>CAXDIM010000063.1:5000-174528 GCA_963989365.1 Rhimphoctona megacephalus | reverse complement strand
GCATTTATGCTGTTTTTGGCTAGGTATAGAACTACTTGAATCGACCCTAACGACAGTTGTGAATCGATAAACAAATGATTATTTTTTTCCAAATTCCTCATATTTTCTTTTAAATGGTTGAATGAATTTAAAAAGGTTAACAAATCAAAACAGGTTCCATTTGAAAGGGTAGTCAAAAACCAACTCATATATAACTCAACAACAGCCGTGAAAGCCGCAAGTCGCAAACTTAAACATACGTTTAAAACGTTTTTCACTTTCATAGATCATTTTTATATAAATGACTTAAAACTTCTTAAGATCGCGCCCCGAATCTTGTATCTTATATTTATTTTACCGAAAAATATGAAATTATGTACCAAATGAGCATTTCAGTAATATTATAATCTAAAGCTATTAATGGAGAATGAATTTTATTCATTGTGGTAATTGCAACTGCAAGAAAACAGCATAAATACTGTAAAAAAAGTTGAGACAAGTACATTTACTCCCCCCAAATAGTTTGTCCGGTAACAAATCTCAGTTTCGACACAAAACCTTCACTAAAAATTATAAAAGAGATTTTCTCACAAGAAACCCAATCTTGCAAAAATTCTCTAAATCATAGCAAATCTCTCAAAAAATGATAGGAGAACCCCACAAAAATTTTCTCAATAAATTAGAAACTCACAAAAAGTTATAAGAGCCTCTCAAAAATTTATCAATCAAATCATAATTCCACAAAAGATGCCAATTCAAACCTGCCCAAAAATTAAGTATAAAATTTACAAAAAGTTATTAAATAAATAAAAATAATAAAAACATTAATAGTCAAATACATTAAAACCTATTAAAATCCATTAAAACCACTTTCAACGAATTGAAAATACAGTTGTTCTACCCAATAAGAATGAGAATAAAAAATAATTATGAGAAAAAATTTTGATACAAGAAAGATTTCAAACGCAAAAAATTAGATTGAAAAAAAAATTTCGGCCGAAGTACTTGACGAGTTTGTAACCATAAGTGATATATTATGTAAATTAAGCGAACAGCTCACCAAGTACTTCGGCCGAAATTTTTTTTTCAATCTAATTTTTTGCATTTGCAATTTTTTTTATGTCAAAATTTTTTCTCATAATTATTTTTTACTCTTATTCTTATTGGGTAGAACAACTGTATTTTCAATTCGTTGAAAGTGTTTTTATTGGATTTTAATAGGTTTTAATGTATTTGACAATTAATGCTTTTATTATTTTTATTTATTTAATAACTTTTTGTAAAGTTTATACTTAATTTTTGGGCAGGTTTGAATTGGCATGTTTTGTGAGATTGTGATTTGATTGATAAATTTTTGAGAGGTTCTTATAACTTTTTGTGAGTTTCTAATTTATTGAGAAAGTTTTTGTGGGGTTCTCCTATCATTTTTTGAGAGATTTGATATGATTCAGAGAATTTTTGCAAGGTTGGGTTTCTTGGGAGAAAATCTCTTTTATAATTTTTAGTGAAGGTTTTGTGTCGAAATTGAGATTTGTTACCCGACAAACTATTTGGAGGGAGTAAATGTACTTGTCTCAACTTTTTTTACAGCATTTATACTGTTTTTTTGCGGTGTATCAATTACTTGTAAAAGATGCTTTACATATCGTAGATAGAGCAATAAGTTTTTTTTCGTGGGTTGAACGACTAATTTTTGAGTATTCTCGAAATGAAAGTTCTAACCAATGCTATTTCCGGTGTTCTACTATGGATACAATGTATTTTTTATAGCTAATAGCTCAAAAACTACACGGTAAAAAATGTTTTAATTCGATCAACACGTAAAAAAAATTATCCTCTTTCGATACCATGCAAAAAAATATATGGTCACACGTGGACCCCAACTCTACCGAACTACCAACTGTCAAAAGAAAATACCAATTGTCAATGAAAAACATAGAACGCTAGTATATAATAATGTTTCAGGAGCCGCGGTAGCGGCTCGACGATTAGTATTTAAAAAAAATCACTGTACATACTGCAATATTTTTTGAGGAAGTTTTTCGACCATCTGTAAAAAAATGTATTCTAGCAGAATATGTATTTTTCACGTTATTGAAAATAAAAATGCGAAAGTAATCCCTACGGTCAACCTAAGCTCGAGCGTTGTCGCAAGTTTCTATCATTCCAATACTAGGGTGTTTCCGATTATTTTGACCGCTCTTACAAAGAAACAGGTATAAAACTATCTGAAAAAAAGCATAATACACCGGGATAGCATTATTTGAATAAAATTTTACAACAGTTACATATGACAGGATCTACGCCATTTCACCTGTTTGTTCGTAAAATATTACTCAGTGATTATTTTTTAGTCGTATCTATTTTTTGGTTTTGATATTAGAACCGTTAAAAATTGATCTTAGACAGATGGAAATACTTCAAGGGTCTCTTTGAATTTTTTTAGTACCATCATAATTATATCTATAAATATTTTATTGTTTCATTATAAATAGTTAGATTTTTAGATATTATACACGTGTCGTCTTTGCCCACCGCAGCCGCGCTCTGGTGCTACATTCATTCATAGCGTCTTGGCAGGAGATTACAAAGGACGGCCCAAAATGATGCAATGAAAAGCCATATATATATATATAATATACGTAGCGTGCGTAGCCGATTCTCGGCCGTCTCCTCTTTGTGCGGTTCTTCGTACGCTCCTCACTTCAGCGATGCCAAACACATATACATACATATATATAAATCAAATAGCAAAAATCCCCTCCCGGGGAAAAAAACTTGGACAAGTACATTGGTGGTCCCTCGTTTCCCTATGATATCACAAAAAGTCCAAAACCCCACTTAAATTTTTTTTTTTTAATGTTTACTAATTTTATTCATATTCCGGAGGGAAACCAACCATATAGATCACGAAATAACCGGCCAAAAAACCAGACTTCACAATAATTGTCACTTTGAATTTATTTCCACAGAACAAAACAAGAATCAAAACATTAAAAAATCAGAATTATCAAGATGAGAAAAACACCACTTATAATTGGTGTGTAAGAAGTATCAATAGTCTAGAAAAAAATGAAGAAAGATCGACATCTAAGTTACGTGCAGCAGTAAAATTTATGATATCAGTACTAGGACAAGTATTTCTTTGATGACTGAGAAGATATCAATATGGACGTACCGGCAACGTAGGGCATGCAGTTGGTGCATTGCTTCTGGGATCTCCTAAGTCGAATAGCTACTTTTGTTTTGGCTATGGCGTGACCAATGTTGCCAAATAGTATTTACTTACATGACCTAATGAAACAACATTGCCTGCGCCGTGGCTAAAATAACGAAAAACAAGCAGGAACAGGAAGTTTCGTATAAGATCCCGTGCTTTTGTAATGTTAAAAAAAAAACATTAATTTATGTCTGTAAATGATAGCACAGTTTTGTTTGATTGGTAATAATTTGATGAACGTTCACCACCGTACGTTGAGCGTATACGCACAGAGTACTTGTCCGGCCCATAACTTTTTATTAAAATTGCTCATTCAAGTGAAAATAAAATTGGAGGTGCTTTTCGTTGCATGCGTTGCTTTTCGCCGTCAGAAATTTACAAGAAAATCAATTCTTCTGCGAATTTCAGAATGGCCTTGTATCATAAACAACATTCGACGTCTATTCAATTGGAATAAAATGGTGTTCGTAGTCATCATAAAATTACATTAACATAAGGTGCAGTCAATTATGAAATTTCTGAAGATACGACTCATTGTCAGTAAACTATTGCCAGCAATGTAGCGTATCATACTTTCGAAAACTATTATTGCCAGCAACGAAAGTTATTATATTTTGGAAAACTACTATTTATTAGTAGAAGATCTAAGTAACCACTGGTTAATGGTCAAAAGATCAATGTGGGCTCTGAATGCACCGTCAAATTTGTATCTAAAGTTTTAAGATCACGCAAATTTCACACAAAATAATCCCCCTCCGTTCGTTTCATTTTGATGTTCTTGGGCGCCAACTATCAAAATAGCCCTTTATGTTTTGAAAAAGAGAATTTAAACCATTATGCGGGATTAATCATAAAAAATAAAAATTAAATAAGATATTACCAATAATGAAAAAGTGCGTATTTATGACCCTTGACTTTTGAGAGAGACCACTGATTTTTACTGAAATGAGCAATTTTAATAAAAAGTTATGGGCCGGACAAGTACTCTGTGCGTATACGCTCAACGTACGGTGGTGAACGTTCATCAAATTATTACCAATCAAACAAAACTGTGCTATCATGTACAGACATAAATTAATGTTTTTTTTTTAACATTACAAAAGCACGGGATCTTATACGAATATCTATATAATATACAGGAAGATATATTATATAATAATATATCTTCCTGTTCCTGCTTGTTTTTCGTTATTTTAGCCACGGCGCAGGCAATGTTGTTTCATTAGGTCATGTAAGTAAATACTATTTGGCAACATTGGTCACGCCATAGCCAAAACAAAAGTAGCTATTCGACTTAGGAGATCCCAGAAGCAATGCACCAACTGCATGCCCTACGTTGCCGGTACGTCCATATTGATATCTTCTCAGTCATCAAAGAAATACTTGTCCTAGTACTGATATCATAAATTTTACTGCTGCACGTAACTTAGATGTCGATCTTTCTTCATTTTTTTCTAGACTATTGATACTTCTTACACACCAATTATAAGTGGTGTTTTTCTCATCTTGATAATTCTGATTTTTTAATGTTTTGATTCTTGTTTTGTTCTGTGGAAATAAATTCAAAGTGACAATTATTGTGAAGTCTGGTTTTTTGGCCGGTTATTTCGTGATCTATATGGTTGGTTTCCCTCCGGAATATGAATAAAATTAGTAAACATTAAAAAAAAAAATTTAAGTGGGGTTTTGGACTTTTTGTGATATCATAGGGAAACGAGGGACCACCAATGTACTTGTCCAAGTTTTTTTCCCCGGGAGGGGTTTTTGCTATTTGATATCACTTCTTTTTTCTATAATATTTTCATATATTTCGCTTTATATAAACTCCAATAGAGCCTGTATATAACAAAAAAACTTACAACGTGTTTACATCATTACACCATCGACTTATTTCAATGTCAGGAATCAGTATGGCTCATACTACTAATTCGACATAAAAGAATGAGACAGATTTTCTACCATAAATTCCTTGTCATTGAGGTTGTTTAAATATAGGAGTGTTTCGTTCCAGTGATAAGAAAAAAAGTTATGTTTTCAAAAGAGTTAACTATAGACTCGAAGTATTTTCTCGAGATGTTAGTAATTCGTTGATAGGTTATTATTTGATTATAGCTTGGCAGGAAGGTGTTCTAGAAGAGACCTCAAATACCAATTTTTCCCGAGGCGAAAATTCAGAAAATTAAATACTTTATCATTAGCTTTCAAGTTGTGTATTAGAATAAGGCATTCAGGGGCGAAAAGGCAGCGAGGATATTAGCAATTTCGATCTAAGCTATAAATAGATAATTATATTTAACTTTACTATCAGGAGCCTCAGAATTATTATTCTTTCAAAGATGAAATGACGGAAGAATATGATGCATCATCCTTGACTTACAAATTATTTTATGAAACATAGAAAAAAATTAGATTGAAAAAAAATTCGGCCGAAGTACTTGACAAATGTTTTTTCACTTAATTTACATAATGTATCGGTGATGGTGACAACCTCGCCAAGTACTTCGGCCGAAATTCTTTTTCATCTAATTTTTTTTCGTTTGCAATCTTTTTTTGCTTCGGACCCTTATTGATACAGAGTTTTTATTTTCATTCTGGTTGGTAAAACAACTGCATTTTCGAACTTGATTCTTTTCTCTATCAACATTCAACATTATTTGAAGATTTTTTCACACGATAGAGCCTCCCGTACTGGGCACATATATTTTGGTATAGCTCAATTTATTTTATAACTTTTTGCGAAACCCAACCTTAGCTTTTCGCGAGGATTAACTCATTTTGTTTTGTGTGATTTGAATTTATTTGATACATTTTTTGAGAGTGGTCACTTTTCTTACTTTTTGATAGGGTTTGATTTTCTCAGGGATTTTTGCGAGAACAGGTTTTTGCAGTGTATGTATATTCGTGGAAAAATATGGGAACGGCGGTCAACAAATGTACTTGTCCAGGTTTCTTCCGCGAGGGGGATTTTTATGCGTGATATGATTCGTTTTTTCTCTTTCTTTTCAAACATCTCGCTTTATATAGATTAGAAAAAGGTTATATTGGGAAATTATCGCTTTTTCATTTCCAAACCCTGACCCCTTCTACTTCGAGTCAGGTTTTTCCCCCATGAAATAAAGGGGCACGTGTTTTGGAATTTTTAATTTGGCATTTTTTTTATTCTCGAGCCAGTCAAATTTTTTTGACATTTCGATTTACCTTTCTGGAATCAGGCTAAAATAAGTCGGGAACTGGGAGTCTGATACAAAAATTTACAAAGCTTTTGAGAGCAAGATTAGAAGAGTCAGAACTTTTCCATAGAATTTGTAGCTATTTGAATTTGTGTTTATCAAAGAAACATATTAAATAGCAGTATCTCCTTGTTATATTTGTAGATTTGTGGTAAAAAACATTACGCTTATTTCAGCTTGTTGATAAAAATGGGGCGATTTTTTTCGAAATTTTTCATTTTTGATTAATGATGAAATAAAAAACCCGTTTCATGTATGTTTAGAGAAAACATCGAATCTATTGTGAAAAAAGTTCACGCATTTTTTCATTCTTATTTTTATTAACAAGGTGGAATCATGATTATTTTTCAATACCATTGAAGAAGTTACTACCATGGAAATAAAAAGTTACAACTATTTCAATATTCTCATTGAATATAGAAAAGTTCAAATAGTATGTTATGGGAACTCCAAAACAATATATTGAACAAACCAAAGCGACTGTAGAGGAAAGCGTTTAGAATAAAACTTTTTCAATTTATTATGCTATAGTCAGAGCTAAAAAGTGGAAATACTTAGCACACAAGACATGTCTCCTCTTCACAAAAAGGTCAAAATTTGTAGATATCGGCTACATTCCAATGATACAAATTTTGATACTATCAGAAGAAGAGCACCCGAAGACTTTCTGAAACAATTTTTTAAATTTATTATGCTATAACTAAAGTGGAAAAGTGAAAAAACATAGTGCACTTTAAGCCCAACAAAGTTCAGAAAATTTGGATGTATCTATTGCGTTCCGAGGACAGAAATTTTAATCCCATCCAAAAATGAGCAGCCGAAGACTTTTTGTAATAAATTTTTCAATTCATAATGCCACAATCAGAGACAAAAAGTGGAAATACTTGGCGCTTCACAAAATGTTAAAAGTTTGTAGGTATCGGCTACATTCCCATGATACAAATTTTGATGCAAATTTTGATATTTATAACAATAATGGCCGTGAAAGCCTTAAAACTAGAACTTACAGATATTTTAATATTATCTTTGAATTTTGAAAAGTTCAGAAAGTATGTTGTGGATATTTTAAAACAATAAATTCAACAAAGTGGGCAAACTTAGATCAGTACTGTGCCCAAGAAAATGGATCGAGTTGAGTTGTACCAGTTGCATTATCTTCGTGCAAATTTTCGTACCATCACAACCAGAGCATCCGTAGAGCAAATCTTTTCGAAAATATTTTTCAATTCGTTATGCCACAATAGCAGCCAAAAAGTAGAAATACTGAGCACACATGTTGCTCCAGGAAATTTCCAAAGTTTGTAAGTATACGGTGCGTTCCAATGAAACATATTTTTATACTTCCAGAAAAAAGGAACCAAAGACTTTCTGACAATTTTTTGAATTAATCATGCCACAACTCAAGCATACCACACATTGGGCTCAATAAAGTTTATGAACTTTGCATGTAGCCATTACTTTTCGAAGCCAAATTTTAATCCCATCCAAAAATGAGCAAACGAAGAATTTTCATAATAAAATTTTCCAGTCCTAATAATGCCAGTATTTCAGCAAAAAAGTGGAAATATTGGGCACATTTGTTACTTCACAGATATTTCAAAGTCTGTACGTATCTGTTGCAATTCAATGATACAAATTTTGATAATATCAGTAAAAACACATCAGAAGACTTCGTAAAATAATTTTTCAAAATTTATTATGCTACAACTAAAGTAGGGAAGTGAAAAAATATAGCTCAATTGAGCCGAATGAAATTCTGAAATTTTGCATATATTCATGGCGATCCGAAGACAATAATTTTGATCCCATTGACAAATGAGCAACCACAGAATTTTCATAACAAAATTTTAAATTCTTAATGCCACAATCGGGGCCAAAAAGTGGAAATATTGGTACATTTGTTGCTTTACAGAATTTCCAACGTCTGTAGGTATCCGTTGCAATCCAATGATACAAATTTTGATAATATCAGTAAAAAAACATCAGAAGATTTCCTGAAACAATTTTTCAAAATTCATAATGCTACAAATAAATTAGGGAATTTAAAAAATGTAGCGTACATTGGGCCCAACAAAATTCTGAAATTTTGCATGTATGCGTGGCATTCTGAAGCCAGCAATTCTTAACCCATCGACAAATGAGCAAAAGGGAAAATACTTGGCACATTTGTCGCTTCACAGAATTTTCAAAGGCTGTAGGTATCCATTGCAATTCAATTATACAAATTTTGATCATATCAGTAAAAGCACATCGAAAGACTTCCTGAAACAATTTTTCAAAATTCATAATGTTACAACTAAAGTGGTGAAGTGAAAAAATAGAGCACATATTGAGCTATACAAAATTCTGAAATTTTGCATATATTCATGGCATTCCGAAGACAATAATTTTGATTCCATCGACAAATGAGCAACCGAAGAATTTTCATAACAAAAGTTCAATTCATAATGCTAAAAGCGGAGGCAAAAAGTAGAAGTATTTGGTACATTTGTCGCTTCACACAATTTCCGAAGTTTGTAGGCATTCGTTGCAATCCAAAGATATAAATTTTGATAATGTCAGAAAAAACACATCGGAAGACTTTCTGAAACAGTTTTTTAAAATTCATTATGCTACAACTAAAGCAGGGATGTGAAAAAATGTAGAGCATATTGAGCCAAACAAAATTCTGAAATTTTGCATATATTCATGGTGTTCCGAAGACAATATTTTTGATCCCATTGACAAATGAGCAACCAAAGAACTTTCATAACAAAATGTTCAATTCATAATGCTACAATCGGAGCAAAAAAGTGGAAATACTTGGTACATTTGTCGCTTCACAGAATTTTCAGAGTCTATAGGCATTCATTGCAATCCAAAGATACAAATTTTGATAGGATATGGAGTATATACCGCCATAGCCTTTTGACATAAAGATATATTATACGAGCCATTTTGACATAAAGATATATCATTACTTACTACGGTTATCATCCAGATGCATCCATATATATCCAAATGCAGGTTGACAGTGTATTTGTCTATTAATACATCAAACGCGAGATGATTCTACACCATATTTTGGATAGAAAAACGACGACAAAAATCTTTTGAAATGGATCAACAATTATCATGCAAGAAACGTTTCATGATGTATAAATCTTATTATGGCAAGCGAGGAACATTTTATAATAAAGAGGAAAGGGACCAATAAAATAAATTGTCAACGGTGTAGAGTTAAAAAAAATATTTATTAAACACTGCTCAAAACTCGACATGATAATAACAAACTTTGCCACATACATTTTTTTGACACTCATTATTAGTTTTATAGAGTTTCTTTTCCAAATTTACATCGATTCACACCAATCACGATTAACAGTTCAACGTATACCATTTCATAGTTATCAAAGAATCGAAAAGAATGATTTCTCAAGAAATCTTATACGAGGAACATTTAATCGCGAAAGAGAAATTCCGTCGTAGAGTTAAGTGTGGAAAATAAAAAGTGCAGGGTTAAGGGGACCGTATGGTCTAGAGCACGAAAATTTCACCTATTTTCACGATTTTTTTTTTGCCTTAAAAAATTTAAAAATCGATGTTTTAACTTTTCGGGTTTATTACTACCTTTATTAAGTATACAAAAAAAATTTTTTTTAATTTTAAAAACAGTGTTTATTATCATATAATTGGCATTGAAGACGACCCTCTCGAAAAATCCGACCCGGACGGTGAAGATCGATCCGAGACTTCTACTCATCTGAAACACAAAATTCAAGAAGATTCTTAATCAGAAAGAGTGCAGTTATGGTCGGGACTAGAACAAATCGAAAAAATTAAAAATTGACAAAATGGCGCGCTTTTGAAAAAAAATTCGTAAAATCGGGTTTTTTTTCACTAGTTTTTTAGTATAAACAATAAGAAATTATTTAAATAAAATTATGATTGTAGTTCCGACGATAGCCATACATGTTGTGAACAACATATCCAAATTTCAAGTGATTCGGTTGAATAGTTTTTTTGTTTTCACCTGCGCAGTGCCGAAAAAAGTCGTTTCGAGATAAATGAGTTTAAAGTTTGAGGTACAGATATTTTCAAAAATTGAGCAAATTTTGAATACTTACAGTTAATCCGCGATTCCGGCACCATATAGGATTCCTTCGGAACGTTCATAATTCAAGATTTCCTCACTCCTTTCATTTCTTCGAGCTGTCCGAGCCTCTTTGGAGTTGTCCGTGCTCCTACGGTTGGCGCTCGATACTCGCAGCTCGTCTCGGTTTTGCGCTAGTTGCTCCGCTTGTGGCCCGATTGTTATGCCCATGGTCTCCATTATTTTCAATAGGGATGCAAATCCTTCATTGAATATGCAAGCGGAAATGTGAGTGGCAATATCAATGATTTTTTTTCCGGCAAACAGATGTTTCGGCGCAAGGTGCCACACGCAAGCATTGAAACTTTCGTTATTGTTCTGCGTATTACTGCCAATACACCTTTCCAATAAAGTCTCTGCTGTCAATTCTTCATAAATTGGTTTTAATATCTCTTGTGCTTCATCGCACAGAGCAGGTGGGTGCTCGTAGGTGTCTAAAGTACCTGCAGCCTCACTTTGACGCCACTTGCACCACGATTCGGAACCTGGAGGACAGTACGAGTGTTGCGGATTTTCATCTGTTGAAATTTTGTGATAATATGCTGCCCATATTTCACTTCTCATCCCTTCAGTCGAATCTGAATTACGTCTAATTGCTAGACCGTAATAAGTTGACAGCTCTTGCAATAATTTATTCGTCAATTGTTGACGCTTCGGTGTTTTATTTATCGATTTCCGCTGTGTCTTTTTTCCCTCTTCTTTTTCTGTCAATTTCTTTGTTGCTTTCTTTATTTGTGCATGTTTTTTTTTCGCATCAACAGCACGTTTGTACAAACGTTTTTTAACATGCAAAACACATTCTTTTTTGCAAACTAAAAAATCATCCCCGTAAGGCTTTGTGTCCAATAAGGCTTTGAACGTTTTCGTGTCGCGGACCGCTCTCTACCTGCGTTATGGGCTGTAGAAGCTGTAATATTGAGAATTTCCGCATGAAAATTTCACAGTATATTCTTGAGATACTATACTTTCGACATATCGAAAAAAAAAATCGATTTTTTCAAATTTCTAGACCATACGGTCCCCTTAACAATAATAAAAAAATGCATATTCATTTCAGCACTGTTCGAAAGTTGATTAAAAGCACTTCACTATTTTCACACCATCACTTTCTTATTATTACTGTAACCAAGAGTCGATCGAACCTAACCACGATATTTATAACCTCACAAATGTTCGTGAAAAAACATTCATATTTTCAATACTGTTTAAGCCACGAGATTCTAATTAGTCGCGATCGAAAGGGGGAAAAAAATAAAAAATACGTGAATTTGATGAAACTCTAAATTGCTGTCATTGAATTTATATTAAAGAAATCATTTTTGGATCGTACGCGTACGATCCAAAATTATTTCGCGATCTGTGAATAAATTTATTCATAGATCGCGAAATAATATTTTTCCCGAATTTATCCACAACAGGACCCGCGTAAGCACTGCTCACTTCGAAAATTCCGTTCAGACTTTCCGCGGTATGGGTACTTCAAACTATTTATTTATTCACAGATCGCGAAATATTTTTTTTTCCCGAATTTATCCACAAACACGTCTCGCGTATAAGCACTTATTCTCACTTCGAAAACTCCGTTCAGACTTTGCGTGGTATAGGTAGAGAAAGATGAAACGGAATGGCCAATCACAAGCTCGGAAGGCGTCAAGAGGCCTTTCATTGTGTCGTATACAGACAAGCCAATACTTCGATGTAGCATAAGCTTGAGCCTGTGCAAAGTTTTTTCTCAGGAAATACGGCATCAATCGTGCTGATTTAAGGCTCAATCGAAATATTTTTTCGTAATAAATCTCCCGTTCAATTTTCAAATCACCATATGCCTCCTGAGCTTCGTAATTAAAGAAAATGAATTTCAGTTTTTACCTCACCACCGTGAATCGTTTTATTCATTGCTCGCACGTCCCGCACTTCGTTGTGTCGAAACTCCATTCAAACTTTCTGCTGTGTCGGTACCGAGAAAAGAGAGAGAACTTTCCGCTGTGTCGGTACCGAGAAAAGAGAGAGAAAAGTAGTTGTGACCAATCGCAGCTCGTTGCTCTCGTCGCCAGAGACCGGCTTTCATGTAAATGGGTTTTGATGGGCATCAAAACGCCTTTGATTGTGTCATATACAGACACGTCGAATCCTTCGATGTGTTAGTATTTTTTACATAATCTTGAGCCTGTGCAAAGTTTTTTCTCAGCAACTACGCCACCGATCATGCTGATTTTGGGCTCAATCGAAAGAGAATTTCTTAATTAGTCTCCAGTTAAATTTTCAAGCCATCAAATGACTCCTGTGCTTCGTAAATGAACAAAATGACATGCCAATTTTACCCCCACCACCGCGAATCGTTTTATTCAGAGATAATATAGTCTCGGCGAGCCTCGGGCCAGCAGACGACAGAACTGTCAATGTACTTGTCCCGAGACTCTACCGAGTCTCTTGATATACGAACTCGCTATGGCAAAATCAAAACAAGTCCAAGAATAATATCAAGAGGCGCGGCAGCGGCTCAACGCCAAGTATGTAATAAACAAGCCAGAATGAGACCTGCCGCACTCTTACATACTCGAATATGATGGTTTTCGGACTTTTCTTTTTATATATATTCGTGGGTATTTGTATTTGTATAGATATATATTTGACATTTTATATTTCGTAACAACTTTTTTCGTAAAACAATACTCGACAAAAAAGTTCAAAGCATTTTTTTAGGTTTTTGCCTCGGTTATTACAAAAATGTTTATTATAAGGTTGATTAAAATGTTTACCATAAGCTTGATTTTCTAGAATTCGAACATTTTTAAACACCTATAACTGTGTGATTATTCAAAATATCGACAAATGTTAAAAGAACGATTATTAGCATTTCCAATGTTTTTTTGGGTTCAAAGAAAAAACAATTTTTTTTTTTTAAAGATCACCGTTCTGATTTTTTTCGATAAATTCGCAAAACCTTGATCAGTTCAATAAATGGTTTTGCTTCATGATAAATAAATGTTAAGTTTTTTTCTATCAATATAATTGTAATAAATGATATAGGTGATTCAATCGTTTCGAAGACTAGTTTGATTCTCATCAAATGCCGGAATTTTGTTCTACAGGTGTCAGAGAAAGATTACTTCTTTACAAATTCTTTTATTGACTCGATAATTTGTTTCTTAAAAGTTTTCACACTGTTTTCATTAAAATCAATAATTTTAATGAGATTCAATGGGCATTAAAATTCTATGGAAAATAGTTCCTATTAAAAAATGATAGACAAAATTGAAACAATCCATTTAATCACAAGCAAAGAGGAATCATAAAAATTGTTGTACCATTGATTAATATCATTCATGAAAGAATTTCAAATATACCGAAAAGAAAAGATATTCGCCAAAAAAATAGATGGAAGAATAAGGCTACGATCGAACAACTCTTGCAATAACATTTTAGAAAATTCTTTCGTAAGCATAGGAACGCTTAAAAAAAGAAAATCATTGCAATTTGTCCGCAACTCGATAAATGAAGAAGATATAAACCTTCGAAGTATTTCCATCTTTCTAAAATCAATTTTGAACGTTACTAATATTAAAACCAAAAAATAATTATGAATAAAAAATAATCACTGAGTAATATTTTACGAACAAACAGGTGAAATGGCGTAGACCGTGTCATATGTATGTATTGTAAAATATTGATCATATAATGCTATCCCAGTGTATTATGCTTTTTTCAGACAGTTTTATACCCGTTTCTTTGTAACAGCGGTTTGAAAATTGAAAATAATCGGACACACCTAACATTGGAATGATAGAAACTTGCGGCAACGCTCGAGCTTAGATTGGCCGTAGCGATTTCTTTCGAATTTTTATTTTCAATATTGTGAAAAAACGTATTCTGCTAGAAAACATTTATTCACAGACGGTCGAAAAACTTCCTCACAAGGTATTGCAGTAAGAACAGCTCTTTTTTTTTAACTTGGCGTTGAGCCGCTACCGCGGCTCTTGATACGTTATTATGTACTAGCGCTCCATATTCTTCATTGAAATTTCGTAATTTTTTTTTGACAGTTCAAAAATTGTATTTTTTTTTATTAACACAACACAGTAATTTTTTGTAAAACGTACTTATTTTATTCTCACGACAATATTAAACAAAGTCCTTTATATTAAGAGTCACGGTAGCGACTCGAGACAAGTACATTTACAAAGCGAGTCGCACAAGACACTTTTACCAGAAGGACCGTGATTCTACTTGTTCTCAAAAATTGTTTCTTTACTATAAACTAAATTACAGCATTTTGGGGGTTTATTTAAGTTCACATATTTTTTTATTTTTTTTTCTCTTTCGATCGTCACTAATTAGAACCTCGTAGCTTAAATAGTACTAAAAATATTAATGTTTTTTTTTCGTTGTGCCGACAAATTGAGCATTTTTTTGCACACATTTTGATGCGCAATTGTCTTTTTCGCAGTCGTTGTCTAGTGACACTAGTGTTATTGGTAAAACTCTGGTAATATTCAAACGATCGCTGGGGGTGGGGGTAAAATTTTCGAATGACGAATTTTCGAACAGCTAAAATAGCGAATTTTAACATACAATTATATATATATATATATCGATAACTGTATGTTAAAATTCGCTATTTTAGCTGTTCGAAATTTCGTCATTCGAAAATTTTACCCCCACCCGATCGCTGGATATGACAGCTAACCGACAACCGTAATAAATTTTTGAACAGTCATGAGGTTATAAAGATCGCGGTTAGTTTCGATCGACTTTTGGTTACAGTGACTTTTATTATAATAAGAAAGTGATAGTGCGAAAATAATAAAGTGCAATTCATTTCAATCATCTTTCGAACAGTGCTTGAACAAATATGTATTTTTTATTATTTTTAAGCCTGTAATTTTTATTTTCCACATCTAACACTACAACGGATTCAAAAACGATACCTTTTCACTTTTACCATAAAATGTTCCTCCAATACAATAATAAGGTTTATTTTAAAACCATTCTCCGTTTTTATTTTTTATAACTAAGAGAATGGTGTATGATAAACTCGTATTCGATGATTATTTAATATCTTTGTCGTGAGGTTATAAAGATTGGGGTCAGTTTCAACTTTTGGTTAAAGTGACTTTTATATATATAGATAGAAGAGTGATAATGCAAAAATAAAGTGTAATTCAATAAATAAACTTTTGCATAGTGTCTAAATAAATAATTTTTTTTATTAACCCTAGCCCCAACAATCCATTTTTCTGAACGTAAACTCTTGAACGGAGTCGAAAACGGTGCCCCTTCCCTCTTTTCTTTTACCATAAAATGTCCCTTGCATGCAATAACAACGTTTATTTGGAAACTACTCTCTTCGTTTTTATACAACTGAGAGAATGGTGTATGATACCACCCTAGGTTTGAATTATATATGGTTTTAAATCACCCTAGAGTGGTAGAGACCTTAAATATATGAAAATACTATTTGCACTTGCAACCCATTATTATTGAATTCCATTATTTTGATAAAATATATATCAAATATCTTTTCGCTTAAAATAATTTTGAGTGAAAAGATATTTGATTTGAGAAAAAAAATTTCATAAGTACTTCACCAATTTTTTTACCTATTGCTCATAATAAGATATAATTCGTAATCAATAAACGTTATAAAAGAAAAACTCGCGTAGTAGTTCGGACTAAATTCTTGTTTGAAATTAAATGTTTACTCTCGAAATTTCGTGCGCATACTTTTTTATTTCAAAATCTCGTTTCGTTATGAGTACTTTTATTTAAAAACTTTCGGTGCATTCTGATGCTATTGGAGTATTTCTTCGATATCATTTTTTATGGAATATTTTCCGATCCGTTGATCTGTTGGCACGCATGTTTCGGTGTAATATCTTTTGAAATTTTTTTCTTCAAAATTAAAAAAATTCAAGTTTTTACTTTTTCGTTGTTCTTTTATGCATCGTACCTTCTCAGGACTACTGTACGTACTAAGTAATCTAATAATTTTATAAGTATTGACGGTTAATTATGAAGATTGAATTCATTTGAACACTTCTTAGATCAATATTTCACATTGTATTTTTAGTCCGAATATAGTCGCGATACACCAGCTCGAAATTCGATGATGTATCCATTTTTAGTAGAAACAATTAAAAAATCGCTTGAGCGAACTTTAAGGTAGTACCCAGGTTCTGGCGTAAGCAAAAGTTAGTCCAATTTCTCATATTTTTAATTCGGTAAAATGAGCTGTTTTAATATCGCATTATATAATATGGTATATATATATATATATTGGGACGAACCATACCACCCGTCGATAGCGAAACAGCGCCTTACCGACACAGCAACGCGCGACTTCAATTATCGATCAATCGCGGCGCCAGCGTCCGGGCGCGTCTATCGACCGAAAGCCGTATAGATCATATATGAATCAATTTTGTTGAAATATATTATAAAAATTTTGCTTTCTCTATAATATATTAAAAAGATCTCATGGAAAATCATAGTACAAAGCGAATGGTGAAAATCTCAGGTTAAAATCATTCAAAAATGTAAGAAAATTTTACATTCTAAATTTAAGTGTTTTTATTTCAAATTCAAATGCGATCGCGCGCCAGAGTCGCAGCAGCCAATTGCGTAAAGTGGCCAATCAACTCGTACCGCAAGCAGCGAATCAGAGAAATACTCATTTATTATTGGCCATAACGAATTTTCACACTTGCGCAGTACTAAACACGATCGATTCAACCAATCAAAGAATTTTCACGAATAGCAAATCAGAAAAATAATCGATTACCATTCGCGACCGCCAAACATCCATCATAAGGCAACCAATAATAAGTAACGTCAAGCGAACGAAAACCAATCGATGGAATTCGTGAAAATAATTAGGTTCGAGAGCGAATCAGGAAAAAGGGCGCAATCCCGCCAAATCATTATCATTATTAGCTATTGTTTCGATGAGTATAAGAAGGGCAAGCACAGAGGGCTAAAGGCAGTCTAGTCCTCATCACGCTAGACTCGCTTTCACTACTCGTGAGTACTGGTCCTTATCACGCCAGGCTCACTTACGCAATTCACAGGTACTGGTCCTCATCACGCCAGGCCTGTTCAACTCATAATCAATCAGTCTTAGAGAGATACTCTCAGACGACCAACTAAAAGAATAATTCCACCACTGTGAAGAGGGCGGGTTCCATGCGGCTCCGTGTGGAAACCAGATTCTTCCTGTGAGTACCCGATCTAGTTCGGGGGGGCCGGGGCCATGCGATTCCGTGTGGTCTCAAGATCCCTGATAGATTTCCCGTAACCTTAAGTTCCTACCTTATCGCGTCTGGAGGGCTGGGGCAGTTCGGGGACGTTCGGCCCTAAGATTCTGGACGTTCCACCTTAAGAGAGTTGTCTGAGTAGGTTTTTTGAATAAATTGAAGAAGAAAATATAATAATATAAAAGTTAAAGTTTTTAGAAAAGGAAAATATGCATTACGGCTGATTGATTACAAATTTACAACAGCCCAACTGTTAAGGAGTTTGAAAATTAAATAGAATTTAAATTGCGAAATAAAATTTAGTTTGCGAAACTATTTAGAATTTAAAATTTAGTTTGCGAAACATTGGGAATCTAAAAATTAGTTTGCGAAACTATTTAGAATTTAAAAATTAGTTTGCGAAACATTGGGAATCTAAAAATTAGTTTGCGAAACTATTCAGAATTTAAAAATTAGTTTGCGAAACCATTTGGAATTTAAAAATTAGTTTGCGAAACTATTGGGAATTTAAAAATTAGTTTGCGAATCCAAAATTCGGATGCGAAATTATTTACGAAATAAAAGTTTGGTTTGATAAGTCATCTGCGAGGAAAAAGAGTAGTTGCGGAATCAGTTATTAATTGTGAAGCAAACTGCGAATTTCAAAATTTCATTAATTAAAATTGCGAGATTGTTAAATCTATAAAATTAGTTGTTATATTTAAATTCATTGATGGCGAAGATTGTTAAGTTATGTAATAGAATTAATTGCGAATCCAAAATTATTGCGTGCGATTTGAAATTAGCATTTTGAGAAAAATACCGGAAGTAAAGAAAAATTTGAACAAAGACAATTCTATGTTTTATACAATACACACATACAAAACAATATTTGATTGAATAAAAATTTTGTTTGTTTTTGCACCAAAATTTCATCACACTCTTGTTCTTCTTTCATGCCCGCTCCTTTATCTTGTAAGAAGCTCGAATCTACGCGTAACGGCGTGCTCTAGCACAAACGTACCGTTACAATATATGTATATATATCCTTGTAGGGATATACTGAAATAATTGATTGCTTATTAGACATATTATCAGTCGATTACATTTTTCCGAGAAGCGTAAACTTTTGGATGGGTACAGGCAGACCACACAATGAAATCTATATACAGCTGAGGGGACACTAGTGTATTTGGACGAATGGTAGATCGCGACAACACCGCGACCCATCAGCTGCTCAGAAAATGCGCAGAAGAGTGCGCACACACGGCAAACGAGTCGGCTATCCCTGTGCCGAGTTAACAGCATTGCCGTGTTATCCCCTCCATGTCTCAAACTTGTACAATTTTATCATGAATTTCGAACTTTGAACATTAATATCTCGGAAACGTATGAGACGATAGTTTTTGAATCTAGCCGCAAAAATTCCTGATATTTTGTTCTATTACATATTCGTTTTTCATAAAAATCTGTCTCGAGATAAAAGCTTAATTAGTGAGAATGTGGCATTAACAGCGACATGGCATATGCGATACATGTAAAACAACCGAGTTTTAATGGGATTTATTTCTGGATTGTATGAGTCGATCACTCTAAAATTTGGACGAGATATAGATCCTATTGTAATTGATAACCTGTTAAAATTTCAGAAAAATCTGTCTCAAGTGATTTTACCTGGGTACTACCTTAAAATTTTTATTCAGGATCCAATTCTTGAGAGAATCACTTTTTAAGAACTTGGCAAGTTTGTAACCATGAATGAATTCAGCAAATTGAATTGAATTAAGCACATTGTATAAATTATAATCAAAAAAACTAAATAATAATTTTTAAATAAAAAAAATAATTTTCATTGGAAAAAAATTGGCTTAAAGTAGTTCGCTCATTTTTTATTGCTAAATGTACACAATGTACTATGCATAATTGATAAACGTTGTCATAATCTCGCTATGTACTTCGGTCGAAACTCTTTTTTCCATCCAAATTTTTTTAGTCGGTAACTTTGTCAGCATAAATTTGGTTGTTTCGCAAATTCAAAAAGAGATTAAGTATATGAAGAAATGTTCTAATAGAAATAAAATGCACCTGAAGTTTTGAAATGACAAAGACAATCGGAATGAAACCAACTCAAAACGGAAGCAAGTGATGCGAAACCATTTTGAGCTAAATGAAAAGAATTTCATAAGTACTTTAACAATTTCTTTTTTTTTTTTACCAATTGCTGATGATATAAAATTCGTAATCAATAAACGTTATAAAAAAACTGGTGTAGTACTTCTACTGAAATTCTTTTTTCTAATCGAACGTTTGCTCTCGATATTCTGCGCACATACCTTTTTTTGTTTCAAAATATCGTTTCGTTTTGATTCCTTTTATTCAAAAACTTTAAGTGCATTTTGATGCTATTGAAGTATTTTTTCGGTGTAATTATTTATGGTATTTCGATACGGCATTTTTTCTTCCTAACAATTTTTTTTTTAATTCGACGTATAATTTACATACTTTATTTTGCTCCGAGAATTTTGTTTTATTCAAATTTTTTATTAAATTCGATAACTTTTAGTGTATTTCATTTCTGTTGGTATGTATATTTCGATCTAATATTTTTTTGAACAATTTTTTTTTACAAAATTAAAAAAAAATGAGTTCTTGTTTGCTCGTGGTTCTTTTATACGTCGTATCTTTTCAGAACTACTACAAGTTTTTAA
Source organism: Rhimphoctona megacephalus (assembly GCA_963989365.1). Taxonomy (NCBI): domain Eukaryota; kingdom Metazoa; phylum Arthropoda; class Insecta; order Hymenoptera; family Ichneumonidae; genus Rhimphoctona; species Rhimphoctona megacephalus. Next base: position 154,027 of record CAXDIM010000063.1, on the reverse strand, counting down.
GTAATCTAATAATTTTATAAGTTCTGACGGTTAATTACGAAGTTTGAATTCACTTGAACACTTCTTAGAGAACTATTTCACAAGGCATTTTTAGTCCCGATATAGTAGCGATACGGTAGCTCGAAATTCGATCATGTATCCATTTTTAGCCGAAATCAGAAAAAAATCGCTAGAGCGGCCTTTAAAATTTTTATTAAGGATCGAATTCTTGATAGAATCACTTTTTGATAAAATATTATTATATTTTGCTGCAACACCGAACAAAAATGCTGATTTTTTTGTATCACCCAAGTACGTACACAATATAGACATATTTAATTGATAAGGTATGAATTCCATACAAAAAGTCAACAAATCACCGCAAAAAAACAGCATAAATGCTGTAAAAAAAGTTGAGACAAGTACATTTACTCCCTCCAAATAGTTTGTCCGGTAACAAATCTCAGTTTCGACACAAAACCTTCACTAAAAATTATAAAAGAGATTTTCTCCCAAGAAACCCAACCTTGCAAAAATTCTCTGAATCATATCAAATCTCTCAAAAAATGATAGGAGAACCCCACAAAAACTTTCTCAATAAATTAGAAACTCACAAAAAGTTATAAGAACCTCTCAAAAATTTATGAATCAAATCACAATCTCACAAAACATGCCAATTCAAACCTGCCCAAAAATTAAGTATAAACTTTACAAAAAGTTATTAAATAAATAAAAATAATAAAAGCATTAATAGTCAAATACATTAAAACCTATTAAAATCCAATAAAAACACTTTCAACGAATTGAAAATACAGTTGTTCTACCCAATAAGAATGAGAATAAAAAATAATTATGAGAAAAAATTTTGATACAAGAGATTCGTGAAATAAAAAAGATGAGAATGCCCATACAGCTGGTGTTAGAATTTTTTTGATAGTTCAACTCCCTTAAAGGGTGGGTTCCGGCACGATTTTTTTGTTCAAAATTTGCAGTCTTCAGTTTTTTGACCTCTTTAAGCGATTCATGAAATAAAAAAGATGAGAATGCCCATACAGCCGGTGCTAGAATGTTTCCGAAAATTCAACCCCCTGAAAGGGTGTGTTCCGGAAACTTTTTTTTTTTGGTATATTTTTTTTTCACACTTGTTTGACCCCTTCAAGAGATTCGTGAAATAAAAAAGATGAGAATGCCCATACAGCTGGTGTTAGAATTTTTTCGAAAGTTCAACTCCCTTAAAGGGTGGGTTCCGGAACGATTTTTTTGTTCAAAATTTGCAGTCCTTAGTTTTTTGACCTCTTTAAGCGATTTATGAAAAAAAAGATGAGAATGCCCATACAGCCGGTGCTAGAATGTTTCCGAAAATTCAACCCCCTGAACGGGTGTGTTCCGGAAACTTTTTTTTTGGTACATTTTTTTTTCACACTTGTTTCACCCCTTCAAGAGATTCGTGAAATAAAAAAGATGAGAATGCCCATACAGCTGGTGTTAGAATTTTTTCGATAGTTCAACTCCCTTAAAGGGTGGGTTCCGGAACGATTTTTTTGTTCAAAACTTGCAATCCTCAGTTTTTTGACCTCTTTAAGCGATTCATGAAATAAAAAAGATGAGAATGCCCATACAGCCGGTGCTAGAATGTTTCCGAAAATTCAACCCCCTGAAAGGGTGTGTTCCGGAAACTTTTTTTTTTTGGTATATTTTTTTTTCACACTTGTTTGATCCCTTCAAGAGATTCGTGTAATAAAAAAGATGAGAATGCCCATACAGCTGGTGTTAGAATTTTTTCGAAAGTTCAACTCCCTTAAAGGGTGTGTTCCGGAACGATTTTTTTGTTCAAAATTTGTAGTCCTCAGTTTTTTGACCTCTTTAAGCGATTCATGAAATAAAAAAGATGAGAATGCCCATACAGCCGGTGCTAGAATGTTTCCGAAAATTCAACCCCCTGAACGGGTGTGTTCCGGAAACTTTTTTTTTTGGTATATTTTTTTTCACACTTGTTTGACCCCTTCAAGAGATTCGTGAAATAAAAAAGATGAGAATGCCCATACAGCTGGTGTTAGAATTTTTTCGAAAGTTCAACTCCCTTAAAGGGTGGGTTCCGGAACGATTTTTTTGTTCAAAATTTGCAGTCCTCAGTTTTTTGACCTCTTTAAGCGATTCATGAAATAAAAAAGATGAGAATGCCCATACAGCCGGTGCTAGAATGTTTCCGAAAATTCAACCCCCTGAACGGGTGTGTTCCGGAAACTTTTTTTTTTTGGTATATTTTTTTTTCACACTTGTTTGAACCCTTCAAGAGATTCGTGAAATAAAAAAGATGAGAATGCCCATACAGCTGGTGTTAGAATTTTTTCGAAAGTTCAACTCCCTTAAAGGGTGGGTTCCGGAACGATTTTTTTGTTCAAAATTTGCAGTCCTCAGTTTTTTGACCTCTTTAAGCGATTCATGAAATAAAAAAGATGAGAATGCCCATACAGCCGGTGCTAGAATGTTTCCGAAAATTCAACCCCCTGAACGGGTGTGTTCCGGAAACTTTTTTTTTTGGTATATTTTTTTTCACACTTATTTGACCCCTTCAAGAGATTCGTGAAATAAAAAAGATGAGAATGCCCATACAGCTGGTGTTAAAATTTTTTCGAAAGTTCAACTCCCTTAAAGGGTGGGTTCCGGAACGATTTTTTTGTTCAAAATTTGCAGTCCTCAGTTTTTTGACCTCTTTAAGCGATTCATGGAATAAAAAAGATGAGAATGCCCATACAGCCGGTGCTAGAATGTTTCCGAAAATTCAACCCCCTGAACGGGTGTGTTCCGGAAACTTTTTTTTTTTGGTATATTTTTTTTTCACACTTGTTTGACCCCTTCAAGAGATTCGTGAAATAAAAAAGATGAGAATGCCCATACAGCTGGTGTTAGAATTTTTTCGATAGTTCAACTCCCTTAAAGGGTGGGTTCCGGAACGATTTTTTTGTTCAAAATTTGCAGTCCTCAGTTTTTTGACCTCTTTAAGAGATTCATGAAATAAAAAAGATGAGAATGCCCATACAGCTGGTGTTAGAATTTTTTCGAAAGTTCAACTCCCTTAAAGGGTGGGTTCCGGAACGATTTTTTTGTTCAAAATTTGCAGTCCTCAGTTTTTTGACCTCTTTAAGCGATTCATGAAATAAAAAAGATGAGAATGCCCATACAGCCGGTGCTAGAATGTTTCCGAAAATTCAACCCCCTGAACGGGTGTGTTCCGGAAACTTTTTTTTTTTGGTATATTTTTTTTCACACTTGTTTGATCCCTTCAAGAGATTCGTGAAATAAAAAAGATGAGAATGCCCATACAGCTGGTGTTAGAATTTTTTCGAAAGTTCAACTCCCTTAAAGGGTGGGTTCCGGAACGATTTTTTTGTTCAAAACTTGCAATCCTCAGTTTTTTGACCTCTTTAAGCGATTCATGAAAAAAAAAGATGAGAATGCCCACACAGCCGGTGCTAGAATGTTTCCGAAAATTCAACCCCCTGAACGGGTGTGTTCCGGAAACTTTTTTTTTTGGTATATTTTTTTTTCACACTTGTTTGACCCCTTCAAGAGATTCGTGAAATAAAAAAGATGAGAATGCCCATACAGCTGGTGTTAGAATTTTTTCGAAAGTTCAACTCCCTTAAAGGATGGGTTCCGGAACGATTTTTTTGTTCAAAATTTGCAGTCCTCAGTTTTTTGACCTCTTTAAGCGATTCATGAAACAAAAAAGATGAGAATGCCCGTACAGCCGGTGCTAGAATGTTTCCGAAAATTCAACCCCCTGAACGGGTGTGTTCCGGAAACTTTTTTTTTTTGGTATATTTTTTTTTCACACTTGTTTGACCCCTTCAAGAGATTCGTGAAATAAAAAAGATGAGAATGCCCATACAGCTGGTGTTAGAATTTTTTCAAAAGTTCAACTCCCTTAAAGGGTGGGTTCCGGAACGATTTTTTTGTTCAAAATTTGCAGTCCTCAGTTTTTTGACCTCTTTAAGCGATTCATGAAATAAAAAAGATGAGAATGCCCATACAGCCGGTGCTAGAATGTTTCCGAAAATTCAACCCCCTGAACGGGTGTGTTCCGGAAACTTTTTTTTTTTGGTATATTTTTTTTCACACTTGTTTGACCCCTTCAAGAGATTCGTGAAATAAAAAAGATGAGAATGCCCATACAGCTGGTGTTAGAATTTTTTCGAAAGTTCAACTCCCTTAAAGGGTGGGTTCCGGAACGATTTTTTTGTTCAAAATTTGTAGTCCTCAGTTTTTTGACCTCTTTAAGCGATTCATGAAATAAAATAGATGAGAATGCCCATACAGCCGGTGCTAGAATGTTTCCGAAAATTCAACCCCCTGAACGGGTGTGTTCCGGAAACTTTTTTTTTTTGGTATATTTTTTTTCACACTTGTTTGACCCCTTCAAGAGATTCGTGAAATAAAAAAGGTGAGAATGCCCATACAGCTGGTGTTGGAATTTTTTCGATAGTTCAACTCCCTTAAAGGGTGGGTTCCGGAACGATTTTTTTGTTCAAAATTTGCAGTCCTCAGTTTTTGACCTCTTTAAGCGATTCATGAAATAAAAAAGATGAGAATGCCCATACAGCCGGTGCTAGAATGTTTCCGAAAATTCAACCCCCTGAAAGGGTGTGTTCCGGAAACTTTTTTTTTTGGTATATTTTTTTTTCACACTTGTTTGACCCCTTCAAGAGATTCGTGAAATAAAAAAGATGAGAATGCCCATACAGCTGGTGTTAGAATTTTTTCGATAGTTCAACTCCCTTAAAGGGTGGTTTCCGGAACGATTTTTTTGTTCAAAATTTGCAGTCCTCAGTTTTTTGACCTCTTTAAGCGATTCATGAAATAAAAAAGATGAGAATGCCCATACAGCCGGTGCTAGAATGTTTCCGAAAATTCAACCCCCTGAACGGGTGTGTTCCGGAAACTTTTTTTTTTTTGTATATTTTTTTTCACATTTGTTTGACCCCTTCAAGAGAATGGTGAAATAAAAAAGATGAGAATGCCCATACAGTTGGTGTTAGAATTTTTTCGAAAGTTCAACTCCCTTAAAGGGTGGGTTCCGGAACGATTTTTTTGTTCAAAACTTGCAATCCTCAGTTTTTTGACCTCTTTAAGCGATTCATGAAAAAAAAAGATGAGAATGCCCATACAGCCGGTGCTAGAATGTTTCCGAAAATTCAACCCCCTGAACGGGTGTGTTCCGGAAACTTTTTTTTTTTGATATATTTTTTTTCACACTTGTTTGACCCCTTCAAGAGATTCGTGAAATAAAAAAGATGAGAATGCCCATACAGCTGGTGTTAGAATTTTTTCGAAAGTTCAACTCCCTTAAAGGGTGGGTTCCGGAACGATTTTTTTGTTCAAAATTTGCAATAAAAAAGATGAGAATGCCCATACAGCTGGTGTTAGAATTTTTTCGAAAGTTCAACTCCCTTAAAGGGTGGGTTCCGGAACGATTTTTTTGTTCAAAACTTGCAATCCTCAGTTTTTTGACCTCTTTAAGCGATTCATGAAATAAAAAAGATGAGAATGCCCATACAGCCGGTGCTAGAATGTTTCCGAAAATTCAACCCCTTGAAAGGGTGTGTTCCGGAAACTTTTTTTTTTTGGTATATTTTTTTTTCACACTTGTTTGACCCCTTCAAGAGATTCGTGAAATAAAAAAGATGAGAATGCCCATACAGCTGGTATTAGAATTTTTTCGAAAGTTCAACTCCCTTAAAGGGTGGGTTCCGGAACGATTTTTTTGTTCAAAATTTGCAGTCCTCAGTTTTTTGACCTCTTTAAGCGATTCATGAAATAAAAAAGATGACAATCGAATTTTTTTTTTTTCGTACATTTCGTTGGACTCCAACGTTGCAAACTTCAGCGTCATTGCAACGTTGGAGTCCAACGAAATGAACGAAAAAAAAATGTTTGTAATTCACCAATTTTTTATTTCACGAATTATTGGTGTAGGTTGAAAAACTACGAATTGCAAATCCGGCAGGGAACAAAATTGGAGAATTACTGGACTTATTGAATTTTTTTTAGATCATTTCGTTGGACTCCAACGTTGCAAACTTCAGGATCATAATTTTAATCCCATCCAAAAATGAGCAAGCGAATAATTTTCATAATAAAATTTTCAAGTCCTAATAATGCCACTATTCCAGCAAAAAAGTGGAAATATTGGGCACACTTGTTACTTCACAAGTATTTCAAAGTCTGTACGTATCTGTTGCAATTCAATGATACAAATTTTGATAATATCAGTAAAAACACATCAGAAGACTTCCTAAAACAATTTTTCAAAATTTATTATGCTACAACTAAAGTGAGGAAGTGAAAAAATATAGCTCAATAGAGCCGAATGAAATTTTTAAATTTTGCATATATTCATGGCGTTCCGAAGACAATAATTTTGATTCCATTGACAAATGAGCAACCGCAGAATTTTCATAACAAAATTTTTAATTCTTAATGCCACAATCGGAGCCAAAAAGTGGAAATACTTGGTACTTTTGTTGCTTTACAGAATTCCCAACGTCTGTAGGTATCCGTTGCAATCCAATGATACAAATTTTGATAATATCAGTAAAAAAATATCAGAAGACTTCCTGAAACAATTTTTCAAAATTCATTATACTACAACTAAATTAGGGAATTGAAAAAATGTAGCGCACATTGGGCCCAAAAAAATTCTGAAATTTTGCATGTATGCATGACATTCTGAAGGCAGCAATTCTTAATCCATCGACAAATGAGCAAAAGGGAAAATACTTGGCACATCTGTCGCTTTACAGAATTTTCAAAGGCTGTAGTTATCCATTGCAATTCAATTATACAAATTTTGATAATATCAGTTAAAGGACATCGGAAGACTTCTTGAAACAATTTTTCAAAATTCATAATGTTACAACTAAAGTGGTGAAGTGAAAAAATAGAGCGCATATTGAGCCATACAAAATTCTAAAATTTTGCATATATTCATGGCGTTCCGAAGACAATAATTTTGATCCCATTGACAAATGAGCAACCGAAGAATTTTCATAACAAAAGTTCAATTCATAATGCTAAAATCGGAGGCAAAAAGTAGAAATACTTGGTACATTTGTCGCTTCACACAATTTCCGAAGTTTGTAGGCATTCGTTGCAATCCAAAGATATAAATTTTGATAATGTCAGAAAAAACACATCGGAAGACTTTCTGAAACAATTTTTTAAAATTCATTATGCTACAATTAAAGCGGGGATGTGAAAAAATATAGAGCATATTGAGCCAAACAAAATTCTGAAATTTTGCATATATCCACCGTGTTCCGAAGACAATATTTTTGATCCCATTGACAAATGAGCAACCGAAGAATTTTCATAACAAAATGTTCAATTCATAATGCTACGATCGGAGCCAAAAAGTGGAAATACTTGGTACATTTGTCGCTTCACAGAATTTCCAGAGTCTATAGGTATTCGTTGCAATCCAAAGATACAAATTTTGATAGGATATGGAGTATATACCGCCATAGTCTTTTGACATAAAGATATATTATACGAGCCATTTTGACATAAAGATATATCTAGAGTCGCGGTAGCGACTCGAGACAAGTACATTTACGTATATTATAAGATGGCGAAGACGAGTCGCTACTAGAGTCTTTACAGCAAGCAGAGCGGTTTCGAACGGTTTTCGAAAATTGTTTCAGCGATATTTAATTAATTACAACACTTTAAAAGATGTTGCTAGTTCACGTATTTTTTTCTTTTTTTTTTCTTTCGATCGTGACTATTTAGAACCCTGTAGCCTAACGCATATTGGAAATATTAATATTTCATCCTTCCAAATCATCAAAAAAAGGTGGCATTTTTCGCACACATTTTTTGACGTTTAGCGGTTGCTGTCTAGTGACACTAGTTATAACTAGAAATTTTCTGGTGATATGCGAGACTGTGTTCGTTGATGTGACCGTCGAAGACTTTTCTTCAGGATGCATAAGTAAGAGTGACAGCTGTGAGTTTCGAAAAAAGATCGCGGTTATACTAGTGATAGTTGTGGGGTTGAAAAGTAAGATTATAAAAATCGCGGGTGTGAAAGCAGATAATTTTATTTTTGGTTAGACATATTCGAGATCAGGACTTTAAACGCCTATTCGGTGAACATTTAATATCTTTGTTGTAAGGTTATGAAGATCGCGGTCAGTTTCAACTTTTCATTAAAGTTACTTTTATTATATTATCGGTAGAAGAGTGATAGTGTAAAAATAAAGATTAAATCAATAAATAAACTTTTGAACAGTGTCTAAATAAATAATTTTTGTTATTAACCCTAGCCCCAACAATCCATTTTTCCGAACGTAAACTCTAGAACGGAATCGTAAACGGTGCCTCTTCTCTTTTACCATAAAATGTTCCATGAATGCAATAATAAAGTTTATTTAGAAACCATTCTCTTTGTTTTTTTTTTATAACTAAGAGAATGGTGTATGATAAACTCGTATTCGGTGAATATTTGATATCTTTGAACAGTTGTGAGGTTATAAAGATCGCGGTCAGTTTCAGTTTTGGTTAAAGTAACTTTTATATATATAGATAGAAGAGTGATAGTGCAAAAAAATAAAGTGTAATTTAATAAATAAACGTTTGAACAGTACCTTTATAAATAATTTTTTTTATTAACTTTAGCCCCAATAATTCATTTTTCCGAACGTAAATTCTAGAACGGAGTCGAAAACAGTTCCCTTCTCTTTTACCATAAAATGTCTCTTGCATGCAACAATAAAGTTTATTAGGAAACCATTCTCTTCATTTTTTATATAACTGAGAGAATGGTGTATGATATCACCCTAGGTTTGAATTATATGTGGTTTTAAACCACCCTAGAGTGCACTTTGCACTTGCAACACAAAACGGAATCAGGCGATGCCAAATAATTTTGAGCGAAAAGATATTTGATTTGAGAAAAAAAAATGTCATAAGTACTTCACCAATTTTTTTTTATCTATTGCTCATGAGATATAATTCGTAATCAATAAATATTATTAAAAAAAACTCGCGTAATACTTTGGCCAAAATTATTTTTTCCAATCAAAGTTTAGCTCTCGAAATTTTGAACGTATATTTTTTTGTTTTAAAATCTCGATTCGTTATGATTACTTATATTTAAAAACTTTCGGTGCATTCTGATGCTATTGGAGTATTTCTTCGGCATCATTTTTTATGGAATATTTTCCGATCCGTTGATCTGTTGGCACGCATGGTTCAGTGCAATATTTTTTGAAATTTTTTTTTACAAAATTAAAAAAAAGTCAAGTTTTTACTTGTTCGTTGTTCTTTTATACGTCGCATCTTCTCAGAACTACTGTACGTTTTAACGGGGTCATCCCATGTGACAGCTATTTTTTTCGCTTTTTTGGGATTTTTTTTGACGAACCATTAAAACACGCTATCTTTGAATTTTTACCACACATTTATTAACATTTTTACAGTCCTCATAATTTTATCAAACAAAAATAACAAGCTGAATCAACTTTACACCGTTTAGAAGACACTCATGTGTTGGTTGACGGCTGCCATGATTCCGAAGGTTTTGCTCATCTAAAATCAGACAATCAAACAGCATTTTAATTTGTGGACCTGAGGCTATCGCTGGAACTAGAATAAAGTAAAAATATCGAAAATTGAATTTTTTGCACATTTTTAAATGTTAAGTTCCGAGTTTCGTCGTTTTTTTCGACTTTTAAAACCATGCCAAAAATTCAATTTTCGATATTTTTACTTTACTCTAGTTATAGCGATAATCTCAGATCTACAAATTAAAATGCCGATTGATTTTTTGATTTCAGATGAGCAAAACCTCCGGAATCATGGCAGCCGTCAACCAACACATGAGTGTCTTCCGAACGGTGTAAAGTCGATTCAACTCGTTATTTTTGTTTGATAAAATTCTGAGGAACTGTAAAAATTTTAATAAATCTGTGGTAAAAATTCAAAGATATTGTGTTTTAATGGTTCATCAAAAAAAAATCCCAAAAAAGCGAAAAAATATAGCTGTCACATGGGATGACCCCGTTAAGTAATCTAATAATTTTATAAGTATTGACGGTTAATTACGAAGATTGAATTCACTTAAACACTTCTTAGATCAATATTTCACATTGCATTTTTAGTCCGAATATACACCAGCTCGAAATTCGATTATGTATCCATTTTTAGCCGAAATCATTAAAAAATCGATTGAGCGACCTCTAAAATTTTGATTTAGGATTCAATTCTTGAAAGAATCACTTTTTGATAACATATTACCATATTTTGCTGCAATGCCGAAAAAAATGTCAATTCTTTTGCATCACTCAGATACATACATAATATAGACATGTTTAATTGGCAGGCTATGAATTTCATACCCGAGTACGTACACAATATTGACATGTTTAATTAACAAGCTATGAATTCCATACAAAAAGTCGACAAATCCTAGCCAAAAACAGCATAAATGCTGTGAAAAAAGCTGAGACAAGTACATTTATACCCCCCAAATAATCATTCCAGTTAATCCCCCCTACCACCCAGCGCCAAAATACCGATCCCCACCAAAATTTACAAAAACCCGTCTAAGTCGTTCATGCAAAGATCTCCGCACAAAAATCCTTTCTAAAAACCAACTCATCATACAAAGTTTTATGAGTAACCGCTCTCATTATCTTATCAAATTAAGTCAAATTGTACAGAGGTGATAATTTCATTCTCGTAAATGTTGTGAGTTTACAAAAAGTTGATAAATAAATAAAGATCTACTAAAGTATATATGATCAAGTACATGGGATTTAATTATGTTTATAAAATCTTCAATTATGTTCATATGCCATTTCTCTAATTAATGCTTTATTACAATGAATTATTATCATATGACTTGGAACTACAAGAGCTTTAAAAAAAATACAGAATTGCATTAGCCTGCGTGAGCTTGAACGCTGCCACACTCTCATTTGTAATATTTGTAGTATAGTTTTATTGGTAACCAATTGATAAAAGTTTACTATCGTACGTAGAGCGGATACGCACAGAGTACTTGTCCGGCCCGAAAATTTTTCATATAATTTGTCACATAAGTCAACATTAATCTACCATACATTTTGGCATTAACTAGTAAAGTAAACACAGCTAATTTGGAATCACAATATGCGGATTGTTTTGTATCCCAAATTATCCTCCTTTCCTTTAACCAATTGTTATCGATGAATTGATGCTCGTGTGGAGCATATCTCACGTTAAGGGGACCGTATGGTCTAGAAATTTGAAAAAATCGATTTTTTTTTTTTTCGATATGTCGAAAGTATAGTATCTCAAGAATATACTGTGAAATTTTCATGCGGAAATTCTCAATATTACAGCTTCTACAGCCCATAACGCAGGTAGAGAGCGGTCCGCGACACGAAAACGTTCAAAGCCTTATTGGACACAAAGCCTTACGGGGATGATTTTTTAGTTTGCAAAAAAGAATGTGTTTTGCATGTTAAAAAACGTTTGTACAAACGTGCTGTTGATGCGAAAAAAAAACATGCACAAATAAAGAAAGCAACAAAGAAATTGACAGAAAAAGAAGAGGGAAAAAAGACACAGCGGAAATCGATAAATAAAACACCGAAGCGTCAACAATTGACGAATAAATTATTGCAAGAGCTGTCAACTTATTACGGTCTAGCAATTAGACGTAATTCAGATTCGACTGAAGGGATGAGAAGTGAAATATGGGCAGCATATTATCACAAAATTTCAACAGATGAAAATCCGCAACACTCGTACTGTCCTCCAGGTTCCGAATCGTGGTGCAAGTGGCGTCAAAATGAGGCTGCAGGTACTTTAGACACCTACGAGCACCCACCTGCTCTGTGCGATGAAGCACAAGAGATATTAAAACCAATTTATGAAGAATTGACAGCAGAGACTTTATTGGAAAGGTGTATTGGCAGTAATACGCAGAACAATAACGAAAGTTTCAATGCTTGCGTGTGGCACCTTGCGCCGAAACATCTGTTTGCCGGAAAAAAAATCATTGATATTGCCACTCACATTTCCGCTTGCATATTCAATGAAGGATTTGCATCCCTATTGAAAATAATGGAGACCATGGGCATAACAATCGGGCCACAAGCGGAGCAACTAGCGCAAAACCGAGACGAGCTGCGAGTATCGAGCGCCAACCGTAGGAGCACGGACAACTCCAAAGAGGCTCGGACAGCTCGAAGAAATGAAAGGAGTGAGGAAATCTTGAATTATGAACGTTCCGAAGGAATCCTATATGGTGCCGGAATCGCGGATTAACTGTAAGTATTCAAAATTTGCTCAATTTTTGAAAATATCTGTACCTCAAACTTTAAACTCATTTATCTCGAAACGACTTTTTTCGGCACTGCGCAGGTGAAAACAAAAAAACTATTCAACCGAATCACTTGAAATTTGGATATGTTGTTCACAACATGTATGGCTATCGTCGGAACTACAATCATAATTTTATTTAAATAATTTCTTATTGTTTATACTAAAAAACTAGTGAAAAAAAACCCGATTTTACGAATTTTTTTTCAAAAGCGCGCCATTTTGTCAATTTTTAATTTTTTCGATTTGTTCTAGTCCCGACCATAACTGCACTCTTTCTGATTAAGAATCTTCTTGAATTTTGTGTTTCAGATGAGTAGAAGTCTCGGATCGATCTTCACCGTCCGGGTCGGATTTTTCGAGAGGGTCGTCTTCAATGCCAATTATATGATAATAAACACTGTTTTTAAAATTAAAAAAAAATTTTTTTGTATACTTAATAAAGGTAGTAATAAACCCGAAAAGTTAAAACATCGATTTTTAAATTTTTTAAGGCAAACAAAAAATCGTGAAAATAGGTGAAATTTTCGTGCTCTAGACCATACGGTCCCCTTAATACACGGCACGTTTATTCCGGTTTTGTAACATCCGGGGGAAAACTGAAGTTACAGAGCGTCTAAACGGTGCTGTACACCCGAAATAAGTAATCCGGTACAATTTACACGCACTTTTACACCGGTTTTTACTACAACAGGTTTTACAAAACGGAATAAGCCTGCCATGTAAGAGCGGTCATCAATTGATTCCATTCCAAGGCGGGTAAGATTCAAATCTGCGTCAGGAGATCCGAATGTTCGGAGTGGTTGAAAAATTTACCGTGAACAAAAAAGCATATTTTTCGCTGACTAGTCGAAAAATTTTCGGGCCGGACAAGTACTCTGTGCGTATCCGCTCTACGTACGATAGTAAACTTTTATCAATTGGTTACCAATAAAACTATACTACAAATATTACAAATGAGAGTGTGGCAGCGTTCAAGCTCACGCAGGCTAATGCAATTCTGTATTTTTTTTTAAAGCTCTTGTAGTTCCAAGTCATATGATAATAATTCATTGTAATAAAGCATTAATTAGAGAAATGGCATATGAACATAAGTGAAGATTTTATAAACATAATTAAATCCCATGTACTTGATCATATATACTTTAGTAGATCTTTATTTATTTATCAACTTTTTGTAAACTCACAACATTTACGAGAATGAAATTATCACCTCTGTACAATTTGACTTAATTTGATAAGATAATGAGAGCGGTTACTCATAAAACTTTGTATGATGAGTTGGTTTTTAGAAAGGATTTTTGTGCGGAGATCTTTGCATGAACGACTTAGACGGGTTTTTGTAAATTTTGGTGGGGATCGGTATTTTGGCGCTGGGTGGTAGGGGGGATTAACTGGAATGATTATTTGGGGGGTATAAATGTACTTGTCTCAGCTTTTTTCACAGCATTTATGCTGTTTTTGGCTAGACATTACTTACTACGGTCATCATCCAGATGCATCCATATATATCCAAATGCAGGTTGACAGTGTATTTGTCTATTAATACATCAAACGCGAGATGATTCTACACCATATTTTGGATAGAAAAACGACGTCGAAAATCTTTTGGAATGGACCAACAATTATCATGCAAGGAACATTTTATGATGTACAAATCTTATTATGGCCAGCGAGGAACATTTTATAATAAAGAGGAAAGGGACCAATAAAATAAATTGTCAACGGTGTACAGTTAAAAAAAAATATTTATTAAACACTGCTCAAAACTCGGCATGATAATAACAAACTTTGCCATATACATTTTTTTGACACTCATTATTAGTTTTATAGAGTTCCTTTTCGATTGAACCTAACCTCGATATTTATAACCTCACAAATGTTCGTGAAAAAAGATTAATATTTTCAGTACTGTTTAAGCCACGAGATTCTAATTAGTCGCGATCGAAAGGGGGAAAAAAATAAAAAATACGTGAATTTGAATGAAACTCTAAATTGCTGTCATTGAATTTATATTAAAGAAATCATTTTTGGATCGTACGCGTACGATCCAAAATTATTTCGCGATTTGTGAATAAATTTATTTATAGATCGCGAAATAATTTTTTTTCCCGAATTTATCCACAACACGTCCCGCATAAGAACTTCTCACTTCGAAAACTCCGTTCAGACTTTCCGCGGTATGGGTACTTCGAACTATTTATTTATTCACAGATCGCGAAATAATTTTTTTCCCGAATTTATCCACAAACACGTCTCGCGTATAAGCACTCATTCTCACTTCGAAAACTCCGTTCAGAATTTGCGTGGTATAGGTAGAGAAAGATGAAACGGAATGGCCAATCACAAGCTCGGAAGGCGTCAAGAGGCCTTTCATTGTGTCGTATACAGACATGCCAATACTTCGATGTCAGCATAATCTTGAGCCTGTGCAAAGTTTTTTCTCAGCAAATACGGCATTAATCGTGCTGATTTAAGGCTCAATCGAAGTATTTTTTCGTAATAAATCTCCAGTTCAATTTTCAAATCATCATATGCCTCCTGAGCTTCGTAATTAAAGAAAATGAATTTCAGTTTTTACTCCCACCACGGTGAATCGTTTTATTCAGAGATAATAACATCCCGGGTAAAAAAAACCTGGACAAGTACATTGGTGGTCCCTCGTTTCCCTATGATATCACAAAAAATCCAAAACCCCACTTAAATTTTTTTTTTTAAATCTTTACTAATTTTATTCATATCCTGGAGGGAAACCAACCATATAGATCACAAAATATCTAGCCAAAAAAGCAGACTTCCCAATAAATGTTACTTTGAATTTATTTCCACAGAACAAAACAAGAATCAAATCATTAAAAAATCAGCGTTCTCAAGATGAGAAAAATACCACTTATAATTGGTGTGTAAGAAGTATCAATAGTCTAGAAAAAAATGAAAAAAGGTCGACATCTAAGTTACGTGCAGCAGTAAACTTTATGATATCAGTACTAGGACAAGTATTTCTTTGGTGACTGAGAAGATATCAATATGGACGTACCGGCAACGTAGGGCATGCAGTTGGTGCATTGCTTCTGGGATCTCCTAAGTCGAGTAGCTACTTTTGTTTTGGCTATGGCGCCACCAATGTTGCCAAATAGTATTTACTTTTATGACCTAATGAAACAACATTGCCCGCGCCATGGCTAAAATAACGAAAAACAAGCAGGAACAGAAAGTTTCGCATAAGATCCCATGCTTTTGTAATGTTAAAAAAAAAACTTCAATTTATGTCTGTACATGATAGCACAGTTTTGTTTGATTGGTAATAATTTGATGAACGTTCACCACCGTACGTTGAGCGTATACGCACAGAGTACTTGTCCGGCCGATAGCTTTTTATTAAAATTGCTCATTCCAGTAAAAATCAGGGGTCTCTCTCAAAAATCAAGGATTATAAATACGCACTTTTTCATTGTTGGTATTGTCTTATTTAATTTTTATTTTTTTATGATTAATCCCGCATAACGGTTTAAATTCTCTTTTTCGAAACATAAAGGGCTATTTTGATAGATGGCGCCCAAGAACGTCAAAATGAAATGAACGGAGGGGGATTATTTTGTGTGAAATTTGCGTGATCTTAAAACTTTGGATACAAATTTGACGGTACATTCATAGCCTGCATTGATCTTTTGACCATTCACCAGTGATTGGTTAGATCTTCTACTAATAAATAGTGGCTTTCCAAAGTATAATAACTTTCATTGCTGGCAATAGTAGTTTTCGAAAGTATGAAACGCTACATTGCTGGCAATGGTTTACTGAGTCGCATTTTCAGAAATTTCATAACTGACTGTTTTTTATGTTAATGCAATTTTATGATGACTACGAACACCATTTTATTCCGATTGAATCGACGTTGAATGTTGCGTATGATACAAGGCCATTCTGAAATTCGCAGAAGAATTGATTTTCTTATAAATTTCTGACGTCGAAAAGCAACGCATGCAACGAAAAACACCTCCAATTTGATTTTCACTTGAATGAGCAATTTTAATAAAAAGTTATGGGCCGGACAAGTACTCTGTGCGTATACGGTCAACGTACGGTGGTGAACGTTCATCAAATTATTACCAATCAAACAAAACTGTGCTATCATGTACAGACATAAATTGAAGTTTTTTTTTTAACATTACAAAAGCATGGGATCTTATGCGAAACTTTCTGTTCCTGCTTGTTTTTCGTTATTTTGGCCATGGCGCGGGCAATGTTGTTTCATTAGGTCATAAAAGTAAATACTATTTGGCAACATTGGTGGCGCCATAGCCAAAACAAAAGTAGCTACTCGACTTAGGAGATCCCAGAAGCAATGCACCAACTGCATGCCCTACGTTGCTGGTACGTCCATATTGATATCTTCTCAGTCACCAAAGAAATACTTGTCCTAGTACTGATATCATAAAGTTTACTGCTGCACGTAACTTAGATGTCGACCTTTTTTCATTTTTTTCTAGACTATTGATACTTCTTACACACCAATTATAAGTGGTATTTTTCTCATCTTGAGAACGCTGATTTTTTAATGATTTGATTCTTGTTTTGTTCTGTGGAAATAAATTCAAAGTAACATTTATTGGGAAGTTTGCTTCTTTGGCTAGATATTTTGTGATCTATATGGTTGGTTTCCCTCCAGGATATGAATAAAATTAGTAAAGATTTAAAAAAAAAAATTTAAGTGGGGTTTTGGATTTTTTGTGATATCATAGGGAAACGAGGGGCCACCAATGTACTTGTCCAGGTTTTGTTTCCCCGGGAGGGGATTTTTGCTATTTGATATCACTTCTTTTTTCTATAGTATTTTCATATATTTCGCTTTATATAGACTCCAATAGAGTATGTATATAACAAATAAACTTACAAGATGTTTGCATCATTACATCATCGATTTATTTCAATGTCAGGAATCAGTACTGCTCACACTACTAATTCAACATAAGAGAATGAGACAGATTTTCTCCCATAAATTCATTGTTATTGAGGTTGTTTAAATATAGCAGCATTTCGTTCCTGTGATAAGAAAAAAGTTATAATGTTTTCAAAAGAGTTAACTACAGACTCGAAGTATTTTCGAGATGTTAGTAATTCGTTGATAGGTTATTATTCGATTATAGCTTAGCAGGGAAGTGTTATAGAAGAGACCTCAAGTACCAGTTTTTCCCTAAGACAAAATTTCAGAAAATTAAATACTTTATCATTAGCTTTCAAGTTGTTTATTCTAATTACAAATTTACCAGAGAAAACGCAATTTCGTATCAGTTTTCGATGGAAAACGTGAATTTTCGGTGAAAATCGTTTCCATGAACGCTAAATCTTATTTCGTCAATAAAAAATGATTTCTTCACGTTTTTATGCTGTTTGGAAGTGAATACTAAAATTACGAAGAAAAATCACCGTTTCACTCAAATTTGGCAGCGGAAACGCAATTTCTTATTAGTTTTCGGTGAAAATCGTTTCTGTGAACGCCTAATCCTATTTCGTCAATAGACAATGATTTCTTCCCGTTTTTATGCTGGTTGGTGGTGAAAACTGAAATTACACAGAAAAATTACCGTTTCACTCGAATTTACCAAAGAAAACGCAATTTCGTATCAGTTTTCGATGAAAAACGTGAATTTTCGGTGAAAATCATTTCTATGAACGCCAAATCTTATTTTAGATATACTGTTAAAATAGGAAAAATCCCCTCCCGGGGAAAAAAACCTGGACAAGTACATTGGTGGTCCTTCGTTTTCCTATGATATCACAAAAAGTCCAAAACCCCACTTAATTTTTTTTTTTTTAATGTTTACTAATTTTATTGATATCCCGGAGGGAAACCAACCATATAGATCACGAAATATCCGGCCAAAAAACCTGACTTCACAATAAATGTTACTTTGAATTTATTTCCACAGAACAACACAAGAATCAAAACATTAAAAAATCAGCATTATCAAGATGAGAAAAATGCCACTTATAATTGGTGTGTAAGAAGTATCAAAAGTCTAAAAAAAAATGAAAAAAATGGACATCTAAGTTACGTGCAGCAGTAAAATTTTTGATATCGGTACTAGGACAAGTATTTCTTTGGTGACTGAGAAGATATCAATATGGAAGTACCGGCAACGTAGGGCATGCAGTTGGTGCATTGCTTCTAGGATCTCCTAAGCAGAGTAGCTACTTTTGTTTTGGCTATGGCGCGACCAATGTTGCCAAATAGTATTTACTTATATGACCTAATGAAACAACATTGCCTGCGCCGTGGCTAGAACAACGGAAAACATTCAGAAACCAGTCGAAAACTCGACACACAAACGCAGGAACAGGAAGTTTCGCATAAGATCCCGTACTTTTGTAATGTTAAAAAAAGGCTTTAATTTATGTTCGTGCATGATAGCACAGTTTTGTTTGATTGGTAATAATTTGATGAACGTTCACAACCGTACGTTGAGCGTATACGCACAGAGTACTTGTCCGATCCATAACTTTTTATTTGATTTTTACTTGAATGAGCAATTTTAATAAAACGTTATGGGCCGGACAAGTACTTTGTGCGTATACGCTCAACGTACGGTGGTGAACGTTCATCAAATTATTACCAATCAAACAAAACTGTGCTATCATGTACGAACATAAATTAAAGCCTTTTTTTAACGTTACAAAAGTACGGGATATTATGCGAAACTTCCTGTTCCTGCGTTTGTGTGTCGAGTTTTCGACTGGTTTCTGAATGTTTTTCGTTGTTTTAGCCACGGCGCAGGCAATGTTGTTTCATTAGGTCATATAAGTAAATACTATTTGGCAACATTGGTCGCGCCATAGCCAAAACAAAAGTAGCTACTCGACTTAGGAGATCCTAGAAGCAATGCACCAACTGCATGCCCTACGTTGCCGGTACGTCCATATTGATATCTTCTCAGTCACCAAAGAAATACTTGTCCTAGTACCGATATCAAAAATTTTACTGCTGCACGTAACTTAGATGTCGATCTTTTTTCATTTTTTTTTTAGACTTTTGATACTTCTTACACACCAATTATAAGTGGCATTTTTCTCATCTTGATAATGCTGATTATTTAATGTTTTGATTCTTGTTTTGTTCTGTGGAAATAAATTCAAAGTAACATTTATTGTGAAGTCTGGTTTTTTGGCCGGATATTTCGTGATCTATATAGTTGGTTTCCCTCCGGGATATGAATAAAATTAGTAAACATTAAAAAAAAAAAATTAAGTGGGGTTTTGGACTTTTTGTGATATCATAGGGAAACGAAGGACCACCAATGTACTTGTCCAGGTTTTTTTCCCCGGGAGGGGATTTTTGCTATTTGTATACTGTTCTGTAGTGAAAACTGAAACTACGAAGAAAAAACTTAAGTAAATTTAAGTGAAACGGTGTTTTTTCTGTGTAATTTCAGTTTTCACCACCCACCAGCATAAAAACGGGGAGAAATCATTGTCTATTGACGAAATAAGATTTGGCGTTCACAGAAACGATTTTCACCGGAAACTAATAAGGAATTGCTTTTCCCCTGCCAAATTTGAGTCAAACGGTGATTATTCTTCGTAATTTTAGTATTCACTTCCAAACAGCATAAAAACGTGAAGAAATCAGTTTTTCTTGGCGAAATAAGATTTGGCGTTCATGGAAACGAATTTCACGGAAAATTCACGTTTTGCTTCGAAAACTTATACGGAATTCCGTTTTCTTTGGTAAATTCGAGTGAAACGGTGATATTTCTGTGTAATTTTAGTTTTCACCACAAACCAGCATAAAAACCTCAAGAAATCATTGGTCTATTGACGAAATAAGATTTGGCGTTCCTAGAAACGATTTTCAACGAAAATTCACGTTTTGCATCGAAAACTGATATGAAATTGCGTTTTCTGCGGTAAATTTGAGTGAAACGGTGATTTTTCTTCGTAATTTTAGTTTCCACTTGCAAACAGCATGAAAACGTGAAGATATTATCTTTTATTGACCAAATAAGATTTGGCGTTGATGGAAATGATTTTCACCGAAAATTCACGTTTTTCATCGAAAACTGATACGAAATTGCGTTTTATTCGCGAAATTCGGGTGAAACCGTGATTTTTCTGTGTAATTTCAGTTTTCACCACCAACCAGCGTAAAAACGTGAGGAAATCATTGTCTATTGACGAAATACGATTTGGCGTTCCTAGAAACGATTTTCAACGAAATTTCACGTTTTCCATCGAAAACTGATACGAAATTGCGTTTTCTCTGGTGAATTTGAGTAAAACGGTGATTTGTCTGTGTAATTTCAGTTCTCACCACAAAACAGTATAAAAACGTGAATAAATCATTTTTTATTGAAGAAATACGATTAGCCGTTTATAAAAACGATTTTCACCGAAAAGTCTCGCTTATCATCGAAAACTGACACGAAATTTCGTTTGCTCTGCCAAATTTGAGTGAAACGGTGATTTTTCTTCGTAATTTTAGTATTCACTGCCAAACAGCATAAAAACGTGAAGACGTCATCAAGAGACTCGGTAGAGTCTCGGGACAAGTACATTGACAGCTCTGTCGTCTGCTGGCCCGAGGCTCGCCGAGACTATACTTTCTCGAAACAAAACTTTTCGCGGTGGTGGGGGTAAAATTGGCACATCATTTTGTTCGTTTTCGAAGTTCACGAGTCGTTTGAGGCCTTGAAAATTGAACTGGAGATTCATTAAGAAATTATCTTTCGAATGAGCCCAAATTTAGCACGATCGGTGACGTAAATGCTGAGAAAAAACTTTGCACGGGCTCAAAATCATGCAAAAGTCACCTACACATTCAAGAATCAGACGTGTCTGTATACAACACCAAAGCCGGCTGAAAGTGTCTCTCGAGTTTCTGATTGGTTGATTCTGACGACACCCATATATATATAACACTATCAACGGCCTCATGTCGTCGCGGCTAACTTCACGGCGCTGTCGCAGCTGACTGACGGCACATGAGACTTCCTCCACCTCGTCGCTATATATATATATACCGAACCGCGGAAAGTTTGACAGGTCGAGTGTTATTATTTGCTGAGAAAAAACTTTGCACAGGCTCATCAAGATTATGCTGACATCGAAGTATTGGCATGTCTGTATACGACACAATGAAAGGCCTCTTGACGCCTTCCGAGCTTGTGATTGGCCATTCCGTTTCATCTTTCTCTACCTATACCACGCAAAGTCTGAACGGAGTTTTCGAAGTGAGAATGAGTGCTTATACGCGAGACGTGTTTGTGGATAAATTTGGGAAAAAAATTATTTCGCGATCTGTGAATAAATAAATAGTTCGAAGTACCCATACCGCGGAAAGTCTGAACGGAGTTTTCGAAGTGAGAAGTTCTTATGCGGGACGTGTTGTGGATAAATTCGGGAAAAAAATTATTTCGCGATCTATAAATAAATTTATTCACAAATCGCGAAACAATTTTGAATCGTACGCGTACGATCCGAAAATGATTTCTTTAATTTAATATAAATTCAATGACAGCAATATAGAGTTTCATTTAAATTCACGTATTTTTTATTTTTTTCCCCCTTTCGATCGCGACTAATTAGAATCTAGTGGCTTAAACAGTATTGAAAATATTAATCTTTTTTCACGAACATTTGTGAGGTTATAAATATCGAGGTTAGGTTCAATCGACTCTTGGTTACAGCAATAATAAGAAAGTGATGGTGTGAAAATAGTGAAGTGCTTTTAATCAACTTTCGAACAGTGCTGAAATGAATATACATTCTTTTATTATTGTTAACCCTGCAGTTTTTATTTTCGTAACTTAACTCTTCGACGGAATTTCTCTTTCGCGATTAAATGTTCCTCGTATAAGATTTCTTGAGAAATCGTTCTTTTCGTTTCTTTGATAAATATGAAATAGTGTACGTTGAACTGTTAATCATGATTGGTGTGAATCGATGTAAATTTGGAAAAGGAACTCTATAAAACTAATAATGAGTGTAAAAAAAATGTATATGGCAAAGTTTGTTATTATCATGCCGAGTTTTGAGCAGTGTTTAATAAATATTTTTTTTTTAACTGTACACCGTTGACAATTTATTTTATTGGTCCCTTTCCTCTTTATTATAAAATGTTCCTCGCTGGCCGTAATAAGATTTGTACATCATAAAATGTTCCTTGCATGATAATTGTTGGTCCATTCCAAAAGATTTTCGACGTCGTTTTTCTATCCAAAATATGGTGTAGAATCATCTCGCGTTTGATGTATTAATAGACAAATACACTGTCAACCTGCATTTGGATATATATGGATGCATCTGGATGATAACCGTAGTAAGTAATGATATATCTTTATGTCAAAATGGCTCGTATAATATATGTTTATGTCAAAAGACTATGGCGGTATATACTCCATATCCTATTAAAATTTGTATCTTTGGATTGCAACGAATGCCTATAGACTCTGGAAATTCTGTGAAGCGACAAATGTACCAAGTATTTCCACTTTTTGGTTCTGATTGTAGCATTATGAATTGAACATTTTGTTATGAAAATTCTTCGGTTGCTCATTTGTCAATGTGATCAAAAATATTGTCTTCGGAACACCATGGATATATGCAAAATTTCAGAATTTTGTTTGGCTCAATATGCTCTATATTTTTTCACATCCCCGCTTTAATTGTAGCATAATGAATTTTAAAAAATTGTTTCAGAAAGTCTTCCGATGTGTTTTTTCTGACATTATCAAAATTTATATCTTTGGATTGCAACGAATGCCTACAAACTTAGGAAATTGTGTGAAGCGACAAATGTACCAAGTATTTCTACTTTTTGCCTCCGATTTTAGCATTATGAATTGAATTTTTGTTATAAAAATTTTTCGGTTGCTCATTTGTCAATGGGATCAAAATTATTGTCTTCGGAACGCCATGAATATATGCAAAATTTCAGAATTTTGTATGGCTCAATATGCGCTCTATTTTTTCACTTCACCACTTTAAGTTGTAACATTAGGAATTTTGAAAAATTGTTTCAGGAAGTCTTCCGATGTCCTTTAACTGATATCATCAAAATTTGTATAATTGAATTGCAATGGATACCTACAGCCTTTGAAAATTCTGTAAAGCGACAGATGTGCCAAGTATTTTCCCTTTTGCTCATTTGTCTATGGATTAAGAATTGCTGCGTTTAGAATGCCATGCATACATGCAAAATTTCAGAATTTTGTTGGGCCCAATGTGCGCTACATTTTTTCAATTCCCTAATTTAGTTGTAGTATAATGAATTTTGAAAAATTGTTTCAGGAAGTCTTCTGATATTTTTTTACCGATATTATCAAAATTTGTATCATTGGATTGCAACGGATACCTACAGACGTTGGAAATTCTGTAAAGCAACAAATGTACCAAGTATTTCCACTTTTTGGCTGCGATTGTGGCATTAAGAATTAAAAATTTTGTTATGAAAATTCTGCGGTTGCTCATTTGTCAATGGAATCAAAATTACTGTCTTCGGAACGCCATGAATATATGCAAAATTTCAGAATTTCATTCGGCTCTATTGAGCTATATTTTTTCACTTCCCCACTTTAGTTGTAGCATAATAAATTTTGAAAAATTGTTTCAGGAAGTCTTCTGATGTGTTTTTATACTGATATTATCAAAATTTGTATCATTGAAATGCAACAGATACGTACAGACTTTGAAATACTTGTGAAGTAACAAGTGTGCCCAATATTTCCACTTTTTTGCTGGAATAGTGGCATTATTAGGACTTGAAAATTTTATTATGAAAATTATTCGCTTGCTCATTTTTGGACGGGATTAAAATTTGGCTTCGAAAAGTAATGGCTACATGCAAAATTCATAAACTTTATTGAGCCCAATGTGTGGTATGCTTGAGTTGTGGCATGATTAATTCAAAAAATTGTCAGAAAGTCTTTGGTTCCTTTTTTCTGGAAGTATAAAAATTTGTTTCATTGGAACGCAACGTATACTTACAAACTTTGGAAATTTCCTGGAGCAACATGTGTGCTCAGTATTTCTACTTTTTGGCTCCTATTGTGGCATAACGAATTGAAAAATGTTTTCGAAAAGATTTGCTCTACGGATGCTCTGGATGTGATGGTACGAAAATTTGCACGAAGATAATGCAACTGGTACAACTCAATTCGATCCATTTTCTTGGGCACAGTAATGATCTAAGTTTGCCCGCTTTGTTGAATTTATTGTTTTAAAATATCCATAACATACTTTCTGAACTTTTCGAAATTCAAAGATAATATTAAAATATCTGTAAGTTCTAGTTTTGAGGCTTTCACGGCCATTATTCATATAAATATCAAAATTTGCATCAAAATTTGTATCATGGGAATGTAGCCGATACCTACAAACTTTTAACATTTTGTGAAGCGACAAGTATTTCCACGTTTTATCTTTGATTGTGGCATTATGAATTGAAAAATTTATTACAAAAACTCTTCGGCTGCTCATTTTTGGATGGGATTAAAATTTCTGTCCTCGGAACGCTATAGATACATCCAAATTTTCTGAACTTTGTTGGGCTTAAAGTGCACTATGTTTTTTCACTTTTCCACTTCAGTTATGGCATAATAAATTTAAAAAATTGTTTCAGAAAGTCGTCGGGTGCTCTTTTGCTGATAGTATCAAAATTTGTATCATTGGAATGTAGCCGATATCTACAAATTTTGATCATTTTGTGAAGAGGAGACGTGTGCTAAGTATTTCCACTTTTTAGCTCTGATTATAGCATAATAAATTGAAAAAGTTTTATTCTAAACGCTTTCCTCTGCAGTCGCTCTGGTTTTGATGGTATCAAAATTTGCTCAAAGCTAATGTGACTAATACAACTAAATTCATTTCATTCTCTTGGGTACGATCCTGGTCTGAGTTTGTCCGCTTTGTTCAATATATTGTTTTGGAGTTCCCATAACATACTATTTGAACTTTTCTATATTCAATGAGAATATTGAAATAGTTGTAACTTTTTATTTTCATGGTAGTAACTTCTTCAATGGTATTGAAAAATAATCATGATGATTCCACCTTGTTAATAAAAATAAGAATGAAAAAATGCGTGAACTTTTTTCACAATAGATTCGATATGTTTTCTCTAAACATACGTGAAACTGGTTTTTTATTTTATCATTAATCAAAAATGAAAAATTTCGAAAAAAATCGCCCCATTTTTATCAACAAGCTGAAATAAGCGTAATATTTTTTACCACAAATCTACAAATATAACAAGGAGATACTGCTGTTTAATATGTTTATTTGATAAACACAAATTCAAATAGCTACAAATTCTATGGAAAAGAAAGTACTTGTCCGGCCCATAACGTTTTATTAAAATTGCTCATTCAAGTAAAAATCAAATAAAAAGTTATGGACCGGACAAGTACTTTGTGCGTATACGCTCAACGTACGGTGTTGAACGTTCATCAAATTATTACCAATCAAACAAAACTGTGCTATCATGTACGAACATAAATTAAAGCCTTTTTTTAACATTACAAAAGTACGGGATCTTATGCGAAGCTTCCTGTTCCTGCGTTTGTGTGTCGAGTTTTCGACTGGTTTCTGAATGTTTTTCGTTGTTTTAGCCACGACGCAGGCAATGTTGTTTCATTGGGTCATATAAGTAA
The DNA here is from genome assembly GCA_963989365.1 of Rhimphoctona megacephalus. Classification (NCBI taxonomy): domain Eukaryota; kingdom Metazoa; phylum Arthropoda; class Insecta; order Hymenoptera; family Ichneumonidae; genus Rhimphoctona; species Rhimphoctona megacephalus. Next base: position 128,030 of record CAXDIM010000063.1, on the reverse strand, counting down.
ATACTATTTGGCAACATTGGTCGCGCCATAGCCAAAACAAAAGTAGCTACTCGACTTAGGAGATCCTAGAAGCAATGCACCAACTGCATGCCCTACGTTGCCGGTACTTCCATATTGATATCTTCTCAGTCACCAAAGAAATACTTGTCCTAGTACCGATATCAAAAATTTTGCTGCTGCACGTAACTTAGATGTCCATCTTTTTTCATTTTTTTTTAGACTTTTGATACCTCTTACACACCAATTATAAGTGGCATTTTTCTCATCTTGATAATGCTGATTTTTTAATGTTTTGATTCTTGTGTTGTTCTGTGGAAATAAATTCAAAGTAACATTTATTGAGAAGTCTGGTTTTTTGGCCGGATATTTCGTGATCTATATGGTTGGTTTCCCTTCGGGATATGAACAAAATTAGTATACATTAAAAAAAAAAATTAAGTGGGGTTTTGGACTTTTTGTGATATCATAGGGAAACGAAGGACCACCAATGTACTTGTCCAGGTTTTTTCCCCGGGAGGGGATTTTTGCTATTTTTTCTTATTGACGAAATAAGATTTGGCGTTCATAGAAACGATTTTCACCGAAAAGTCACGTTTTGCATCGAAAACTGATACGAAATTGCGTTTTCTTTGGTAATTTCGAGTAAAACGGTGATTTTTCTGTGTAATTTCAGTTTTCACCACCAACCAGCATAAAAACGTGAAGAAATCATTGTCTATTGACGAAATAAGATTTGGCGTTCATAGAAACGATTTTCACCGAAAATTCTCGTTATTCATCGAAAACTGATACGAAATTGCGTTTTCTGTGGTAAATTTGAGTGAAACGGTGATTTTTCTTCGTAATTTTAGTTTCCACTTCCAAACAGCATGAAAACGTGAAGATATCATCTTTTATTGACAAATAAGATTTTGCGTTCATAGAAACGATTTTCACCGAAAATTCTCGTTTTTCATCGAAAAGTGATACGAAATTGCGTTTTCTCTGTTAACTATGAGTGAATCGCTGATTTTTCATCGTTATTTTAGTTTTCACCACGGAAAAGTATAAAAACGTGTAGAAATCATTGTCTATTGACGAAATACGATCACCCGTTTATAGAAACGATTTTCACCGAAAATTCATGGTTTTTATCGAAAACTGATACGAAATTGCGTTTTCTCTGGTAAATTTGAGTGAAACAGTGATTTTTCTGTGTAATCCCACTCCCAAACAGCGTAAGAACGTGAAGAAATCATTGTCGATTGACGGAGTAAGATTTGGCGTTTACCGTAAAGTTTTTCACCGAAAATTCACGTTTTTCATCGAAAACTGATACGAAATTGCGTTCTCTCTGGTAAATTTGAGTGAATGGGTGATTTTTCTTCGTAATTTCAGTTTTCACCACAAAACAGTATAAAAACGTGAAGAAATCCTTTTTTATTGACGAAATAAGATTCGGTGTTCCTAGAAACGATTTTTAACAAAAATTCACGTTTTTAATCGAAAACTGATACGAAATTGCGTTTTCTGTGGTAAATTTAAGTGAAACGGCGATTTTTCCGTGTAATTTCAGTTTTCACCACCAACCAGCATAAAAACCTGAAGAAATCATTGTCTATTGACGAGATAAGATTTGGCGTTCCAAGAAACGATTCTCAACGAAATTTCACGTTTTGCATCGAAAACTGATACGAAATTGCGTTTTCTGTTGTAATTTGGAGTGAAACGGTGATTTTTCTTCGTAATTTTAGTTTCCACGTCCAAACAGCATGAACAAGTGAAGATATCATCTTTTATTGACCAAATAAGATTTGGCGTTCATAGTAATGATTTTCACCGGAAATTCACGTTTTGCTTCGCAAACTGATACGAAATTGCGTTTTCTTTGGTAAATTCGAGTGAAACAGTGATTTTTCATCGTTATTTTAGTTTTCACACCCAAACAGCATAAAAACGTGAAGAAATCATTGTCGATTGACGGAGTAAGATTTGGCATTTACCGTAACGTCTTTCACCGAAAATTCACGTTTTTCATCGAAAACTGATACGAAATTGCGTTTTCTCTGGTAAATTTCAGAGAATCGATGATTTTTCTTCGTAATTTCAGTTTTCACCAAAAAATAGTACAGAAACGTGAATAAATCATTGTCTATTGACGAAATACGATTAGCCGTTTGTCGAAACGATTTTCACCGAAAATTCACGTCTTGCATCGAAAACTGATACGAAATTGCGTTTTCTGTGGTAAATTTAAGTGAAACCGTGTTTTGTCTTCGTTATTTCAGTTTTCACCACAAAAAAGTATAAAAACGTGAAGAAATCATTTTTTATTGAAGAAATACGATTAGTTGTTTATAAAAACGATTTTCACCGAAAATTCTCGCTTATCATCGAAAACTGATACGAAATTGCGTTTCCTCTGCCAAATTTGAGTGAAACGGTGAAAATCGTTTCGACAAACGGCTAATTGTATTTCGTCAATAGACAATGATTTATTTACGTTTTTGTACTATTTTTTGGTGAAAACTGAAAGTACGAAGAAAAATCACCGATTTACTCAAATTTTCTGGAGGAAACGCAATTTCGTATCAGTTTTCGATGAAAAACGTGAATTTTCGGTGAAAGACGTTACGGTAAACGCCAAATCCTACTCCGTCAATCGACAATGATTTCTTCACGTTTTTATGCTGTTTGGGAGTGAAAATTAAAATAACGATCAAAAATCACCGTTTCACTCAAATTTAACAGAGAAAATGAAATTTCGTATCAGTTTTCGATGAAAAACGGGAATTTTCGGTGAAAATCGTTTCTATGAACGCAAAATCTTATTTGGTCAATAAAAGATGATATCTTCACGTTTTCATGCTGTTTGGAAGTGGAAACTAAAATTACGAAGAAAAATCACCGTTTCACTCAAATTTACCACAGAAAACGCAATTTCGTATCAGTTTTCGATGCAAAAAGTGAATTTTCGGTGAAAATCGTTACTATGAACGCCAAATCTTATTTATTCAATAGACAATGATTTCTTCACGTTTTTATGCTGGTTGGTGGTGAAAACTGATATTACACAGAAAAATCACCGTTTCACTCGAATTTACCAAAGAAAACGCAATTTCGTATCAGTTTTCGATGCAAAATGTGAATTTTCGGTGAAAATCGTTTCCATGAACGCCCCAAATCTTATTTCGTCAATAAAAAATTATTTCTTCACGTTTTTATGCTGTTTGGCAGTGAATACTAAAATTACGAAGAAAAATCACCGTTTCACTTAAATTTACCACAGAAAACGCAATTTCGTATCAATTTTCGATGCAAGACGTGAATTTTCGGTGAACATCTTTTCCATGAACGCCAAATCTTATTTCGTCAATATAAAAGGATTTCTTCACGTTTTTATACTGTTTTGTGGTGAAAACTGAAATTACGAAAAAAAACCACCCATTCACTCAAATTTACCAGAGAAAACGCAATTTTGTAACAGTTTTCGATGAAAAACGTGAATTTTCGGTGAAAATCGTTTTCATGAACGCTAAATCTTATTTCGTCAATAAAAAATGATTTCTTCACGTTTTTATGCTGTTTGGAAGTGAATACTAAAATTACGAAGAAAAATCACCGTTTCACTCAAATTTGGCAGGGGAAACGCAATTTCTTATTAGTTTTCGGTGAAAATCGTTTCTGTGAACGCCAAATCCTATTTCGTCAATAGACAATGATTTCTTCCCGTTTTTATGCTGGTTGGTGGTGAAAACTGAAATTACACAGAAAAATCACCGTTTCACTCGAATTTACCAAAGAAAACGCAATTTCGTATCAGTTTTCGATGAAAAACGTGAATTTTCGGTGAAAATCATTTCTATGAACGCCAAATCTTATCAAGAGACGCGGTAGCGGCTCGACGCCAAGTATTAAAAGAAAAAGCCAGCGCGAGGCCTACCGCACTCTTATATACGCGAATATGCCGGTTTTATGACGTCACGGCGTTTTCAAACCGTTCTGACGTACGAACCGTTTGATCAAAAAATCTGAATATTGGTGACGATTTTTTTTCGATTTTTCTCTTTCTATTGCTCTTTGTTGCAAGTAAATCCGTCCAGCCAATCTTGGAATATGATAATTGTGCGACATAAAATCGAACATTCCGGGATACTGTGCTTTTCTTAGGATTCTTAGGATCAGACAGGTATAAGTCGCGCTCGAATGGGCGGGACATACGCCCTTTTAACGATAATCTACATTTCTCTACTGTCCGTCACGCTGCCCACTGAACGAGGCTACCCTCTCTCCTTGCGCGCCGCTGAGTGAGAGAGACAGCGTGATAAACCTCGTCAGTAGAAGAGCTAGGGGGATTCTGGCTCAAATGGTGGCGAGGGGTATGCGGTGCGGGGGCGGAGCCCCTGCGCCGCATTCCCCTCGCCACGACTTGATCCAGAATGCCTCCTAGCTCTTCTACTACACTCCCCTCCCCCGCGACCTGGCCCAGCTGTAGACCCAGAGGGGAACGAGGTGTGTGGAAGAGAGATGGTCGGAAGGATAGTGAGTGGGAGAGAGAGAGAGAGAGAGAGAGAGAGAGAGAGAGAGAGAGAGAGAGAGAGGGAGGGAGGGAGCGAGACAACCAGATGGGAAGATAAGTGAGTGTGAGAGAGAAAGTATGAAAAATAGATGTATGCTTGGAGGAGCATTTTAAACAATATCATTTAAAAAACAATTTCATTTCCAAAATTGATCTCGAGATGGATAGATGTGCGAGTATGTATGCAATCCACCCATCGAAAGACCCCTGGACATTGACGAAAAATGAACTCGAATCGATTCCCAAGGCTTTGCTTTTAAAATATTTTAGCTACTGTATAACTTCATTGTGGGATCGTTTACCAGAGCATTTACAGTGTGATAGTGAGATACAATCATATCATGAGTGTGATGATCATTTTAATCCACCATGGGAACTGACTCATGTTGATGCTGTTGGACCCATGCGCCGAGATTGTGAAAAGTGCTTTATAATGGAACAACTGGTGAATATTTATGTGATTCAACGCATTAGGAATCCTCGAGAAATTACGCGAGAAGAGCTAGAAATTATATCACCAACGGCGTTTAAAAAATATTTCAGTGACTACACAGATATTTTGTGGGAGCGTTTACCAGAATATTACAAATCCGACAGTGAAATTAAATCATTTCGCCGATGCAATGAACATTGGAATACACCATCGATGGAAGATCACATTGACGGTCCCACACCTTTACGTCGAAATTGTAGGAAATGTCGAGAGAGCGAAGAACGCGTTTGAGCCTGTTCCGGGGTGCACGTGTCCACAGACGGGGGAGGCTGACGACGCGTTTGAACCTGTTCAGGATATCAGCTGCATAGGGCGATTGTGTGGAAAGGAAACAAGGCGGGCATGGAGACTGAAATCATGGATAAGGAATTGGGAACATCATAGGCTGACGACGTGTTTGAACCAGTTTTCTGGGTATCAGCTGCACACGATCGTGGGAGAAGGGAAGGAGGTGGGGATGGAAACTGAAATCATAGAGAAGGAATCGAGAGCATCATCATTCTGCTACAAGACTAGCTCCAAGTCAGACCTCAAAATCACTCTCTCTTTCTAAAATGGAGTTCAAATCATTGAACAAAGTTGCCACATTGGAAAACAACCTGCCAACGAAGAAGCTGGTTGATCTCGAGGTTAAGACTGATCATCCAATCCACAATATTCGATCGGTGAAAACCAAATTTGGGAAACGATACATCGCTGACATCGGAGGGCAATACATGGTCTTTCTACCAGCGAGACTCGCCGAGGCTTTCGACCAGGACGAGGATGAATTCAAAAAGCTGTTGGAGGCAGCTCGCTCGAGGGAACTCTACATGGAAACGTTTGCCGACAAGTGGAGTAAAATCGAGTTCAAACACATTCAAAAATCTTCGACGTGAAAAAATTTCATCGTTTGTGGAAAAGAAATGTAAAAATATGTATGATTCTCATCGTTGTCAAAAATCATTTGTAATAATGTATGCTGAGTGGAGGAGGAGGAGGAAGAGAAGGAGATGAGTGTTTATAATAAAAACGAAAAAAGCCATATATAATCATAAAAATGTTTTGTTTATTCAAAAATCCCTCGTTCACACAAGGCTGTGGCTACTCGTCCGGCTACCGGATGAATAAGTATTCCTTATTCGTCCGGAAATTTGACAAAAGTGAGGTTATTTTTTCTGCAAATCAAATACGCAATAAATGTCGATGATTTTTTTTTTGAAGTTTTGAAAATTAACTCAATTATTCCACTCAACCCAGATAATCAATCAACACGTATTCGTACGGGTGAAAAAAACGTAAAACTCTACCATAAGCGTAACTGACTCGTTCGGCTCTAAAGCTGCCTGCGTCTAACCTTTGGACGATTAAGAATACACTAGTCGTCCGCCCATCATGGAAAGTAGTACACTGAAACATGACTGGACGAATACGCAGACCTTACTCGTCCGAATATCTGTTCTGAAGCTGCTTGAGAAAACCTCCGGACAAATAAGCAGCCCTTGCTCGTCCGGGTATACATTCTGAAGCCGTTTGAGAAAGCCTCCGGACGAATAAGAATGCATTCATCGTCCGTCCATCATGAAAAATAGTACACCCAAGTAAAGCCGGACGAATAAGCAGCCCTTAATCGTCCGAATATCCATTCTGAAGCTGCCTGAGAAAACTGTCGGACGAATAAGCAGCCCTTGCTCGTCCGGGTATATATTTTGAAGCCGTTTGAGAAAGCCTCCGGATGAATAAGAATGCATTAATCGTCCGTCCATCATGCAAAAAGTACACCCAAGCATGACCGGACGAATAAGCAGCCCTTAATCGTCCGAATATCCGTTCTGAAGCTGCCTGAGAAAACTGTCGGACGAATAAGCAGCCCTTGCTCGTCCGGGTATACATTCTGAAGCCGTTTGAGAAAGCCTCCGGATGAATAAGAATGCATTAATCGTCCGTCCATCATGCAAAAAGTGCACCCAAGCATGGCCGGACGAATAAGCAGCCCTTAATCGTCCGAACATCCGTTCTGAAGCTGCCTGAGAAAACTGTCGGACGAATAAGCAGCCCTTGCTCGTCCGGGTATACATTCTGAAGCCGTTTGAGAAAGCCTCCGGATGAATAAGAATGCATTAATCGTCCGTCCATCATGCAAAAAGTATACCCAAGTATGGCCGGACGAATAAGCAGCCCTTAATCGTCCGGATATCCGTTCTGAAGCTGCCTGAGAAAACCTTCGGACAAATAAAAATACATTAATCGTCCGTCCATCACGAAAATCTTATATGCAATCGTGTCCGGATGAATAAGCAGCCCTTACTCGTCCGGGTATACACTGAAGCCGTTTGAGAAATAAGTCGTCGGATGAATAGAAATAAATTAATCATCCGTCCATGATACAATTGAAAGAATGGGCAATACTACGATTTCCGTGGCGCCAAGTTTTGACCATGCAATCTTTATAATGGGTCCAAAATAAGACTTTTTTCAAGAATAAAAAAAAATTGAAATTCGGCCTTTAAGGGGGTGAAACGGGGGGTTGAAAGTTGAAGGGCAGTATTACAATACCTGTGGCCCCAAGTTTTAACCATGCAGCCTTTATATTTGGCCCAAAATAAGACTTTTTCGAGAGTGATAAAAATTGAAATTCGGCCTTTAAGGGGGTGAAACGGCGGTTTGAAAGTTGAAGCATTATTATTATTATTATTATTATTAATAATATATGTGGTCCCTAATTCCGACCATGCAGCCTCCATATTTGACCAAAAATAAGACTTTTTTCAAGTATGATGAAAATCGAAATTCGACCTTTAAGGGGATGAAACAGGAGTTTCAAAGTTTAAGCATAAAGTTGTGAAACGGTTGTTCTGAGGACATCACCCCAATTGACCCGTATACCATGCTATAAATACAGTATAATGACTACGTGGAAATAATAGGGTGAGTTTGGGTCATCTTTGGGTTATTGTTTGAATAGTTGGAAATGTAGAAATAGTAGGGTGGGTTCGGGTCATCTTTGGGTTGCTGTTTGAATAGTTGGACATTTGAAAAGAGTAGGGTGGGTTCAGGTCATCTTTGGGTTGTTGTTTGAATAGTTGGACAAGTGGAAATAGTAGGGTGGGTTCGGGTCATCTTTGGGTTGTTATTTGAATAGTTGGACATGTGGAAATAGTAGGGTGGGTTCGGGTTATCTTTCGGTTGATGTTTGAATAGTTGGACTCGTGGAAATAGTAGGGTGGGTTCGGGTCATCTTTGGGATGTTGTTTGAATAGTTGGACATGTGGAAATAGTAGGGTGGGTTCGGGTCATCTTTGGGTTGTTGTTTGAATAGTTGGGCATGTGGAAATAGTAGGGTGGGTTCGGGTCATCTTAGGATTGTTGTTTGAATAGTTGGACATGTGGAAATAGTAGGGTGGGTTCGGGTCATCTTTGGGTTGTTGTTTGAATAGTTGGACATGTGGAAATAGTATAAAGAGTGCGGGAGGGGGGAATTTCCAACCCCCGTTCCACCCCTTAACGGTTGAATTTCAAAAAACTGCCGAATACTTTTTAAATTACTCATATTCTAGAATATTTACGCCAAATTGCAAGCAAATCTGCCAAAAAATACTCCGTCTCATAAAAAATTTCAAACCCCTGTATCACCCCCTTAAAGGTCGAATTTCAATTTTTTTTACTCTTGAAAATAGTCTTATTTTGGGCCAAATGTAAAGACTGCATGGTCAAAACTTGGCGCCACGGATATCGTAATCTCCCCAAAGAATGAAATTTGAATGAATGATGATTGCGTGTATTGCAAGCGGGACCAGATATTGTGCATATATCAGGACGAATAATGGCAAGCAATTGATCCAGACCAACACGAATCGTCGAATCACAATTTATCACAACACAATACGTCGAAACACAATTGATCAAAGTTGTACGGAAAATTCGTAACAATTATTATTTGTAAACCATAACGGGAAATGTTCATGGAAATTTTTGACTATAGCGGAAAATATTCATAGGAATTTTCAATTTCAGCGAGACATGCTCGGTTTTTTTCGATTACAGCGGGAAATATTTATAGAATTTTTCAATTATAGCGGAAAATATTCATAAACATTGTCAACTGTAGCGGAAAAAAATCATGGAAATGTTCAGCTATAACGGAAAACTTAATAAAATTTTGCAACTACAGCGGGAAATACTCTGTTCTTTTCAACTAGAGTAGGAAATATTCATGAAGATTTTCAATTATAGCGGAAAATATTCCTAGAAATTTTCAACCATAACTGGAAATATTCCTGGAAATTTTCAACTATAGCGGCAAATAATCATAGAGATTTTCAACTATAGCGGCAAATAATCATAGAGATTTTCAACTATAGTGGCAAATAATCATAGAGATTTTCAACTATAACGAAAAGTACACAGTTTTTACAACTATAGCGGGAAATTTCTTAGATATGTTCAACTATAACGGGTCATATTCATAGAAATGTGAAACTATAGCAGGAAATATTCATAGAGATGTTCAACTATACTGAAAAAATTTGCAATTATAGCGGTAATTACTCAGTTTTTCTCCAGTATTCCGGGAAATATTCATAGAAATTGTCAACTCTAGCAGAAAATATTCAGAGACATTGTCCACTATAGCGGGATATAGTCATAGAAACTTTCAACTATAGCGGGAAATATTCATAGAGATGTTCAGCTATAGCGGGAAAAAGTAATGAAAATTTACAACTACAGCGGAAAATATTCATAGGAATTTTCAGTTACACCGGAACATGCTCAGTTTTTTTCGATTATAGCGGGAAATATTCATAGAAATTTTCAACTATAGCGAAAAATATTCATAGACATTGCCCAGCTATAGCGGGAAATATTCATAGACATTGTCAGCTATAGCGGGAAATAATCAGAAATTTTCAACTGTAACGGGAAATATTCTTAAAAAGTGCCTTCCAACAAACAATACCACACGACACAGTGCAACACAGTGTTGTATCTTGATTTTGCTCTAGTTGGAATGTACTTGTGCGCCACAGTGTCACTCTGTGTCGCTTGTTAGAAAGCTCCCAAAGATTGTTAACTATACCGAGAAATAATCACAGAGCGATATTCAACTGTATCAGGAAGTACTAAAAGTTTCATACTACACCAAAAATCATCTGGTCTTTCAATCGTTACGAATAAAATTCCGAAAAATGGTTTCGAAAATGAGTTCTTGGGTTAAGCTCATAAACAGCAATCCTTGGCTTGCCCTTCAAGACGTTATCGGCGACGCCAAAACCTGGCCAAAATTTATACGACAAATGTTTTGGAGTCGTAATTTCAACGACCACAATCGTATGATTGTCGTGAACTTCGCTATCGTAAATGGAGTTGGTGAAGAATTTCTCCACGAAGTTTTGTCATTTACACTACAAAATGCCTACAATCGTGATCGACAACAGAGAGTAGCTGGAAGGTATCAGTACTATAACGACCCCAGGAGAGGAGAAGAACGAAGAAGCCGAGCATATTCGTTCGACTTATATCATCGAAGACTGGTGACGTTAAGTGGTGAATTTTATCAGAAAGCGACTATTTCAACTTAAGTCTCCAGATTTGGTAATCGACGCAGAATACAAAAAAAAAAAACAAAAAATACAAAAAAATAAAAAAATGTAAAAAAAATGTAAAAAAAAAATGGAGTCAGATATCCGCTACGTCCTCGTTCGTTGACTCCGGGTGCGACTAAAAGCGGACATTGATGAAAACTTTTATATTCAAGGTGGTCCTTGCATTTTTGAAGAACAGAAAGCGATTCATCCAATTACCCTTGAAAACTTGATAATCCGTAAAATTTTCTCTGTTCATGAGTTGTTCTTCGACAAATTATATTTTGACGAATTATGATTCGATTGTTCTTGACAAATTTTCCGCAGATACCTTATTCGATGAGTTGTTAATCGTCGAATTGTTTTCGACAAATTCTTTTTCAACGAACTGTTTTCGACGAAATGTTATTCTATGAATGGTTGTTCAACGAAATGTTTTTTCTTGACAAAATCAACACGAAAACCACTACAACATCATCTTCCCTGAATTCCCAGATTTCAAGAGCAGATTTGTAATCAACCACTTTAAAAACACCTGAGAACGGCGTTCGATATTATCGAAGGGAATGTAGTCAATTTCAGAAAAGATACAAAAGGAGGATTATATTGTCGCGGAAGATACACACAAACCTTGTATTCGTCCACATACACGATTTACAATGGTTTTTGAAGGTATTCAGACAAATGAACAGCTCTTGCTTATCCAGATATACGTTGTGGAGCGGTTTGAGGAAACCTTCGGACGAATAAGACTACATTAATCGTCCATCCATCATGCAAAATAGTTCACCCAAGTAAAGCCGGACGAATAAACACCTCTTACTCGTCCGAATATCTGTTCTGAAGCTGCCTGAGAAAACCTCCAGACGAACAAGCAGCCCTTGCTCGTCCGGGTATACATTCTGAAGCCGTTTGAGAAAGCCTCCAGACGAATAAGAATGCATTAATCGTCCGTCCATCATGAAAAAAGTACACCCAAGTAGAGCCGGACGAATAAGCAGCCCTTACTCGTCTAAATATCCGTTCTGAAGCTGCCTGAGAAAACCTCTGGATGAATAAGCAGCCCTTGCTCGTCCGAGTATACATTCTGAAGCCGCTTGAGAAAGCCTCCGGACGAATAAGAATGCATTAATCGTCCGTCCATCATGAAAAAAGTACACCCAAGTAGAGCCGGACGAATAAGCAGCCCTTGCTCGTCTGGGTATACATTCTGAAGCCGTTTGAGAAATCCTTCGGACGAATAAGGACGCATTAATCGTCCGTCCATCATGGAAAATAGTACACCCAAGCATGGCCGGACGAATAAGCAGCCCTTACTCGTACTAATATCCGTTCTGAAGCTGCCTGAGAAAACCTTCGGATGAATATCAATACATTAATCGTCCGTCCATCACGAAAATCGTATATGCAATTGTGTCCGGACGAATAAGCAGCCCTTGCTCATCCAGGTATTCATTCTAAAGCTGTTTGAGAAAGCCTTCGGATGAATAAAGATGCATTAATCGTCCGTCCATCATGCAAAAAGTACACCCAAGCATAGCCGGACGAATAAGCAGCCCTTAATCGTCCGAATATCCGTTCTGAAACTGTCTGCGCAAACTTTCGGGCAAATGAGAATACATTAGTTATCCGTCCATCGTGAAAAATGGTACACCCAAGCGTGACCGGAAGAATAAGCAGCCCTTAGTCGTCCGAACGTTTGTTCTGAAGTTGCTTCAGCAAACCTCCGGACAAATAAGAATAAATTAATCATCGTCCGTCCATCAAGGAAATTATATATGCAAGCGTGTGTGGACAAATCAGCAGCCACTTTGCTCATCTGAATATGCATTGTGCAGCCGTTTGAGAAAGTCTCTGAACCAATAAAATCACGTTAGTCGACCTACAATCGAGAAACAGCACAAAACGATGTATATCAATTCTTTTCTCAAACTATTCATTTTCACTAAATTTGAAAGTCTTGCGTAGCTGAAACAGACATGAATCATGGGGAAATATTTAATCGAATACAAGTAATTGAAACAAATATATGTAATTGAAACTTTGACTTTATTAAAGCTCATCACCTTAGTAATATTTTTATCACAATGTTTCTTAAAAAAAAAAAACAATTTTTAAATCTAATAGAAAAGTTTCCATTTAATATATTAAATCATACTTATTAGAAATTAAGATAAACTCAAGCATTTTTCAACAAAACGAGATGAATGGAACTTCAATTAGCATCTACTGCACATCCATAATTTCGTTTTCGGAGGTTCTTTCAACGCAACGCATGACAAGTGATACCATGAGACACAATAATCACATCGTAAGGAAAATTTGTGATCTGATGAACAAGGTTCATCATCAACAGTGATATCTAAATCGACAGTGCAAATGGAGCATAAAAATACACCATTATCTCTCTTACATTTCAAAATCTGTTCGACAACTTTCCATGCGTCGTCAGAAAAATATTTTCTTATTGATTCGACGTTGACATCTTCGTCGATGATTGAATCAGAAACTTCGTTCGGCCTCGATTCGACAGATTCCTCCTGGATATGTACACCATGATAGACGGCTGAAAATGCAGTTTTTCCGTCAACCAACCATTTTAGTATAACAAGTGCTCTTTCTTTAAGGCTCAGTTTGAGAAATGGACGTTTTCGAATTTTTGCCGGCACGTGGCGTTTTTTGGGCAACCCAATAACTGTTTTTTGGGATCCTTTAGGACGTCCCCTACGTTTCAAAGCACAAGGAACCCTGATGTCTTGAAGATCAAGGTTTCGCTTCAAACGATTCATGCCAACTTCCGTCAAGCACGCATCTTCGTTGCGATTAATAGCGCTCGACGATACATCAATTTCCATCGTGCCAGTTTCTGTGTCTTCTCCTCTACCGACATCGCCACGATCGTTACTTCGCTTGACAGAATTCTGATTCACGTCGATTCCATCAAAACCTAAATCCTCATCCATAGCTGCGTTGAAAACGTCATCGAAGTTGAAATCACGTTGAAGTCTTGACGATACTGGAGTACTCGTAACAAATTCTGGAAGTTCTTCCGTCGAAACCGGTGAAATGTGGACTTCCCGATTTTCAACCCAAGCGTTCCGTATTTCGTTCAACAGCTTAACTCGCCCGAGGAAGACGTTGCCGGTAACTTCGCTGCCTAGAGTATTAAGTGTGCTAGTTATATCGCGAATCGTTCGAAAACGCTGATTTTCAGTAGAAATGTGCCGTTTTGGAGGTTTCGAGGAAACTGTGACACCGGAAATATTTCCACTGTCTATTCTCTCGTTGCTGAAAACTCGCTGCGTCTCGCAGTAATATTGCCGGGTCCATCGACGACTGCAAATATTAGGATCATAAAGATCGAAGCCTAATTGTTGTCTAACAACAAAAACGTGGCTAGAAGGAAAAAACAAAAAAATGAAATAGAATTCCCGTAATAAATTCACAAAACGCATAAATCGATCATAGATTAATAGCAACCGGCACGGCAACGCCATCGACGAAAACGAAGGACATTCGCATGAATTTTCTGACGCAACAATCGTTGAATGACCCAATCGAAATTCAAAGTGACCATCGTCCCCTTCAGTGTAGACAAGCTTCCCGCGTCTAAAACTCCTTAGTTCTACACTCACGAAATTGAATGCAAATCGCGTGAGATAATTGCAATAACACCATTCTGCAGACCCTTTTTCGAACGGTATAACCAACAATTTCTGATAATTATAAGCAGCCTTGAAATCGCGTTCAGAATTTAAGCAAGCGACTAGAGCGAAAAAGCTTTCGATAAATTCCTCCAAACTGCTGTATAATTTGACAACACTTTTAACCTTTGCATTCAACGATTCGATTCTATTGTTCGTTGTGTTCATGAATGCGCTCTGCATGAAATTGGTGCTTAATGTCCATTCGTTCCGAATCGCGTGCCAATTTTTGTTGAAGTAATTCATGATTGCTGACGGCAATTTCTTGGCTTCTTCGTAGTAACGCATGTACTCCGTTTCAGTTGAAGAATAGAGCATTTTCCGAAAGAGATCTTTTGCTGTGTCCCGTTGCTTGGGTGTTATGGGTAGCTTTTCACAACTAACTTCCCTGTTGAACGTCCTTTGAGCGTGAAAAATACATATCAAAACGTTGGCAGATTCGAATTCTTCTTTGATGATTCTTCTTTCGAGTAAATCTTTGTCCGCCATGATACATTTAGTACCAGACCAAGATGGATGAACTGTTTTAAACGTTCGGAGAAGCCAGGTCATACTTTCTGCATCTTCATTGACAAGAATGCATACGGCAACGATTTCGGTACTCCCTTCCGAATCCTCTACAACCATGAGATAGACCGGAGCCCGTATGTCGAGCAGCTTAAATGTTCCATCAATACCCACGAATTCAAAATACGCTGCCATCGATTGTTTCATTTCGGTTGTTACGAAGAAAAGACCCTTCATCTCTCCGTTTTGCTCGAATATATGGCATTCAGCACCTAAAAAAAATAATAAAATATTCACACATGAACATTTCTGAAAATAAATCCGTTAAACGATATTTCGCTGAACATAAATTATGAAAATTAATTATGCTTATACGTACCAAACTTTTTTTCCAGTTTTTCAATTGTATTTTTCAAATTATTTTGGCCTTCTTGTCGTAACATAACGTTAGACAAGTCTTTGAGCAAAATTTGCTTGCCAAAATCTTCAACGACTTTGTGTTTAATCAATTTTTTGTTTGCGCCAAGACTTAACAAGTTTTTGACCTGAATCTTTTCGTTTGCTGTCATCGCTCGAACTTGAGGCAAAAAGTCATACAATTTCTAAAAGAAAATAAAAACATGTCGTGTGTAAAGAAAGTGGTAGAAATTTGAATGAGTCGTTTTTCATGGGCGTACATACACCTAAACAGAAGGTTTGTAAAAATAGTTTGAATAGGTATTTCAAAATTATAAATATTCAAATAGCTTTGGACTTTAAATTTGACTTAAATCAAAATAAATTTTCAAAATGTGGTATCACTTTTAATAATGAAAAATTGATAAAAAAGAAGCGCTTAAAACATCATATAATAAATAAAACTTGAAAACAATTATCCTTTTTTCAAAAATAATCCCGTTATTAAACATCGTCACAAAATTTGAGAGGAAAACGAACTTCCTCTTCATATGTACAACAAAATACCTATTCTATCGCTCAGCCGATTTCATTTTTTTTTTTTTTTTTTCAAATGATAACCTAAAAGTCGAAATGTTGTTTAAACAATTATTCCTTTTTCATTTAAAAACAATATTTTATAAAATAAATTTGAAAAATAAGTAAAGATTACTAAAAAAGTATAAAACGACTCTTTGTGATAAATATCATTCAAATTATTCGTCGAGTTTCCAAGATAGAACTGTTGAATTATCAAATAAAAATTGTTAAAAAAAAAATAATTTTTAATTTCTCTAGGTGTATGTAAACCTTAAAAAAATGTTTCGCATGTATTAAAAAATCGCTAAATACCTTTGAACAGATGTGATTATGTTCTTCGACCATCTTTTTCAACACAAGTTTTTTTCCATCACTGCTGCAAATGAAGAACATCATAGCTAGACATTCCTGTTGAAACGTTCTGAAAAATCAAATTTTCAAATGTATATACAAATTATAATCACGAGAAACGATATCTAAAATTAATAACTATCGAGACTTACGATGACTTCCGGATTCCTCTCGTCAACGATCTGAATTTTTTTCCTCCGTGGATGCAATTATACTTTAATTTGTAGTATTTCAAGTCAGCATTGAGCGATCTTGAAATGCCTTTTTTTTTGCATTGCTCTATAGTTGAGCAATCGCGCTTATAAAAAACACAAAATGTTTTCTTTTCAAAAGCTGAAATCGATTGTTCAAGTTGAGTGATGGAATCAAACTCAGCTCCAACACTTAGCGGTATGATCGATATTTTTTCCCTCGATGGATGAGAATCACCAGTGCGCAATGGTGATTTTGAAGATTTTTTTTTACTTGTCGACGGTCGCTCTGAATCTGAATCGCTAAGATTACAATCAGATGTCATCCCGGCTCCGGGCTGATCGAAGCTGCTATCGCTCAACGGTGAAGCTAAATATTTCAAAAAATATATATATAAATTATATGAGAACTATATTATTTAAATTGATTTGAATGTGCAATACAATTGAAGGAATATATATATAAAACTTCATTGAAAACATGAAACAATCCACACCGCGAGTTCTCAAACATCAATGATTAAAAAAAAACAAAAAAAAGACAACGGAACAAAACTTTTATTAGAAAAAAAATTGTATAAAACTTACACATTACTGCGCAACACAAGACCTGATGGAACGATAAATTTTTCGTTAGATGAATTGGACACTACATCTGTAACACGTGCAAAAATTTGAGGTTAATAATAAATTTCTATAACGAAAAAAGTAAAGCGGCACAAATTTTATAGCTATATCTACTACTACTGTTACTACATATAATCAAGAAAAAACTTACCGGTTGAAATTTAAACCAGCACTGACTTGAATATTAATAATTGTTCACCACTAACCGACTGAATCGCTTAGAAAAAAATCTTTCACGACCGGCTACAATGCCTTTGTGCGCGCAAATGTTGTAATGTGGTCGTGCGCATGCGCGACGTGAATTCGTCAAACGACGCAGCGTCCCATGCTCAAGACGAGGGACAAAAATACTTAAGAATATATCTATATATAACTGTCCGGACGAATAACAATTCGTCCGACTAGCCGGACGAGTAGCCACTCCGTTCACACAATGCATGATAGACATATAACCAACTTCTCAGAGATTTCACATTCTCATTCGCACAATTATATTTCGAATTGCGGTGGTGGTGGTGGTGGTGGGGGCAATTGGGTCGAATTTTTGGCAACTTCTGCAGCGATGGACAGTCCAGAGTCTCCAAATCGATAATTTCCGTTGATAGATCCAAGAAACTCATCAGCCACGAAGACTTTTCACAACCTTTCACGTATATTGCACGAGCTCGTTGTAAGATGGTTTGAATTATCACTTTTGCTGCATCGTATGGTATACTGCCATAATCCCATGATAGTCCGTGAAAATTACGTTCCAACCATTTGTTTGTCATTTTGTATCTTGCTGGTAGAGTATCCCAGGCGTATGATGATTCGAAGATAAGCGTCAGAGGCTCGACATTTTTGTCATAAGCTTGAACGATTGATATTTC
Organism: Rhimphoctona megacephalus; assembly: GCA_963989365.1. NCBI lineage: Eukaryota > Metazoa > Arthropoda > Insecta > Hymenoptera > Ichneumonidae > Rhimphoctona > Rhimphoctona megacephalus. The sequence goes on along the minus strand of CAXDIM010000063.1, from coordinate 110,194 downwards.
TTTGAGGATGAATTCATTGAGAGGCCCCTTGAAACCTTGTAGATCGACGATGAACTTCATCTTGACTAATGTCCAGCAGCATCATCACCCCCGATTTTATACCAATTTTTTGACCCCACCACTTATGGGATTATATTCGACAATACGATCGTGTAGAACGAGGCAGTATGCGCATGTTTGTGCAGGAATGTTCGTTTTTGTTTCAAATTCAAGACGAACATCCACGGGGCCAGACTTGAGGGAATCATTTTGTTTTGAGCAATCAATTACAACAAGTGGTGCATATTTTAAAAATTCCATTTTGTTCAACCATGGCTCAGTCTCCTTATTGTAATACATGGATTGGAAATTTGTATACATATCATAGAGCAGTGCATACTGATTTTGCTGTATATTCAAATTCATGTTACCATATGGATAACATTGTGAATTCAAGTAGAGTTTCACATCGGTTACATTGCAGTGATCAAAACGACTCGCATTTTTTGCCTTATCATTTTTTCGTCCCGTTTGAAACGCAAGAATTACATATCGTGGCTTTTCCAGCTGTGTTGAAGTCTTGACGGACCACACATGTTTAGAAGTGGCAGGCAGCAATGGGTATTCATACAATTCCCACGTACGAAAACTCATGGAAATTGCGGCGTCTTTGGCGATAAAGTTCAAAAGCTGAATTTTCCGTTGATCCGCCACCGTTACATATGGTACGAGCCATTCTATTTTCTGCAATTGGAGCTTATAATCTTCAGCAGCTGTTTGTATTATTGCATTGTCATCGGTGCGTGATCTGGTCAAAATTAATTCATGCTTTGCGTTCACAACCATTTTTCGATAATCTTCGGCAAAGCCCAACAGCATACTCAGTGGTATGCAGATATCAAAGTTACCTGCTACATCAACGATTTGTTTTGTTTCTTCAACGTCGAGCCAGCCAGTATTTTCAAGCATTGTACTCTTAGCTGGTGTGAGAGATGTATATCCCTTGATAAGGCTTGTAATACCCACATTCTTATTACGATCAATTTCTATGGCATTAAGTTCATAGCGCACTTCTTCAAATAAATGACATATAGCGTTGTTAATGAGACTTGTTGTAGCTGTCGGCGTACCATCATTCTTCGTCAGTTTTCCACAAATGTGGAGGGAACTTTTGCTCGGTAGGATTGATAAATCGTGATGCTGAATTGATATACGTATTTCATCACTGTTGTTGTAGGTTGACGACGCGTATGGTTGATGAGCATGGACCTCATAATGTATGATGGATTCATCGAAGATAATGGGTGTCTGAATGTTTATGATTTCCTCCTCCATTTCACACAACAGATGCACAATGCACAAAATAAATAATTCCTCACACGCGTACTCCACGAACTCTGAGACCCAAATTCTTCAAGAGTAGCAGGTTTTGAGGTGTTAGCGCTTTGAGCGTTGATCGGCGACTGATTTCGCGATCCCATGATGGCTTATTAATATTAGCTACTCTATTGTAGACTATGCCCATTGGGATTTTATATGCAGTCGTATGGTGATTACTTCACCGCGGAAATTCACCAAATCCCCGTCCTGATCCACAATACGAAGCTGTATGCTGTCAATTATCCGACTCGTGATTGGTAGATAAATGACGTTCGAGGGTATTTCAATAATTTTATAGCCAGGCGGTACAGATGGGAAAAATTCGTGAATTGTGTGAGCTTTTTGTCCGTTAATGTATGCACCAGTGGTTATGTTACACTCGACACGTAAGGCGTTCACTTTAAGAATGGATACCGGCAGATCAGATTCATGTCTTTTATTGGCTTCCAACCTGACTGGTGCAAAACCCAACAGAGGTCCGATTGAATTAGTCGGTGTGAAGAGGAGAGGGACATTGCACTCGATTTCACTGCGTAGCGTATTAGTATTTGGTTTAAGCTGAATTTTCACGTTTTTGGGTGATAATTCGGCTTGTAAATACTTTTCAATATCCTCTATTTCATAACTCCCCGTCGGTATAGTCACCACATGCGTTCCAGCATAAAATGTATTGCATCCAATGTCGATATTGGGAATGGAATTGAATGTCAGCAGCTCAACGAGTCCGAGACTATAATTCTTATGCGGAGATAGTTCAATGGGCGGAAAGTATTGTGCCTCGAGAACGGAGGATGATCCGGAGATGGTCAATGTGAAGCTGTCATCCATGATGCTGTCGAATTATCAACTAAACTCCCGGCTCTACGATTCACGTTTATATAGCGTGTATTTGTTTCGTCGATTTAACTGTCCGGAGAGAAACTTGAGACACAAGTGTCCACATTCAATTGTATCATATTCCTGATATCTTTTATAATTATAATTCACGCTACCAACACCAAAATATTTTGTGAGTTCCGATGGGGGCAAAAGATTGCCAAAACTGTCAAAGTAACAGATTTTCCCTCCAGTCTTTTTGTATGCAACCCAGTGTGTGCCAGGACCCACATTTTCATCCAAATTCACAATTGCTGATTCATGTTTGAGCGGTCCATTCGCGGGTAATGTATCACGCATATAAACCCCTCGAAAATGTTGAATTTTCATGATTTTCACGTATTTCAGCAGATCGCGGTCGGTGAGAGGTCGATGTGGTAGCGTGATTATACGTTTTTTGGCCTGATATGAAGGCCCAGACCCTGCTTGTACGGTTTCAAGTGTAAACCTTTACCCAAAGCAATGGCCTCAATTGTTTGGTTATGTCGCTTATTTTCATCCAATTCCTTTTTGGCCGCTTGAGCAGCATTTACAGCATTGGCTATTGCAGCAGCCTCACCAGACAATGCACCAGCAGCGCTGAGGCCGGCAAAAATGGGTATGAGAAAGGGCAATAAACCACCAATTTTCCGGGGAACCGGTAAAACCCTGGGCGTACGTACTTTAACACCCTTTACACTCGCACGGGCACCTTTTAATGCTGACATGATGACTTTACGCGGGTCATCACTACGAATCATCGCTTTCCGTGCAGCGCTAATGACTTTTTTCAAGCAAACACTTTTTTGCTGTTTCCTCTTCAGCGGCTTCATGCCCATACCAAATTTTGTTTTCGCCTTCATAATGTTTGTCACGGCCCAAGCACTTGCTCTCTCACCAAAACTAGCGTCTTTTGATGTTACACGTTGCCAGGCTTGTTCAGCCAACACTTTATCCGCCAAATGTCTCGCTTCGAGATTATCACGATTTTTCGAATATGCGATATCATGCACTTTGCACGCAGCGTCCAATGGATTTATACCAGGATCACCACGAGCAATACGCTTAGCCAACTTTGTGCCAGGTCCACAATACTGATAGCCCGGCAGATGTAGTTCGACGGAAAGATTGTTGATTAGACTGTTGATTAAACCTTTACCCGGTTTATCATGCACGATCATCACCGTGAGCCAGCTAATTCTCGACTGATCATTCCGCACATTATAATAACGTATTTATAGGGTTTTTCGATTAGTCGTATGCGAGATGGTGTCCAAGAAACAAGTTTCGGGCGGTCAACTCTCCGTAATAAATTTCGATAAATTTGTAGAGGATGGCGGTGGGGCAAGGAAGCAAAAGCGTCATGGTAATATATTACCTGATAGCATTCGTGCTGTGTTTTGTGGTCCGTCAAATTGTGGGAAAACTAATGCATTACTCACACTCCTCATACATCCAAATGGCTTGAGATTTGAGAACATTTATCTATATTCCAAATCGTTGAAGCAGCCAAAATATCGATTATTGGAACAGTTGCTTCAACCTATCCATGGCGTCGAATATTATCCATTCAACGAGCATGAACAAGTTGTATCACCGAGTGACGCCCGTCCAAACTCGATATTTATCTTTGACGATATAGCTTGTGAAAAACAGGATAATGTGAGAGCATTTTTTTCCATGGGAAGACACGAGATCGTCGACAGTTTTTATCTTTGTCAAACATATACCCGCATCCCGAAACATCTTGTAAGAGATAACGCAAATTTCGTGGTGCTATTTAAACAGGACGATATGAATCTTAAACACGTATACAACGACCACGTGAATACCGATATGACTTATACATGCTTCAAAAATATGTGTGTAAAGTGTTGGAAGTCCGACAAGTATGGATTTATTACTATTGACAAAGACAGTGAAATTAATGAGGGTAGATATAGGAGAGGATTTGATTTTTTTCTAACCATCGACGATAAATGATTACACATCGTTGGAAAAGAGACAGTCTCAGGTCTGACTTGCCAGTGTCAACATGAAAAGCAAAGATCTTTTAAGGGAAAAGGACGTATTGTGTCAACTTGCCAAGGCAAGTGATGCGATTAGACGAAAACATCGAATGTTAAAAAGGGGTCGTGATACTGCACAGCAGAAAATGCAAGATGTGTTTAAACCGATCGTTGGACCGTTAGAGGAGCTAGTTTCATATAACAAAAATGTGAAGCATGAAATTAAGGATGAAAAGGTGAATATCAAGAAGGAGGAGGAGAAGGAGGAGGAGGAGGAGGATCATCAAGATATTGAAGAAACCCTTCAGAACGTTTCTTTGGATAAAACAATTCAACATGAGGGTGATGTTGAGGATGATTGGTTGTCACCTGATGATGATGATGAAAAATCAATTAAAGATGTTGATGAATTAATACATGAATATCTGGGACTGCTGCGTAGCAATAAAAAAACCACCCTCGACGTCTCATATGGAGTGCGAAACCTCACCGGCAATAAATTAGTGATCGGCGATTCACTCATAGAATTCAAACCTGATCACATTAATGTGGGGGATAAAAAGTACCCGAAAACTGTTGGCTTGGTTGAGTTGTTGTTTAAAAAAGCGCCCAAGTTTGAATATTTTACACCGAACGATTTGGAGACTTATGGGAAAATTGTCATTGCTACGAATGCTCATAGAAAATATTATCGACATGATGGTGCAATACGCCGAGATACTAGCTATAAATTTAAAAATTATATATCGGAAATACTGAGGCAAAATGGCGGGCATAAAGGTGGTGGTGTGCCCACGTATAAGGTGGCACGAAAAAATACCTCTTTCGACTATGTTTATTGGGATGATCCGAATGAACTAGTGGATCGTCTTCGTCTACTACTCGCATCACAAGCTGCCGGGAACTCCTCCCATTCCAACGAGATTATATCAATTATTGAGGAATTACGTGAAGCTAAAATCATTTATTAACATGTGCGAGCTCTTTTTTTTTTCACGCATTCACAACATGACCGTCGATGTGTTCGGACGCCAATTGAATAGAGGTGGTGCGGGTCCTCCCGGTAAACCAGGTGCTGGATTTAAGACTACAGCAGACGGTGATTATGATTTAGAAGGAAAACGGCTGGTCAATGTTGGTTCGCCGATAAAAGATGATGATGCTGTAAACCTCCGTTCGTTTATCGGTGGGACTAATCATAACACGGTCTTACTACGTGATTCAACGAAACAATTTTTTGAATCGAATATAACGGCTCTTGAGAAGCGTGTAAAAGTTGATCTCACCAACCTCCGTGCTGAAATAGACAATTTGAAAAGTGCGATCAAGGATCTCAACGGTGACGTCAGACTTTTAAAAGATGTCAAAATCGGTGAGAAGCGGAAAAAGCCTTCAAACAACTATCTTGAATCTATGATAAAAAGCGTTGCGGGGGAGAAATAATGAGTGAAAAGAAACGTGCTGTGGTGGAGGAGTTGCATAAGCCAGCTCGGCGAAATTATCCACGTCGACATGTGGATATACGCGGCCTGGATGAGACGTGGCAAGCTGATCTTGTAGATATGTCTGCATATGCACAACACAACTCTAAGCATAAATTTCTCCTCACCGTCATCGATATATTTTCGAAATTCGCCTGGGCCAAACCATTGAAGTCGAAGAGTGGAAAAGATGTCACCGCTGCAATGGAGTCAATTCTCAGCAAAGGACGCGTACCGAAAAACCTCCACGTCGATCGGGGAAAAGAGTTTTATAATACGAACTTTAAGGCGTTGATGAAAAAGAATAATATACACTTGTATTCTACATATAGCAATTTAAAAGCATCAATTTGTGAGCGCTTCAATCGTACACTTAAGAATAAAATGTGGATTCAATTCAGTTTTCGCGGAAGCTGGAAATGGATTGATATTCTTGATATGTTAATTACTAAATATAATGATACTGTACATCATACTATTAAAATGGAGCCGAAAAATGTTAATGCTACGAATGAAAAACAAATACTGCGTAATGTTTTCAATAGAACTGAGGTGTTGGGAAAACTGCCGAAATTGAAAATTGGAGATAAAGTGCGTATCAGTAAATTTAAGAATGTATTTGAAAAGGGCTATACACCAAACTGGACAACAGAAATATTTACAATCGATCGCGTGAGAAGAACCAGCCCCGTCACGTATAACTTAAAAGATTATCAAGATGAGCCCATTGCCGGTGGTTTCTACGAACATGAGCTACTCCGTGTTAAATACCCGGATATTTACCTTGTAGAAAAAGTAGTGAAGAAGCGTGGCAGTCAGCTACTTGTGAAATGGCTTGGTTTCGACAATACACACAATAGTTGGATAAGCAAAGATGATTTGTAAACAATAAAGGAGAAAAGAAAGAAAAACGACTCGTTAATACTTTTATGACCTCAATCCTCACGCCGTTACGTTGGCTATCCCAGTCGAGCAGGTCAACTCGGTCTCTCTGGCTGAAAAAAAAAAAACATGTGGGGTAGGAAGAAAAAGGATCTCAACGCTTGAGAAATAATCTGCTTTATTTTTTTTCACACAAATGTACAAAAAAATATTCTCTCTCTCTCTCACTCATATTTACAATTGGTTTTACGCTCTCTTCAGACATATGGTTAAATTCTCTTGCTCTCTCACTCACTCATATTTACAATCAGTTTTACACTCTCTTCAGACATATGGTTGAATTCTCTTGCTCTCTCACTCGCACTACAAGGGCACTTTGTAGTGTCCCCATGGTAAAGTTTGGACGGTTTCGGGGATGATATACCGCTTGTCGTCGTGGGGGCTTAGAGCAATTTTTGTTTCGGAAATTGTATACCTGGCCAAAAATCCCCTCCCCGGGGAAAAAACCTTGGACAAGTACATTTGTTGACCCCTGTTTTCATTTGTTTTCACAGAAAAAAACTACCCAAAAAAGTACAAAATTTTTAAAAATTTGGCAAGATTGAGATAGGAAAAAGAAGATTGTTTCTATAAAATAACTATACTCCAAATGACAAATAGAAATGAAAAACTTCACATATTTTATCGAGATCCCAAGAAAAAAAGCAACAATGCCCATTGTGAGTGTCTGGTAAAAAACAGAGTCTACAAGTAAATGATCAATTTGCGCATAAAAAAAATAATTACTTTACAAAAACAGAAATGGAAAAGCCAATGATTTACGTTCAGCACTAAAATTTATAATATCAATAATAGGACAAGTATTTTATTGTCGCTTGAGGATGGAGTATTTAAAAAAAAGCAAAAATTAGTTGGTTATTGAAAAAAGTCACCAATGTACAAAAATAAAAATCGGTCAAAAGAACAGAGTCCAGAAAAAAAATCAGGATGAAAAAAAAACTTGAAGAAAAAAATTTCAAACGAAAAAAATTAGATTGAAAAAAAAATTTCGGCCGAAGTACTTGGCGAGTTTATAACACATACAACATTACGTGAAATACATTACGTGATCCAAGCTAAGCAAAAAAACTCGCCAAGTACTTCAGCCGAAATTTTTTTTTCAATCTAATTTTTTTCGTTTGAAATTTTTTTCTTCAAGTTTTTTTTTCATCCTGATTTTTTTTCTGGACTCTGTTCTTTTGACCGATTTTTATTTTTGTACATTGGTGACATTTTTCAATAACCAACTAATTTTTGCTTTTTTTTAAATACTCCATCCTCAAGCGACAATAAAATACTTGTCCTATTATTGATATTATAAATTTTAGTGCTGAACGTAAATCATTGGCTTTTCCATTTCTGTTTTTGTAAAGTAATTATTTTTTTTATGCGCAAATTGATCATTTACTTGTAGACTCTGTTTTTTACCAGACACTCACAATGGGCATTGTTGCTTTTTTTCTTGGGATCTCGATAAAATATGTGAAGTTTTTCATTTCTATTTGTCATTTGGAGTATAGTTATTTTATAGAAACAATCTTCTTTTTCCTATCTCAATCTTGCCAAATTTTTAAAAATTTTGTACTTTTTTGGGTAGTTTTTTTCTGTGAAAACAAATGGAAACAGGGGTCAACAAATGTACTTGTCAAAGGTTTTTTCCCCGGGGAGGGGATTTTTGGCCAGGATATAACTTCTTTTTTTCTGAACAGCTCCGAATCCTAGAATTTTTACATGATAACAGATAATCCTTGAATATCTATGCTGACATAACCAGTAAAACCCTAGCTCAATATCAAATATGCAATGCGATGCTATAAAGAAAAAGCGAACGAACTTAGTACAGCTTGCACAAACAAAACGCAGAAATTCATTTCAGTTAACACCTCGCATTTCCTGCAGTATATTGAGAAATTCGATACATATATTTGGTGCGTCTCAGCAATGTGCATTTCACTAATATGAGAAAAACATGAGCGAAAGGCCAAAAATGAAACCGTATAGAAATATTTGTGGAACACTTTTTTTTTTAACAAATCATATCACAATGCACACTAAAAACTTAAATGAATATTGAATTTTTACATTGTTTTCTCATGCTTTTATTTCCACTTATATCTTTTGCACAAGCCTGACCGAGCGATGCCATTACACTATTGTTGAATTTCTGATCCTTCGACTGGTTGTGAAATATGATAACAGACGATCCTTGAATATTTACACTGACATAATCAGTAAAACCCCAGCTCAATATAAAATGTGTAGTGCGATGCCAAAAAGAAAGAGCGAAGGAACTTAGCACAACTCGCAGTAACGAAGCGATGATCCTTGTATGCAAAGGAAATAAGGCATCTCTTGTTTTCGCAAGGAATAGCAAATGCTTCATTGCTTTAAGTTTCACCAGTTTTTTTAGATCAAATTGTCGAAGGAGAGAATCTCAGCCCAATTCGCAGCTCGCAGCGCCTTCAGTATATTGGTAAATTTCTTGAAGCCGAAAAGAAAAATCGAAGGAACTGAACACAACCTGCAGAATATTGGAAATTTTATGTTTATTTGTAGACCGCACCTGAAAAGTATTGAAAATCATGATTTAATGACAAAAGTTATTTGTCAAATTTTTATAATTAAAGTATTTCATCAACAATTAATAGTTTTACAGGTTTTTATTTATGAACACATGATACATCTTGTCACAACTATTTTCATACACTCACTTTTGGAAAAAAAAGTCTTTTGATCTGTAAAAAAAATTTCAGTGACATGATTAAAAAAACAATCGTTGCGTTCGAGATTGAAACTTCAACATCATTATTTACGAGTTCACACATTTTCAGAACGTATAGCACTGATTTTTAAGGTTATGTTCGTTGTATTTTCTAGCACTTATTCTGGCCACACTAAGGCTGCGTTCGGGGAGTCACTATTTGCGCTAAAAAGGCAACCTATAGTAATACTATTTAATGGTAACGTTAGCGTTTATAGCGCAAATAGCGACTCCCTGAACGCGCCTTAATTAACGGTTTTATTCGGATTATTTTATACGGAAAAATAAAAATGATAACCTCAACGAGTGGTGAGGTTTGTTTCTATTTGGCTTTTCTGGAATCCGAAACAAAAATGATTTCACCAGCGGGTGCGAGGTTATCTTTTTTAATTTCGCTGATGATTAATTCCGAGATATTAAAAAATATTATTATCACATTTCGCAATATTTATATATTACCGTTTTTTCGCACTATTTATATATTTAAACTATTTATGAATCACGATTTTTCACAATCTAAAAAACACGCGATTTACACGACTCGCACTTTACACTGTCAAAAGTCAAAACTACCGTCACACTGGTTATAAACATTCAAACTTTCCGTGGTATGGGTGCAGAGGCATGTAGTCACAGCACACGTTCAAAAACATCACTCGTGTGCACACTGGTTTACCGGTTTGGGAACCCAGATTCTGATTGGTAACAATCAGAATCTCGATAGGCACGCTGAGGCCTTTCATTGTGACATATACAGACACGTCAAATTCTTCGATGTGTTGGAATTTTTGCATAATTTTGAGCCTGTGCAAAGTTTTTTCTCAGCAAATACGGCATCAATCGTGCTGATTTAAAGCTCAATCGAAAGATTTTTTCTTAATTAGTCTTCAGTTCAATTTTTAAGTCATCATCTGTCTCCTGAGCTTCGTAATTCGAGAAAATGACTTTCAGTTTTTACCCCTACCACCGAAATTTACTTTATTCAGAGATAATATAACAATACGAAATATTGTCGATCGATCCATCGAACAAATAAGCAATGTAACTTGAGCACTTTACAAACATTCCGGATAAATGTCGATTATAGAATATATGTTTTTTTCCGATTTTCAATGAACGTTTTTTGAACTGTCCGCGGATTATAAACAGAAAAGACGTAGCTGAAAACATCGCGTCACTCATAACGCTCGTAACCAAAACTTTTCGTCGAATGGGAACAGAGGGATATGTCGTCAGTTGCGCCCAATCAGAAAAACGCCAGCGCCACGAGGCCTTTCTCTGTGTCGTATACATACACGCACGCACACTCCGATCATCGCATAATTTTGCCTGTGCAAAGTTTTTTTTCAGCAATTACGGCATCAATCGGATTGATTCATGGCTCAATCGATGAGGGACAACTTTATTAGTCTCCAGTTCAAATTTCAGATCATGAAATTACCCCTGGGCTTCGTAATTCAAGAAAGAGTCTACCCCCACCGTCGAAATCGCTTTATTCAGAGATAATAGTCTCGGGTGAGTCCCGGGCAAGCAGACGACGCTGTCAAATGTACTTGTCCCGAGACTCTGCCGAGTCTCTTGATACATTATGCAATGTCGATCGAATGCATGATTGGCTCCGAGTCATTTCAATTTCATCTCTCAAACATTTTGTATAGTCGTCGAAGGTTATGGTCCTTGCAACGACATTACTTTTAACTCCCTTTACTTTTTTCGTATCCTTTTTCCCTTCCACGCGGGTCGCATACATTTTCGACCTAAGGCCCACGAACTCAGTCATGATGGCCCCATTGTTCTCATCTTTCATGAGACCTGGAACCTTCTTATTGACACGCGGCATACTATACACATTATCGGTCGGATAGTCACTTGAGTCAAATTTCTCAATATTGCGCTTCATATCCTCATATACATCTTCACAGCGAATGTGATATATAAGACTATCGGTGTCTGTATACATAACACTGCATTTGTCCCGATATAAAGGAACCATAAAATCATGATGAAATTCATATAAGCACGTTTTTGATATGTCCAAAATTGACATACCTACATATATGGGTTTATTGAATTTCACCTCGAGATTACGCAATTCTACCGCAATGAGGTTTTCAGCGAATATACTGCGACTGTGGAAGTTTGGTTTCGCGATCATTGCCTCTGCACCGTACCTGCCTTCCCATTCGGTTAAAATTTTAACTTGTACATGATTGCGTACATCTTCCATCCTTTTGCCAAACACCGCATTATTCATTAATTTGAATAACGTTTTTTCAAATTCATTTTTAGCATTTGTCCGAAAATATGTGTTTAACTCGATGTAGGTTTGAAGCCAAGAAGATTGCTTGAATTTTAATATTCTATGTATTTTGGAGAGCTTCAGTCCATGGCGTAGACATTGTTGTAGCGCACGATAGTGAATAACATATCGTTTTTTATTCTGAACGGTTGCAAGCAGTTTTTCTTGCTTCTTGCCCGGTGGCTTACCATGTGTCGGGCAAAACGGTAGGTCAATGTGCGCATCATGCAAGTTCTCGGGATATTCTAAATCAACTTCGAGGATGTAACCGTTAGACGAATCCAGGGCAATCGATTCTATGTTAAAGTTTGAAACGTCTTCAACCCATTGAAAATCTGCATAAGGCAGAGGTTGACTCATTGCCCAGCCATACAGATTGTTCACATCATAATACATCAGGTATGATGACGATCTTAATGAATTGAATGACTTCATATACTTATTATTAGCTTCGGCGTATCTGCTAGAACATTGACTCAGACCACCACGTATTCCTCTTTCCACGAATAACACCATGTCAATGTCCGTGAGCAATTCAAATCTCACACCTGTTTTTTTCATCATTGCATCCCAAGTGTATCCGGGAAGAGTATAATAATGCGCTGGGTCAAGAGTATAGCTCTGCAGACACGTGTCACGAAAGTTTTCAAAAATGTCTGCTAATAGCAGGACATCTGTTTTTAAGTACAAATCGCTGTATTCGCCGAGCGTTCGAAGGAAAAACCGTTTCCACACATCTTTAGCGTGATCATAATCGGTCTCACTAATAGTCTCGTCAGTCAAAGAACTGTAAAATGCATCTTGAGACGGAAGTGATGTCTCGTCTAATCTTTCTACACTGTCTACATATTCGTAGGGGAATACTCCTTTTCGAGTCAATAGCTTGAAATCATCTGCCGACAAACTTTGAAATTGTGATTTTAAAATTTTAAGTTTATCTATCGTTAGAAATGATGCGAGCTTGTCCAGGCTTGTCGCGAGAAATTTGAATGAGTCAATGAAGCGCAGCTTAATATTTTTTCTCGAGTCCTTAGAAGTCTGAACTATCTTTGTGAACGAAATATATTTTTCTTTTGTCAACGGTAGAACTTCGGTTTTCCCCTTGAACGCAGTAGCTACTTCTTTAATAATAAAATGAGCATCATAACCCGACAAATTATGAAACACAATTGGAATGAAAAACGCATGTTGATAATTTAAATTGCAGTCCAAATGAGCTGGCCCTCGGAATTGTCCTGTTAGATGACAATGATCGCGTACACGCTGGTCATCTTTTAAAAATATCTTCTCACAAATATGACACTGCTTATCCTCCCTGAATCGCTTCCACTCTCCAGGTGTGAGCTCTTTCATGGGGACATTAGTTGATAAGATTTTCTCTACCCGCAAAGCTAATTCTTTTAACTGATTGACAAACCATGCTATACAATCGTTTCCGCGATACTCATGATATTCACATAGTGATTTATCGTAGGAGCAACTTACATAATAGCCAACACTAAACGCCCGGTGATGCTGATGTTTGTTCTTTTTCTTTTCTTCATCGCTGGTTTTTTCCAAAATACACTCCAGATCTGCGTAAACGACGAAAGGAAGACGTTCTTTCCGCTGCGAGTTGGTGAAGCTTAACCACTTGTCCGTATCGCTCGGTAATCGGACTGCACAATCGTTCATCTCACCACAATCCACCTCGTGTAATTGCAATTTTTCTTTCGTCGGGAAATAGTGTAAGCATCTGTAAATTGAAAAAAAATGTGTATATGTTCAAGATATATGTCGAAAGTTCGTTTTTTTTTTTCATACTTACCGATCACAGATATATTTCTTCGTTTTTTTTATTACTTAAACTTGTGCGCATCAGACGAGAAAGATTTTTAATCCACACGTAGTGTCCGATTTTACCCTCGCAACCATTTTCCACATACAACAAGTTGACATGTTTATCCTTCTTCTTTTGAGTCACGTGAATCGGTACCACACTATCCTTCTTCATTCTATACACATTTATCGAAAGATTGTTCAACACTTCGAATTTTTTCACACTGTTGATGGTCACGGGAAAGGGGATGCCGGTAAAATTGAGCACTGTCGAATAGTGAGGATATGAGGAAACGCGATCACCATTCTTTTGTACTGGATAGAGAGCGGCCACCACTGCCCATGCAAAACACGCATTGTCCCGTGATTTTACATTCACAACTGCTTTCTTCATCTGTATATCCCTCGGCAGTTTAATATAACACCCTGCACTTAAGGGTTTGTATTTGTTAATATTCACCGTCAAATTTAATATCCGCATTAATGACCATCCACTGTCGCGTTCTTGAAATTCCTCTAGCAGTGCCAGTGTAGGCTCTACAATTCGCTGCTCATACCATGCATTCAGGTCCGATGTTCGATAAAGTTCAACATTTCGCGCGTTAATACTTTTATACGCATGTTTTTCCCCTGCATTGAATTCGCCATTGAATGCCGTATTCACTTTAACACAATCATATTGCTCAATAGAGTCCCGCACTTTTTCAATCGCTAATTCACGCTCATCCATGAGGAACAACCGTGGATCAATGTGAGACCGATTGATAACTGCACCAGTTGACACACGATTCTTGAAAGCACTCTCCGTCTCCCGCCAGATCAATCCATTATCACTGCCCGCACCGACGTGTATGAAACGTTGACTCGTTGTATGTTTTAAACCTTCCAAACGCAAAATTTGTGCTGCTACATATTGGTGAAATCCAAGTCTCAATCGTATACGTTTAACTTGAGATTCCGCTTTTATCTTATCAATTAACTCATTACACTTCTTTTCCCACACTGTATATTCTTCTAGCGAATTAATCAACGCGGCTTTCTCATGCAAATATTTTTCTGCACCCGCAAAAGCCATGTTAAAAAAAAAAAGAAGAAAAAGAGGATAGAGATGTGGGCCACAAGACAACTCGACTGAAAATGTGATAATTTTGTCGGTCCTCCGGATAAAACCTTCTTTTTTTCTCTACATCCTAAATAAAATGTTTTTCCTTGAGAGAGAGAGAGAGAGAGAGGGGGGGGGGGGGAGGGAGAAAGATAGAGCGAGAGGGAGGAAAGATATGAAATCTCAGGGACAAGCGAGACCTTCGAGGGTTTTGACTATGAAATTAGAGAAAAGACATTATCGACAAGGATTTTCCGGTGGGACCGGCTAGAAAAAATGCGTTAGACCTCTTGAGATACCCAATCATCATAAAGTTGAAAATTTATCGCTTCCTGTTAAGAGTGCATTTCCCGAGTCGCCGTTGCAAGGCCCAAGCGTGTGCACATGGCGACGCAGACAAAACAAACTTTGAACTTCCTGCAGGAAGAAAAAATGTGTTGGGTCCTGACATGGATCAACATAATAGTCTTCTAGACTCTTGGTTGACACATTTTTTTTTTTCGCTGCTTAGATTCTTTGAATGAGAAAAACGCTTTCACAAGATAAAAATGGAAATGCTTGGAGAGAGGGATGAGGGTGAAGACATTCCAGCAAATTTCAAAAAATAGTTCATAACTCTGTGAACTTTTTCTCGAGCAAGTCGTGTGACGTGCCGACGAAGCTCTTTCCACAAGCCACATTTCATTTTTCTCCGTCTTCGATAAAAATGACAAGTCAACAAGAGATTCTTTCCATCGAGGAAAATGTAAACGTGTGTGGTGACAGCGGTGTAAAACAATTTAATAACATGAATAATAAACACGAAATTCTTCCTATCGGGGAAAACGTGAACACGTGTGGTGACAGTGGTTCGAGTCATTATCAACCACGAAAATGTAAGAGGAGTCATTATCGACCACGAAAACTTCGTCATGTGTTCGCGGAAGATCGTAAAAATGCTCTGAATGAAAAAACGAAAATTTGTGCAGTTAGTGTGTACTATCGCAGTGAACGCGGCGATAAACTTTGCGGAGTTTGCATTTTGGAAATCGGCGGGGAAATGTTTTCCTCTCT
The DNA here is from genome assembly GCA_963989365.1 of Rhimphoctona megacephalus. NCBI lineage: Eukaryota > Metazoa > Arthropoda > Insecta > Hymenoptera > Ichneumonidae > Rhimphoctona > Rhimphoctona megacephalus. The sequence continues at coordinate 94,536 of CAXDIM010000063.1, read as the reverse complement.
CTCCGCCGTCCGAAAACATGAACGCGATTGTTACAACGCGCTCTCCCTCGGACATTGCCAGGACTGCCACAAAAGGCTATATTAACTATTAACGAGGGATATTTGTCCGGACTGCAAATAATCATCAAAATGAAAAGACGAGTAGGTATTTTTGTCTATATTTTCGTAGCTTATGAGAAATTTACATTATAATTAAAAATTTTCTGTTTTTGGTCTGTTTAATAAACTGCAAATCCGTCATCGATTTTGGAGGAAAAAACATATAGTCATACATACACACACACACACACACACACACACACACACACACACACACACACACACACACACACACACACATACAATATTTGAGTCTATAAATTTTGTATTATTCTTTTATTTGCATTATATAATTGTTTTTAAACTGAAAGGTTTCAGCATTCATTTTCATATGTTAACCTTACCATCTCTCTTCCACTCATTATCCTTCACATCTAACCATCTCTCTTCCACACACCTCGTTCCCCGCTGGGCCTACTGCCGGGTCGTGGCGAGGGCAGGGGAGGGGAGTGTAATAGAAGAGCTAGGAGGCATTCTGGATCAAGTCGTGGCGAGGGGCATGCGGCGCAGGGGCTCCGCCCCCGCACCGCATACCCCTCGCCACCATTTGAGCCAGAATCCCCCTAGCTTTTCTACTCTCGTCCCCTCTCTCACGCTTGTATAGCGTGCTTTCTCTTTCCCGCTGTTTCGCGCGCTCTATATATATATATATATATATATATATATATATATATATATATATATATATTGTGACGTGGTAATTTTGCCCACGTCACTAAACGATTAAGTTTTGGCACGGCACGGGAAGGGAGCGTTCTTCGGCATCGAAGAATCTCTCTCGAGCAAATCCAGAAGGGCCAAATGCGAGCGTATTTACCGAATATTAATTTTATTTTGATTTAATTTTATTATTGTACGAGCGAGCGGCAGTTATCCACGATAATTTCGAGTCAAGGAAGGCTTAGGCGATTCAGAGAGGGGATATCGAAACGTCATCGAGTCGGAGAGCAGAGGGAAATTCAAATTTCGAGTTTCGCTGTTGAAGGTCATCACGCGTGGGTCGCTAACTCCATGCCCTCACCCTCAGCTGTCTAACCTCAGGATGCGTCCATCAGCATCTAGAGATCGCCATATTCTCGTTGGAATAAGCCGAAGGCACAATTTCATCTTGTCGAAACATCGAAAATACCGCTCAACCAAACATCGAAATTACCGCTCAGCATAATGTCAAACGTATCGGCTCAGCATATCGTCGGAATTCAAAATAATACGTTGAGGTCAGGTCGGCGAGAAAAGGTTCTTGAAAACTCTCGAATATTCTAGAACAAACGGTTGCGATTCTCGCGAGTAGGCTAAGGGTGGGGGGTTAGGACCGCGTACTTGCTCTCGCGATAATGATCGAGGACTCGAGTTTTGGGCAGCAATGACGGAGGACGTCTTTTCTCGGGCCGTTGCCGTTCCTGATCAAGAATTCGACGCCGCCAGAATATCGATGGAGAGATTTGTGGTCTTTTCCGGATCTCGTCCTACGGAAACTGTAGTGGTGAGCCGTCGTTTCGCTCTTATTGGGTTTTTATCATTTATCGTATCGTATTTACTCGCGAGTAACTTTTTGGAGAATTTTGTGATTAACGAGCGATATTGTTTCGGGGCACGCACGCGTTTGGAAAATTCTGGTTACGCCTTGTCTCGCGATTTTTATCTCTCGCGATTTGTCGTTGTCATTTAATGAATTTGAATTGCCGAGAGGAATTCTATTATAATTTTGTCCAATCTCGAGATCCATAGTTTTAGTAATTTTTGTTATATAATTGTCGGTATCGATCGGGTCACATATCTTTAAAGTGCGTTAATGGCGAAATCCTTAGCGTTACGAAATTGTGTCTCGTGGGCGATCGAGCCGAATATTTTATAAAAATTGTTTTGTCGACGGTTAACGAAAAATTAATTGTGAGGATTGATTGATTATCGAAACTTCAGTAAAATTGAATGTAAATTTTATTATTATTTTCCGGAAAAATATTTTCATCCTTGTTCTTTGCTATTTAATAAATTTCAATTGTAATTCCGGATTTTCGTGTCTCGTGTGTGATTATTTTCTTAACTTGCCTAGAAACGCCCCTCTACCAACTTGGTTAAACACTACAGCTACAACCGGGAAAACCTTTATTCGTTCTCGATAATTTCAAATAAAATTTGTCTAAGGTCATCTTAGGCTGGCGTCCAAGGAATTGTCGAGATCGGAATATTTTGTGCGACCGTTGGAAAAAGTCGTCACAATATATATATATGCCGGCCGAAATTGTAAAATTTGGAGCCGCACTAAAAATTCGATTGCTCTGCCAAAAAAGTAGATATTCCAATTTTGCAAACAAGGTTTTGAAGAGGGCATATACAGCTTCATTCTGGGTTATTTAAATACTTTTACGATTTTTTTCGGAACTTGTATACATTTTTGAACATGGTCGTTTTTCACTTTTTTTCAGTTGTTTAAAATTGGTTTAAATTATTAAATAATACGCGTAGCATTTCTTCCTGTACTTCCTGTATGCACTAACTATCGAGTCGCTACCGCGTCTCTTGATATGTATACACATGAGAAATAAACCACATGTAATAATATAACCACATGTAATAATTAAAATATTAATATATAATATATGATATCACGTGTCATTGACAATGAGTAAGAGTAAAAAAAAAAAAATAGAGCGCAGAGCCGCGCGCGTTTTATCTGTTTCTCATTTGTTTTCAATAAATAATGAATGAAAATATCGTATGTTTTCTGTATCGCCCGCTCCAACACTGTATTATTCTTTATTTTTTACTAAAAAAAAAAAATGAAGTTTTTGTATAAATTTTTCTACAAATATAAGGATGACATTTATATGTCGATCAGTATAATTTTGGACACGTTCTGTCACCGCTGTGTAATCTCGCTGAATGCCAGTCAATCATCTTCGTAGATACTTGAGATGGCTGCTCCCCTGCGAGACCGTCAGCGCGCGTATTTTGTAGTAATATGCGATAAAATGTGAGGGAAACATAATTTTTTAAATTTTCGTCTTGAATTGAAATTTTATTATTAACTCTGTTTAAGTTATATTAATTTGAATATGAGTGAAGTTTCAGTGCAAGTATAGTGATTCCGAAAAAATTGTGTCCTGTCTTCAGATTTTCCATCAGCTGTCGCTTTTAGTTTTTGACACATCCTTATTGTTTTGTCCTCCCTTTCTGTACCCTGAATTATCATTTTTTTATTCAAATCAAGAGACGCGGTAGCGGCTCAACGCCAAGTATTAAAAGAAAATGTCAGCGCGAGCCCTGCCACACTTTTATATACACGAATATGCCGGTTTTATGACGTCATAGCGTTTTTAAATCGTTCTCACGGACGAACCGTTTGAGTAAAAAATCTGAATATTTGTGACGAATTTTTTTCGATTTTTCTCTTTCTATTGGTCCTTGTTGTAAGTAGATCCGTTTAGCCAATCTTGAGATATGATAATTTAATGAATTAAAATCGAATGTTTCGGGATAATCTGTCTTCCTGGAGACAAATGGGCGTAAGTCACGCTTGAATAGGTGAGGCACATGTCCTTTTGATAAGAATCTACATTTCTCTGCTTTCCGTCACCCAGTCCCGCTGAACGAGGCTTATACCCCCTTTTATCGCGCGCCGCTGAGTGAGAGAGACAGCGCGCGAATCTTCGTCCCCTCTCTCTCGCTCGTAGCGCGCTCGCTCTCTTTCTCATTATTGTTATTTCTGTTATTTTAGTTAGTTTAGTATTTTGGTTTCTGTTATTTTTTTTATAAAAAAACTATTATTTTTTTTATAAAAAATCTATTATTTTTTTGAGAAATTTTAAGCATATTTTAAGTGTGATCGTAGGGAAATCATTCGTTGTATATTATTATTATAATTAAAATATCGATTTTTTTTACAATCTATTATCTATAGCTCCTTGAAAACTCGAACAAAGCGAATCGTCTAGGAGGTTAACATTTTTGTTCTGAAATGTACTTTGTTTAAAACTATGTGAAAAATTATTCGAAGTTTACATCACCTACCTTTTTTTATCCTAAGATCAAATAACCTTTTTTCATAGCGCTTGTACTAATTAATTTGTTTCTTCAATGTTTGTACGGAAGCATAATTCAATTAATAAATTTTAAGCGAAGTACAAACATGAGAAAATAGCTAGTTCTATTTTTCGAATTGTTAATTTTAATAAACATTTTTGTTGTTGATTAGACTAATATTTCCCCACGATTATACTAGTCTTGAAATGCATTGAATGAATAATAGTTTCCTATGAAAATTTAACAGCAAAATTAAGAGGGACTATCGCTGCGGGAAAAAAACATTTTTTGCTTGTAATTTAAAAATTGATTTACGTAATCTTTTAACAATTGTTGACATATTCTTCAATGAAAGCATCTGTCAAAACGAAAAATTTGACCCACTTATCCATTCGGTTTGTATGATTTTTCAGAGATTAGTGCATGATTAATAGTAAAAAAAATCCACAGTTTAATTATAAAAAATACAACGAACGATTTCCCCATCATCAAAGTTTTTGATGAAAATGGAAGTAGTTTTTGATAAAAATTCAAGAGTAGTATCGAAGGGGGTTGACACTGTGGAGAAAAAAATTTTACGCTTAGAATTTGAAAAATTGTTGTATGTAATACTTTGGAAAGATATTAAAAATGTACGCCAAATATTAAAAAATTGTAACCTTAGTTTTCAAATGACCACCTTACATCCGGATATTACATTGCAAAAAAATTGATTTTCTTTATCACTATCATTTTCTTTCCATTTCATTGTTCAAACTTGTTTTCCTCGTATAATACTCATTTAGCAGTGTTTGTGCGTCAGTGATGGAAGAAATTACTGTTTAGCTCTGCGATTGGTTTTTGTCATATGAAGGAACTTACTCAATTTATGTCAAAAAAAATCTGATTAATCATTGTTCCCGAATGAGAATTTTTTTTACCTCTATAGGACAGTTGGTGAGTATGGCCGTTTTTCAAAAAGAAGTGAAATCAATCGCAAAAAACTTTAAAAAAGTAAAAAAAAGAACGCCAAGTATTAAAAGACGCGACCTTAGTTATAAAATAACCATTCAATATTTTTTCTGTTATTATATTACAATTTTTACACCTCGAAAAAACCAAACAAAAAATGTTTATACTTAATTTCCAAAAAAATAAGTAAATATCAACATCCATTTCTCTTCCGTAATACTGAAAAGGATACTTCACCCCAAAAACAATTAACAAACATACTAGAAAAATTTTGGCATTCATTATCGAATAAAAACCAATTTACATGTTTTATTTTGTTTTTGTCTTGATATGTGATGAGTACATAGAAAAAAGATCTAGTTGTAAATTGTTACCGATGATTGAAAAAAAAATGAAATCATTTCAACGTAGCCAAGAATGGTGGATGAATTACGAGTTTCGGAATGGAATCATGTACATCTTGAAGATTGACCTGCTAGAGATTTTTGTCACCTCAAGGGCTTCAAAAAAAATTCTGCGGATATAAAGAAAATGTTATTCTGCTTTTAAGCTCGCTAAGCACTAAGAATGTACAACACAATTCCACAGAGAATAATACAAAAAACAATTACATATAAATGCGCAAATACGTGTACAAATGCACGTGTTGTATTTACACGTATGTACCGCACTAATTCACTGCAAATACTACACACAAACTTGGCGTGCATGGTTTTCAAATTATAGCTCGAGAAGACACAGTTGATTAAATATGCTATCCAAATCAATATTCAACCAGTTCTTCTATCAATAGTGAAAGAAGTCCGATCCGTGGATAGAACCGGGAGAGTACCGATTAATGATTTGATCAACGAAATACATGACTAGGTTGTACAGATTAGGAATGAAAATGGATGAAAAGGACGAATGGATAATAAAATGAGATGAACTGTAAAGATGGATGAATGAAATGGGTGAACAGTAGATAGTTGAACAGTATATATCGATGAACGAATCGAATAATTGAATCGATGAAATGATGAATGGATGTGATGAGTGGAGAGTTGGATTGTACAAATAAAAGAAATGGCAAAATAAGATAAATGGATCGATGAACGGGATGCATTTATGAATGGACTGGCCTACCGGCTAAATAGAATCGATTCATTGATCGATGATTGATTGAGTTCAGTGAATAAAATAATGGATCGAATCGTCAGACGGATAGAAAAAAATGAATGGATGGGATGACAGAATAAGATGTACGCACGGAACTTGAACCGCTTATACGTCTTAATTCTGAACCCATCTATCCGTTCTACCGTATACTCATTTTTTGAACGTACGGACAGACGATTAGATAGGCTACATGAATAGATGGTTAGGATGAACGAAGAAATAAATAGGCGAGTAAATGAATTCATGGGTGGACTTTATGCCATAAGCAAACTGTAGAATTTTCAACACACTTTAAAACATGTAGAAATCGGCTACAACGAATCTATAATTTGCTTATGACATTAAGCACAGAAGACACTCAATGTGTGTTTGAATAACACACTTGGTTTTTACAGTGATTTGAATTCGCTCAATATACAGATGGATGGAGCGTTCCTTCGCCGAGCTGTAATTTGAAAACCATGCACGCCAAGTTTGTGTGTAGTATTTGCAGTGAATTAGTGCGGTACATACGTGTAAATACAACACGTGCATTTGTACACGTATTTACGCATTTATATGTAATTGTTTTTTGTATTATTCTCTGTGGAATTGTGTTGTACATTCTTAGTGCTTAGCGAGCTTAAAAGCAGAATAACATTTTCTTTATATCCGCAGAATTTTTTTTGAAGCCCTTGAGGTGACAAAAACCTCTAGCAGGTCAATCTTCAAGATGTACATGATTCCATTCCGAAACTCGTAATTCATTCACCATTCTTGGCTACGTTGAAATGATTTCATTTTTTTTTCAATCATCGGTAACAATTTACAACTAGATCTTTTTTCTATGTACTCATCACATATCAAGACAAAAACAAAATAAAACATGTAAATAGGTTTTTATTCGATAATGAATGCCAAAATTTTTCTAGTATGTTTGTTAATTGTTTTTGGGGTGAAGTACCCTTTTCAGTATTATGGAAGAGAAATGGATGTTGATATTTACTTATTTTTTTGGAAATTAAGTATAAACATTTTTTGTTTGGTTTTTTCGAGGTGTAAAAATTGTAATATAATAACAGAAAAAATATTGAATGGTTATTTTATAACTAAGGTCGCGTCTTTTAATACTTGGCGTTCTTTTTTTTACTTTTTTAAAGTTTTTTGCGATTGTTTTAGATATACTGTTATTATATTGTGACGTATACTTCGCCACCGATCCCTGAAAATGGGAAAAATCAGGGATGCAAAAATAAAATAAATAAATAATTAATGCGGAAATCTGATTGGAGAGGGTCAGTAACAATTTTATTCAATAATAACACAGCTTGTTTGAGCGCCAGTTAACTCTGTTTTTACAAACCAGAAAAAAGAGATAACAAGAAAAAAAAACGAAATAAATACTGGCTTCTCTGACCTCTCACTCGATAACAATGGGGCTTAACTTAATAACTACGGTACAAAATGGGAGGCTAGCTCGGGGCAAAAGAAAAATACAATATTAATACGTGGGCAAAGACTCGATTATCTTGGGTCGCGGGCACCTGTCACTCAGGCGTCTTATAATACCCGCGAACAATTAGAACGAGGACTAGTACAAAAAAAGGTGAGGGGGTATTCACTTCGCGCGATTGTTGACGAAAGGGGACTAACATAAAATAAAAACGACGTAAAAGAAAAACATAGGAACTGTATGATCAGGTGACCACGGCGTGAACAATAGGAAAAAAAAACAGATCGGGGAATAAATCGATGTATCGATTGGCGATGAACAAACAATAAGGGGGCAAGAAAAATAACGCAACTCGAACTCGCCGGCTCGCACGTGGTCACTGGGGGGGGGGGGGAATACCGGGCCGCTGCCCGCGCGCACTATCTTACTAAATCCTTAAAAATTAACACTACAACACTGTCCCGGTCGCGTAATCGGCGAGGCAAAAATGGGGGAAAAGTGAAAAAGGACTTCAAACGAGTCCAAAAGGGGCTCGGAAGATAATTGGGGCAACAATACTCACTTTTTAGCGGAGTCGATTCGGAACTCGTGACGAAAGATGGCCGCCGGCCATGTGCTTCCTTCGTCGCGACTTGTACAAGGAAATAAAACGACTTACTTGACAATACAAATCGCCGTCACTCTCTCTACTCGCTTCAAATAAATCCAATATCAAAATCCAGGTCTTTCCGAATCGTCAAAGCAGGGGAAATAGCCGTTGTCGTCGTATACAAAATCAAAGGATCGCCCAAGAATACAAAAAAGGTACAAAAGAATAATGCCGGAGAGCCACGGTACGCACGCCGAGTCGTGATGAAGTGACGATGTTGCTGGCGTCCGTGATCTCGTTTCTTCCTGCGCGACATCGATCGATAATTGATCGATGCGCGCGTCGACGGGGGGTCCAATCGCGATGATTGATTTCGCGCATTGCGATGGCTTGTGGGTAAGAGGGGTGAGGGGAAGGGTGACGGGCTGGGAATTCGGGACTGTATTGGTGGTCTGGCGTGACGTCACGAAGTATTAATTGATCCTCGATCCAGGCGCGGCGCTGAGAGGCACAGTCCCTGCTGACTAGCGCCGCGGTGGTCGATGGTGTAACCACCGGTGAGCGACTCGCAATGTTGTTGTTGACATTCGAGAATTGTGCCGCGGAAATACGGGCTTGTGTGTCATCGTGTTCCTGGTGGGCTGTGGACTCGTGACGAGGAGTTCAACGATGCTTTTCGACACGGGCAGGAGCCTAGACGCCGGGAGGCGATTTCTTGCTGTGACATGGTCGAGGACCTCGCGTAACCCGATGACGACGGGTGATTTTGAGGTTATGCGCCCCGACTCGGCTCCGGTGATCTCGCGGTGTTGTTTTCTTCTTCTGGTAAGGGATGTGATCCCTTACCGCGGTGAGTTACCAATTTTCTTCGGGGACTAGGGAGTATTGGGAGTTCGGGGAGGGGTTAAAGTTGTGCGGGCTAAATGTTTGTGGGGATCAGGGGGTAAAGTGCGAGGGCTTATTTGTTGGGGCTGGGATAGGAGTGGTGAGGAAAAAGGGGACCACGGAGTTGAGTGTCTCCGAGGGGCTCGGTGTGGGTTCTTCTTCGCCGTTGTCCGAGTACTCAGTTGGGTTGCTGGTTTTCAGGTGAGGTTCCGGAGTGCGGTGAGCCGGAGACGACCGGTGTTGGCGGCGTGCGTAGGCGACGAGCTTAACGTTAAGCTTTGACGTGGAGGACTCAGAAGGAGTCACAAAACGGGAAACGCTTAAGTCTACGGGCTTAAGGCTAATATCGAGGACAGTGTTGGGTGGACCGCCACCACGACTCGTGACGAATTGGCCACAACGTCACAACTCCCCTCGGCTTGACGAAAGTACCGGGTGGACGGTCTTTCCGTCACACAACGCGGCTCGTATAACTAGTCGCCTTGCTTCCCTGTCCTTTTCGAATCCGCCATTCCGCCCAAAAACGGTGGTATCAAAAATACTGAAAAATCTCAACAAAGGCGTTCTACGCCGTCAACAATTATTTTAATGACTCTTGTGCGCAATAGCACGTATTACCTATCAGTCTTACGTTGCAATGATCACAGTCAGGACTTATCAGGACTAAGCTTAAGGACTACGGACTAGGCTTAATAGCGCAGGACTAGCGTTAACTGGGGCTATTGCGGGGCTACGTTGGCTGTACTTACTTCGCGGCTCTACGGGGACGTAAACCGGTGCGACGGGGAGGAGGGTTTTCGATCTCCTGTGCTACTGTCTCGATGGGAGGATTCTCGCTGACCTCGACCTCGGGTTCGGTGGGTTCTGGGGGCATTCCGAGGGGCTTATACGGCTTCAGGTCCTTGATATGGACTCGGGGGTTCTTACGACCATCCAGGTCTTCGATCTCATAGACTACGGGGGAGAGGACTTTAAGGGGACCGTATGGTCTAGAGCACGAAAATTTCACCTATTTTCACGATTTTTTTTTGCCTTAAAAAATTTAAAAATCGATGTTTTAACTTTTCGGGTTTATTACTACCTTTATTAAGTATACAAAAAAAATTTTTTTTAATTTTAAAAACAGTGTTTATTATCATATAATTGGCATTGAAGACGACCCTCTCGAAAAATCCGACCCGGACGGTGAAGATCGATCCGAGACTTCTACTCATCTGAAACACAAAATTCAAGAAGATTCTTAATCAGAAAGAGTGCAGTTATGGTCGGGACTAGAACAAATCGAAAAAATTAAAAATTGACAAAATGGCGCGCTTTTGAAAAAAAATTCGTAAAATCGGGTTTTTTTTTCACTAGTTTTTTAGTATAAACAATAAGAAATTATTTAAATAAAATTATGATTGTAGTTCCGACGATAGCCATACATGTTGTGAACAACATATCCAAATTTCAAGTGATTCGGTTGAATAGTTTTTTTGTTTTCACCTGCGCAGTGCCGAAAAAAGTCGTTTCGAGATAAATGAGTTTAAAGTTTGAGGTACAGATATTTTCAAAAATTGAGCAAATTTTGAATACTTACAGTTAATCCGCGATTCCGGCACCATATAGGATTCCTTCGGAACGTTCATAATTCAAGATTTCCTCACTCCTTTCATTTCTTCGAGCTGTCTGAGCCTCTTTGGAGATGTCCGTGCTCCTACGGTTGGCGCTCGATACTCGCAGCTCGTCTCGGTTTTGCGCTAGTTGCTCCGCTTGTGGCCCGATTGTTATGCCCATGGTCTCCATTATTTTCAATAGGGATGCAAATCCTTCATTGAATATGCAAGCGGAAATGTGAGTGGCAATATCAATGATTTTTTTTCCGGCAAACAGATGTTTCGGCGCAAGGTGCCACACGCAAGCATTGAAACTTTCGTTATTGTTCTGCGTATTACTGCCAATACACCTTTCCAATAAAGTCTCTGCTGTCAATTCTTCATAAATTGGTTTTAATATCTCTTGTGCTTCATCGCACAGAGCAGGTGGGTGCTCGTAGGTGTCTAAAGTACCTGCAGCCTCACTTTGACGCCACTTGCACCACGATTCGGAACCTGGAGGACAGTACGAGTGTTGCGGATTTTCATCTGTTGAAATTTTGTGATAATATGCTGCCCATATTTCACTTCTCATCCCTTCAGTCGAATCTGAATTACGTCTAATTGCTAGACCGTAATAAGTTGACAGCTCTTGCAATAATTTATTCGTCAATTGTTGACGCTTCGGTGTTTTATTTATCGATTTCCGCTGTGTCTTTTTTCCCTCTTCTTTTTCTGTCAATTTCTTTGTTGCTTTCTTTATTTGTGCATGTTTTTTTTTCGCATCAACAGCACGTTTGTACAAACGTTTTTTAACATGCAAAACACATTCTTTTTTGCAAACTAAAAAATCATCCCCGTAAGGCTTTGTGTCCAATAAGGCTTTGAACGTTTTCGTGTCGCGGACCGCTCTCTACCTGCGTTATGGGCTGTAGAAGCTGTAATATTGAGAATTTCCGCATGAAAATTTCACAGTATATTCTTGAGATACTATACTTTCGACATATCGAAAAAAAAAAAAATCGATTTTTTCAAATTTCTAGACCATACGGTCCCCTTAACGATTTTATAGGGGTCATTAAAACGCGGGGCTAGTTTCGCGGCGAAGTTCTGGACTCCAGAAGAGAGCACCCGGTGCCTCCTCAGGACCATGTCGCCGACTTGGTAACGGGTATCTCGGCGGTTACGATTGTAGTACTTGGCCTGCCGCTTCGCGGCCATCTCGAGGTGCTGGTGGACATAATCGTGGATGAACGCCAACCGTTTCATCCGATCACTCCACAGGGTAGGGTCTCCGGGGACCATGGGCTGGGGATTCGGGTCTTCGTGGCGCAGGCTGTTGATGGGGCGGGGGTTTCTTCCCATGTTGAGGAACGCCGGGGTCATCACCGTGGAGGAATGCACGGCTGTATTAATGGCGTAACACAACTCCGGGAGGTGTTTGTCCCTGTCTCGTTGGTCATGGGTCACGTAGGAACAAATCATTATTTTTAGGGTGCGGTTGACTCGCTCCACGGGGTTGGCCTGGGCGTGGTAAGGGGGAATCGTCGTCTGGTGGACCCCACTCTGTTTCAGCCACTGCGTGACGTAGTGGTTGACGAACTCCGTCCCATTGTCAGTCAGCAGGTACTTCGGGGATCCCCAGCGATTCAGGACTAGGAGGTCGAATGCGGCCATTATTGACGGTCCGGTAGCCGTCCGGATCGCCTTGGCCTCCACGAACTTGGTGAAAAGGTCCTGGAACACGACGATGTACCGGTTCTGGGACTTACTAGGGGGAAACGGGCCCATGACGTCGGCAGCCACTACGGTCCACGGCCCGTCCGTGGTGCGTTCTCTCATAAGTCCACAGGGGGGGGGGGGGGCCCTGCGGGACCTTATGGAGTTGGCAGACGGGGCAGCGGGTGACGTACCGAGCCACGTCCTGGAAAGATCCAGGCCAATAAAAATCTTGGGTAAGGCGACGATGCGTTTTGTCTACGCCAAGGTGGCCGGACTAGGGGCAATCATGGGCTTGGTGCAGGGCTCGGGGGCGGGCTTCGAGGGGTAGGACGAGTTTCCAGGCATCCAGGTCTGGTACTGCGGACTCAATGATGGGATGAGGGTGGTGGTAATACAGTTTGTCCTCGTGTATCTTCCAATTGGGGTACTTCCACGGAAACTCCCGGACGCTATCCATCTTCTCGGCATACTAGGAGTCAACGGCGTTGCCGATGGCACCAAGGGCCGATTCGGTGGAACCATACATCCGGGAGAGGGCGTCGGGGACTACGTTCAGGGCTCCTTTCCGGTGGACAATCTTCATGCTCAGGGCTTGCATGGCGAGTGCCCAGCGGACAAGTCGGCCTGCAGGGTCGCAGAGGTTTCGTAGCCAGGTCAGGCTGCTGTGATCGGTGATGACGGTGAATTGAGCGCCCTCAATGTAGGGTCGGAACTTCCTGACGGCCCACAACACGGCGAGGCACTCGCGTTCAGTCACCGTGTACTTCCGCTCCTGGGAGGTCAGCAGCCGACTGGCGAACACAATGGGGAGTTCCACTCCATCTCGTACTTGCGTCAGGACGGCGCCGATTGCACAATCGCTCGCGTCCGTCTGCACGACAAAGGGCTGGTCGAAATCGGGGCGGATGAGGATGGGAGTTCGGGTGAGGGCATCACGGAGGGACTCGAACGCGGCTTGCTCTGCCGGTCCCCAAGTCCAGGAGACATCCTTCAGCAGCAAGCGGGTCAGGGGGGCTTTATCGTTCGAAAGGTCGGGGAGGAAACGGGCATACCAGCCAACCATTCCTAAGAATCGGCGGACTTGCTTCGGGTTTTGCGGGGGAGGGTAATTCACGATCGGGGCTATTTTCTCGGGGTCGACTTTGAGTCCGTCCTGACCGATCACGTACCCCAAATAGGCGACCTCGGCGCAGAAGAATTCGCTCTTCTCGCGATTGATCTCCATGTTGGCGTCCCGGAATGCGGTCAGGACTCGTCTCAGGAACTCGAGGTGTTCCTCCTCGGTTTCCGTGGCGATGATCACGTCGTCCAGGTACGCGAACACATGTGGCTCCCACGCGGAGTCAATGAGTCGGTCCATGAGACGCTGGAACGTCGCGGGGGCATTCGTCAGTCCGAAGGGCATCCTCTTGAATTGGAAGAGGCCGCGCCCAGGGACTGAGAAAGCGGTCACAGGGCGGCTGGAGGGCTCAACGGGGATCTGGAAGTAGGCCTGGCTCAGGTCTAACTTGGAGATGTAACGGGCGCGCCGCAATCCATCCAGGATGCGGTCCATGTTGGGGAGGGGATACGCGTCTTTGCGCGTCACTTTGTTCACGTCGCGAAAGTCAATGCAAAATCGATATTTGCCATTGGCTTTTTTGACGATCACGGGGTTACTCAGCCAGGGGCTCGTCGATTTCTCAATTACCCCCTCGGAAAACATCCGGTCAACCTCGTCGTGGGCGACCTTCAGTAAGTAGGGGGAAATTGTACGGGGCTTCTGGCGTATGGGACGGTGCTCTTGGGTATCAATGGTGTGTTCGGCTAGGTGGGTCTCATTGAGGAGGGCTGAAGACTTGGGAGGGATTAGCTCATCGAGCAAATGGGTTAGTTGTTCGGCGGTGGACGCCGTAACGACTGCCAAACCGGCACGAGCGGGGTAAGCGGGGATAGGGTTCGCAAGGGCGTCTACAGGGTCAAACGAACGGACAGGTCCATCACCGATCGTCCACGTATCGGAGCCGTAGTCGACCTTGATGTCGAATGTTCGGAGGAAATCGATCCCCAGGATACAGTCGTACCCTAGAGGGGCTAATTGGGTTCTAACGGGGGCTAGGCGGCCCTGTATCTCGAACATGAGACGCAGCTCACCAACAACCGGTAACTGGTTGTTGCCCGGGAGGGCGATGCCATCAGTAGTGGCCGACAGGTGTTCTCTAAGGGGCTCGACCATGTTGGACCCCAGGTAAGTCCGACAGGACCCTGAGTCTACCAGAGCATGGCACGGCTTGTCCTCTATCCGTACCCACAGGTAATGTCGGTTATCGGCGGCACGGCGGCAGAGAGTCGCCAGCATGTCGCCCGACAAGGCCTGGTACTCGAGCGGGGTCACTCCGAGCGGAGCAAGAGTCTCACGCTGAGGCTCGGGGGCGAGGGGAGGGGGATCCGAATGTTCGGAAGGGGGAGGCTCGGACACTACGTCGTCCCACGGCACGACGTCCTTTGAGCAACCGGGCTGGGGTTCGCCAATAAGGGGAGGGGGTTCAACAGGGAACTTGGGGAGGATACTCTGGTCTCGGAAATGGGGGGAACTCAATTTAATGGCATTGCCAATGTTGTCTTTGACGGGGGTTGGGGGTTGGTCGGGGAGTTCGGGTGGAACCGGGGTAGGCGAAGGGCTGGGCGAGGACTCTACACGGGGCTTTTCCGGGGGCGTCAGTTCGCGAGGTGGATCGCGGGGTGGCCTCCGGGGGGGCAGTGACTTTATTGTCCCCCCGGCTGGCCGTTTCCCGCCATCCGATACGCGCACTGCGTACACTGCCTCGTGGTCGTGCCGGGCTTGCCGCAAACGCGACAGAACAGCCCCAACGGGCTCGGGCACTCCCGATACATGTGACCAGGGAGATGGCAGTTATAGCACGAGTACATGTGCGTGACCTGGGGGTAGTTAGATCTGGGGTCCGCCTTCGGGGCTACGTCGAGTAACGACGGGATCTTGGGCAGGGGTTGGGGCCATTGCGGGGTAGCCGCGCTAGCAGCGGCGGCATAACTGGGACTCTGGGGCTGAGTAGGGGGCGGGGGCTGATCTGGGGGCTCCATGGGCTCTGGCTGGGTCCACTGGGCCTTAGCGGCCTTCTTCGACGCCTTCGTCGTCGCAGCAGCCGCGACTCCAGTGTGGGGTGGCTTTCCCGTTACCTGGAAGGCGCTCGCTGGGAACGCAGACTGCTGGGGCGTCGGCGGGGGCCGGTACTGCTTCGCCCGTTCGGCGAGCTCCTCGCGACGCCGGCAGATGCGTTTCAGGTCGAGGTAACTGCGCACCTCCTCCCCGTCGACGTAAGGGGCTAGGGCTGGGTGCAGATTCCGACAACAAATGTCGAGTTGGGTCTCAAGGGAGAGGGGGGGATTGAACTGGTCAAATAGGGCTCGCACTTTCACCAAAAATTCGGCGGCAGGCTCGCCCGGGCCTTGAGTGCGAAGCTCAACTTCGCGCCTCAAACGATCTTGGAGGTCGCCGTGACCATACTGTTCCCTGAAGTGGAACACGAAGACTTCGTATCCACTCCAGTTTACCTGCTCTACGCGATGCCAAATTCGGGCATCGCCCGTGAACGCCTCGGGTAGGGCACGAAGCAATTCGTCCTCGGACAGGTCCTGGCCGACCGCGTACTCGTGGAGCTCGTGGAGGAACTCCTCCGCGTCTTCTCCTCGTTTACCGGCGAACTTAGGGCCGTACTTCTTCCAGTGGTTCGCCGCCCCTCCGTCTCTAGAGAAACGAGAGGTGGCGAGTTCCCTGGGAGTCTGGTTGGGACTGGGGGCTAGGGAGGGGGGGGGGTGCGAAGGGGCTCTGGGAGTGTGAGGGAGATTGGGTGGCAAACGGGTACTGTTATGTTGGGGTCTAGACGGCGGAACGGAATACGTGCGTGTTAGGTCGTCGGGCAGGAAAGGGGTCGGGGCTCTAGCCTCAGGGACTAGCGTAGGCAGGGGACGATGGGAACGAGGGAGAGAGGGGAGGGGTGCTCGGGTCTGTTCGGGAGAAGGAGGTAGGGCAAACGTGACTGTGGGACCTGGGAGTCGGCCGGGAACAGGGACTAGGGGTTCGTGGAGGTTGTCCGGGGCTTCTTCGAGGCTGAAATCATTTTCAAACTCGATGGGGTCTTGGTATGGGCCACGGGACTGCCCTGTGCTCAGCACAGGGTCTGGTGGGGGCTCCGACAACCGCCGAGCAGCCGGCAGAGGCACGCTGGGGTGTGGCGGTGTCGAGAGATCCCGGGGGCTAGGTCGGATGACGCTCCACAGGTCCGTGTTTTCCATGGCATGGATGAGCGTGTAGGGGAAGCCTGCGCGCTCGTCGTCCTCCTCGTTCCAATCCACGGGAACCTGGGGGAAGCGCTTCCGAATCTCGAAGCGTAACAGCCGATCTTTGATATCCTCCACGGAACCGGCGAGCGTGATACCCGCGCGGTCGCATCGGATGATCAGCTGTCGAAGGTCGGATATCCGCTCGATCTGCGCTCGTATTTCTGTAATTCGGGTGCGGGGGTCGATGTGAACTGGGGACTGGGGGTGGTGGTGGTGTGTCGAACCCGTAATAGTCGCGGTCGTCATGATTGGGGCTGTGCATGAGGGGGTGGTCACCACGACGGTCGAGGTCGGCACGTTGACTGGCCTATTCGTAGCCATTTCAAATAAATTCGCGTAGCTACTCACGGGTGATTCGGAAAATACGCGGGGGGGGGGGGGGGAAGAAAAGAACAGGCGAGTTGACTTCAAAGACTCGACTGGGTACCGAAAACTCTCCTCCGGTGCTTTGGTAAAATTAACAAAGGGGAAAAGTCGCGGCAAACAAACGATAAAGTTAAAAAAAAAATTTTTAATCGCGTGTGCGGGGGGGGGGGAGGTAAATATTAAACGCGGCAAACGATGGAATGAAAAAAAAAGTTTGCTTTGGGGCCGAGGGCAACAGAAACAAAAAAAAAGGAAGAAGCGAACGTGTTGAAAAGAAAAAAAAAAATATATATATATGGGGGGGGTCAAGCAAAAGCAAAAAGAAATAGGGGGATTGGTGGGCAACAATGGGCGATATAATGGCGTGGGAGGGGGGGGGGGGGTGATCACTGCACGGGCGCGGCGAAATCTCGCACGCAGCACCAAAAATACAAAATCAACAAAGAAAATGTAACAACTCGCAAAAAGTGCGATAAATAACAAAAATTACGAGTCAATAAAACAATTCGTTGGCACAATGTTGAGTTGCCGTGCGCGACTATTTTTATCGCGCCCGGGTGTTGTGGTGCACTACGCTAACTAATTCACGGGTGAGCACTAGTTTACGGGGGGGAAATCGCAAAAATACGCTCTCAAAAATTATTTAGAGAATTCCCAAACACTTCCCTAACTCTCGAGAGTATTTCCCAAAGTGCCTCGGGGCTTTCCCAAACTTTCCCAAAAAGAAGAGAGGAAATTGTTTGAAAAATTCCCGAACACCTTCCCAATATCCCGAAAGTGACTCCCAAAGTGTTTTGGGGCTTTCCCAAACTTTCCCAAAAAAAAAATAAAATTAAAATGATTTATGTGGAGAAGTTATCTCGGAGCGTACGTTCGGGGAATTGACAGGCCCCACGTTGGGCGCCAAAATTTGTGACGTATACTTCGCCACAGATCCCTGAAAATGGGAAAAATCAGGGAGGCAAAAATAAAATAAATAAATAATTAATGTGGAAATCTGATTGGAGAGGGTCAGTAACAGTTTTATTCAATAATAACACAGCTTGTTTGAGCGCCAGTTAACTCTGTTTTTACAAACCAGAAAAAAGAGATAACAAGAAAAAAAAACGAAATAAATACTGGCTTCTCTGACCTCTCACTCGATAACAATGGGGCTTAACTTAATAACTACGGTACAAAATGGGAGGCTAGCTCGGGGCAAAAGAAAAATACTATATTAATACGTGAGCAAAGACTCGATTATCTTGGGTCGCGGGCACCTGTCACTCAGGCGTCTTATAATACCCGCGAACAATTAGAACGAGGACTAGTAAAAAAAAGGGGAGGGGGTATTCACTTCGCGCGATTGTTGACGAAAGGGGACTAACATAAAATAAAAACGACGTAAAAGAAAAACATAGGAACTGTATGATCAGGTGACCACGGCGTGAACAATAGGAAAAAAAAAACAGATCGGGGAATAAATCGATGTATCGATTGGCGATGAACAAACAATAAGGGGGCAAGAAAAATAACGCAACTCGAACTCGCCGGCTCGCACGTGGTCACTGGGGGGGGGGGGGGGGGGAATACCGGGCCGCTGCCCGCGCGCACTATCTTACTACATCCTTAAAAATTAACACCACAACACTGTCCCGGTCGCGTAATCGGCGAGGCAAAAATGGGGGAAAAGTGAAAAAGGGCTTCAAACGAGTCCAATAGGGGCTCGGAAGATAATTGGGGCAACAATACTCACTTTTTAGCGGAGTCGATTCGGAAGTCGTGACGAAAGATGGCCGCCGGCCATGTGCTTCCTTCGTCGCGACTTGTACAAGGAAATAAAACGACTTACTTGACAATACAAATCGCCGTCACTCTCTCTACTCGCTTCAAATAAATCCAATATCAAAATCCAGGTCTTTCCGAATCGTCAAAGCAGGGGAAATAGCCGTTGTCGTCGTATACAAAATCAAAGGATCGCCCAAGAATACAAAAAAGGTACAAAAGAATAATGCCGGAGAGCCACGGTACGCACGCCGAGTCGTGATGAAGTGACGATGTTGTTGGCGTCCGTGATCTCGTTTCTTCCTGCGCGACATCGATCGATAATTGATCGATGCGCGCGTCGACGGGGGGCCCAATCGCGATGATTGATTTCGCGCATTGCGATGGCTTGTGGGTAAGAGGGGTGAGGGGAAGGGTGACGGGCTGGGAATTCGGGACTGTATTGGTGGTCTGGCGTGACGGCACGAAGTATTAATTGATCCTCGATCCAGGCGCGGCGCTGAGAGGCACAGTCCCTGCTGACTAGCGCCGCGGTGGTCGATGGTGTAACCACCGGTGAGCGACTCCCAATGTTGTTGTTGACGATGAGTGTGTTCAACGATGCTTTTCGACACGGGCAGGAGCCTAGACGCCGGGAGGCGATTTCTTGCTGTGACATGGTCGAGGACCTCGCGTAACCCGATGACGACGGGTGATTTTGAGGTTATGCGCCCCGACTCGGCTCCGGTGATCTCGCGGTGTTGTTTTCTTCTTCTGGTAAGGGATGTGATCCCTTACCGCGGTGAGTTACCAATTTTCTTCGGGGACTAGGGAGTATTGGGAGTTCGGGGAGGGGTTAAAGTTGTGCGGGCTAAATGTTTGTGGGGATCAGGGGGTAAAGTGCGAGGGCTTATTTGTTTGGGCTGGGATAGGAGTGGTGAGGAAAAAGGGGACCACGGAGTTGAGTGTCTCCGCGGGGCTCGGTGTGGGTTCTTCTTCGCCGTTGTCCAAGTACTCAGTTGGGTTGCTGGTTTTCAGGTGAGGTTCCGGAGTGCGGTGAGCTGGAGACGACCGGTGTTGGCGGCGTGCGTAGGCGACGAGCTTAACGTTAAGCTTTGACGTGGGGGACTCAGAAGGAGTCACAAAACGGGAAACGCTTAAGTCTACGGGCTTAAGGCTAATATCGAGGACAGTGTTGGGTGGACCGCCACCACGACTCGTGACGAATTGGCCACAACGTCACAATATATACTGTTTTGTAGTGAAAACTGAAACTACGAAGAAAAAACACCGTTTCACTTAAATTTACCACAGAAAACGCAATTTCGTATCAGTTTTCGATGAAAAACGTGAAATTTCGTTGAAAATCGTTTCTATAAACGGCTAATCGTATTTCTTCAATAAAAAGTGATTTCTTCACGTTTTTATACTGTTTTGTGGTCAAAACTGAAATTACGAAGAAAAATCACCGATTCACTCGAATTTGGCAGAGGAAACGCAATTTCGTATCAGTTTTCGATGAAAAACGTGAATTTTCGGTGAAAATCATTTCTATGAACGCCAAATCTTATTTTAGATATACTGTTATTATATATACTGTTTTGTAGTGAAAACTGAAACTACGAAGAAAAAACTTAAGTAAATTTAAGTGAAACGGTGTTTTTTCTGTGTAATTTCAGTTTTCACCACCCACCAGCATAAAAACGGGGAGAAATCATTGTCTATTGACGAAATAAGATTTGGCGTTCACAGAAACGATTTTCACCGGAAACTAATAAGGAATTGCTTTTCCCCTGCCAAATTTGAGTCAAACGGTGATTATTCTTCGTAATTTTAGTATTCACTTCCAAACAGCATAAAAACGTGAAGAAATCAGTTTTTCTTGGCGAAATAAGATTTGGCGTTCATGGAAACGAATTTCACGGAAAATTCACGTTTTGCTTCGAAAACTTATACGGAATTCCGTTTTCTTTGGTAAATTCGAGTGAAACGGTGATATTTCTGTGTAATTTTAGTTTTCACCACAAACCAGCATAAAAACCTCAAGAAATCATTGGTCTATTGACGAAATAAGATTTGGCGTTCCTAGAAACGATTTTCAACGAAAATTCACGTTTTGCATCGAAAACTGATATGAAATTGCGTTTTCTGCGGTAAATTTGAGTGAAACGGTGATTTTTCTTCGTAATTTTAGTTTCCACTTGCAAACAGCATGAAAACGTGAAGATATTATCTTTTATTGACCAAATAAGATTTGGCGTTGATGGAAATGATTTTCACCGAAAATTCACGTTTTTCATCGAAAACTGATACGAAATTGCGTTTTATTCGCGAAATTCGGGTGAAACCGTGATTTTTCTGTGTAATTTCAGTTTTCACCACCAACCAGCGTAAAAACGTGAGGAAATCATTGTCTATTGACGAAATAAGATTTGGCGTTCCTAGAAACGATTTTCAACGAAATTTCACGTTTTCCATCGAAAACTGATACGAAATTGCGTTTTCTCTGGTGAATTTGAGTAAAACGGTGATTTGTCTGTGCAATTTCAGTTTTCACCACAAAACAGTAAAAAACGTGAATAAATCATTTTTTATTGAAGAAATACGATTAGCGGTTTATAAAAACGATTTTCACCAAAAAGTCTCGCTTATCATCGAATACTGATACGAAATTTCGTTTCCTCTGCCAAATTTGAGTGAAACGGTGATTTTTCTTCGTAATTTTAGTATTCACTGCCAAACAGCATAAAAACGTGAAGACGTCATTTTTTATTGACGAAATAAGATTTGGCGTTCATAGAAACGATTTTAACCGAAAAGTCACGAATTGCATCGAAAACTGATAGGAAATTGCATTTTCTTTGGTAAATTCGAGTAAACCGGTGATTTTTCTGTGTAGTTTCAGTTTTCACCACCAACCAGCATAAAAACGTGAAGAAATCATTTTCTATTGACGAAATAAGATTTGGCGTTCATAGTAACGATGTTCACCGAAAATTCTCGTTATTCATCGAAAACTGATACGAAATTGCGTTTTCTGTGGTAAATTTGAGTGAAACGGTGATTTTTCTTCGTAATTTTATTTTCCACTTCCAAACAGCATGAAAACGTGAAGATATCATCTTTTATTGACAAATAAGATTTTGCGTTCATAGAAACGATTTTCACCGAAAATTCTCGTTTTTCATCGAAAAGTGATACGAAATTGCTTTTTCTCTGTTAACTATGAGTGAATCACTGATTTTTCATCGTTATTTTAGTTTTCACCACGGAAAAGTATAAAAACGTGTAGAAATCATTGTCTATAGACGAAATACGATCACCCGTTTATAGAAACGATTTTCACCGAAAATTCATGGTTTTTATCGAAAACTGATACGAAATTGCGTTTTCTCTGGTAAATTGGAGTGAAACAGTGATTTTTCTGTGTAATCCCACTCCCAAACAGCGGAAGAACGTGAAGAAATCATTGTCGATTGACGGAGTAAGATTTGGCGTTTACCGTAAAGTTTTTCACCGAAAATTCACGTTTTTCATCGAAAACTGATACGAAATTGCGTTCTTTCTGGTAAATTTGAGTGAATGGGTGATTTTTCTTCGTAATTTCAGTTTTCGCCACAAAACAGTATAAAAACGTGAAGAAATCCTTTTTTACTGGCGAAATAAGATTCGGTGTTCCTAGAAACGATTTTTAACAAAAATTCACGTTTTTAATCGAAAACTGATACGAAATTGCGTTTTCTGTGGTAAATTTAAGTGAAACGGTGATTTTTCCGTGTAATTTCGGTTTTCACCACCAACCAGCATAAAAACCTGAAGAAATCGTTGTCTATTGACGAAATAAGATTGGGCGTTCCTAGAAATGATTCTCAACGAAATTTCACGTTTTGCATCGAAAACTGATACGAAATTGCGTTTTCTGTGATAATTTTGAGTGAAACGGTGATTTTTCTTCGTAATTTTAGTTTCCACTTCCGAACAGCATGAACACGTGAAGATATCATCTTTTATTGACGAAATAAGATTTGGCGTTCATAGTAATGATTTTCACCGAAAATTCACGTTTTGCTTCGCAAACTGATACGAAATTGCGGTTTCTTTGGTAAATTTGAGTGAATCGGTGAACACGCGAAGATATCGTCTTTTATTGACGAAATAAGATTTGGCGTTCATAGTAATGATTTTCACCGAAAATTCACGTTTTGCTTCGCAAATTGAAACGAAATTGCGTTTTCTTTGGTAAATTCGAGTGAAACAGTGATTTTTCATCGTTATTTTAGTTTTCACACCCAAACAGCATAAAAACGTGAAGAAACCATTGTCGATTGATGGAGTAAGATTTGGCGTTTACCGTAACGTCTTTCACCGAAAATTCACGTTTTTCATCGAAAACTGATACGAAATTGTGTTTTCTCTGGTAAATTTGAGTGAATCGGTGATTTTTCTTCGTAATTTCAGTTTTCACCCAAAAATAGTACAAAAACGTGAGTAAATCATTGTCTATTGACAAAGTACGATTAGCCGTTTGTCGAAACGATTTTCACCGAAAATTCACGTCTTGCATCAAAAACTGATACGAAATTGCGTTTTCTGTGGTAAATTTTAGTGAAACCGTGTTTTTTCTTCGTAATTTCAGTTTTCACCACAAAACAGTATAAAAACGTGAAGAAATCATTTTTTATTGAAGAAATACGATTAGCCGTTTATAAAAACGATTTTCACCGAAAATTCTCGCTTATCATCGAAAACTGATACGAAATTGCGTTTCCTCTGCCAAATTTGAGTGAAACGGTGAAAATCGTTTCGACAAACGGCTAATCGTATTTCGTCAATAGACAATGATTTATTCACGTTTTTGTACTATTTTTTGGTGAAAACTGAAATTACGAAGAAAAATCACCGATTCACTCAAATTTACCAGAGAAAACGCAATTTCGTATCAGTTTTCGATGAAAAACGTGAATTTTCGGTGAAAGACGTTACGGTAAACGCCAAATCCTACTCCGTCAATCGACAATGATTTCTTCACGTTTTTATGCTGTTCGGGATTGAAAAATATAGTTTAAAAAAACTAAAAAAACACGCTTTTAAAAAATATCGAACTAAAAATTTTAAAATAATTTTAAAAATAAAATTATGACAATAGTACATAAAAAATACTAGTATAATTGAGGGAAAAGCGTGGGGCGCTTGATATACGATAATTATAGCACAAAGCGCCCCACGCTTTTCCCTCAATTATACTAGTATTTTTTATGTACTATTGTCATAATTTTATTTTTAAAATTATTTTAAAATTTTTAGTTCGATATTTTTTAAAAGCGTATTTTTTTAGTTTTTTTAAACTATATTTATTTTTAACTTTTTAGTTCAACATTCTTTAAAAGCGTGTTTTTTTAGTTTTTTAAAACTATATTTTTAATAAATAGGAGCCATATGCATCATGACCCTTAATATTTGTATGCATCTAGGACCTAGCGAATTCCTCTCTAGGTGTAGAAATCGTTGAGTGTCAGCTAAGAATACATTAATCCATACTCATTAAATTTTGAATGAAAATTGTAATTTTCGTTCCGCATTAGAGTACGTAACAACAAATAAGTAAGAGTTATTTATTTCCGAGTTTCATTCAGTTTGGAATGACCGTAATATTATAACCACCGTTGCTTAACCCTTGGCTGGAGCTGAGTCATGATGCCTTCTTATATATACGGCCAACGACGCCGACATTTAGTGTGAGGAGGTCTAGTACTATAGATTTCTGCGGAGTGGACTCTTCCGTAGTCGACTATAGCGAGTTGCCACTAGCGACTTGAGCGCAGAACGTAGATGCGCAGAAAGTTTTGGTCCGCCACATTGGATCCGCCATTTTGAATTTTGAATTTTTGAGGGCAGAATCGTAATCAGCGACCTCGGAAACCCCTGAGTACTAAATATCAAGCAATTCGAATGAACTTTTGCATTTTTGGTCCGCCATATTAGATCCGCCATTTTGAATTTGAAAATTTTGAGGATGGAATCGTAATCAGCGACCCCGAAAACCCCCGAGTACCAAAGATCATGCGGTTTGAATGAATTTTTGCATTTTTGGCCGCCATATTGCATCCGCCATTTTGAATTTTGGAATTTTGAGGGTGGAATCGTAATCAGCGACCCCGGAAACCCCCGGGTGCCGAATATCAAGCGATTAAATGAATTTTTGCATTTTTGGTCCGCCATATTGGATCCGCCATTTTGAATTTAAAAATTTTGAGGGTGGAATCGTAATCAGCGACCCCGGAAAGCCCCGAGTGCCAAATATCAAGCGATTTGAATGAATTTTTGCATTTTTGGTCCGCCATATTGGATCCGCCATTTTGAATTTAAAAATTTTGAGGGTGGAATCGTAATCAGCGACCCCGAAAACCCCAGAGTAACAAATATCATGCGGTTTGAATGAATTTTTGCATTTTCGGTACGCCATATTGGATCCGCCATTTTGAATTTTGAAATTTTGAGGGTGGAATCGTAATCAGCGGCCCCGAAAACCCCGGAGTACCAAATTTCAAGTCGATTGGACTAAAAGAAATAAAAGAAAAAAGAAACAAAATGTTAAAAAAAGGAGAGTTACAGACAAACTGACAAACATACAAGTGAAGCTAATATAAAGCGTGTAAAAATAAAATAACGATCAAAAATCACGGTTTCACTCAAATTTAACAGAGAAAACGCAATTTCGTATCAGTTTTCGATGAAAAACGGGAATTTTCAGTGAAAATCGTTTCTATGAACGCAAAATCTTATTTGGTCAATAAAAGATGATATCTTCACGTTTTCATGCTGTTTGGAAGTGGAAACAAAAATTACGAAGAAAAATATAGTTCAAAAAAACTAAAAAAACACGCTTTTAAAAAATATCGAACTAAAAAGTTTAAAATAATTTTAAAAATAAAATTATGACAATAGTACATAAAAAATACTAGTATAATTGAGGGAAAAGCGTGGGGCGCTTTGTGCTATAATTATCGTATATCAAGCGCCCCACGCTTTTCCCTCAATTATACTAGTATTTTTTATGTACTATTGTCATAATTTTATTTTTAAAATTATTTTAAACTTTTTAGTTCGATATTTTTTAAAAGCGTGTTTTTTTAGTTTTTTTGAACTATATTTATTTTTAACTTTTTAGTTCAACATTCTTTAAAAGCGTGTTTTTTAGTTTTTTTAAACTATATTTTTAATAAATAGTAGCTGTAGCTATCTACAGTATGTACGTTTTCGAACGAAGTATCACAGTATGTAATATATGGCCAATATATGGTATGACTCATCGTTATGAACTCGAATGTGTTTCATCAGCGACCTCGGAATCCCCTGAGTACTAAATATGAAGCAATTCGAATGAACTTTTGCATTTTTGGTCCGCCATATTAGATCCGCCATTTTGAATTTGAAAATTTTGAGGATGGAATCGTAATCAGCGACCCCGAAAACCCCCGAGTACCAAAGATCATGCGGTTTGAATGAATTTTTGCATTTTTGGCCGCCATATTGCATCCGCCATTTTGAATTTTGGAATTTTGAGGGTGGAATCGTAATCAGCGACCCCGGAAACCCCCGGGTGCCAAATATCAAGCGATTAAATGAATGTTTGCATGTTTGGTCCGCCATATTGGATCCGCCATTTTGAATTTAAAAATTTTGAGTGTGGAATCGTAATCAGCGACCCCGGAAACCCCCGAGTGCCAAATATCAAGCGATTCGAATGAATTTTTGCATTTTTGGTCCACCATATTGGATCCGCCATTTTGAATTTAAAAATTTTGAGGGTGGAATCGTAATCAGCGACCCCGAAAACCCCCGAGTACCAAATATCATGCGGTTTGAATGAATTTTTGCATTTTCGGTACGCCATATTGGATCCGCCATTTTGAATTTTGAAATTTCGAGGGTGGAATCGTAATCAGCGGCCCCGAAAACCCCCGAGTACCAAATTTCAAGTCGATTGGACTAAAAGAAATAAAAGAAAAAAGAAACAAAGGGTTAAAAAAGGAGAGTTACAGACAAACTGACAAACTGACAGACAAACAAACAAACATACAAGTGAAGCTAATATAAAGCGTGTAAAAATCACCGTTTCACTCAAATTTACCACAGAAAACGCAATTTCGTATTAGTTCTCGATGCAAAAAGTGAATTTTCGGTGAAAATCCTTACTATGAACGCCAAATCTTATTTCGTCAATAGACAATGATTTCTTCACGTTTTTATGCTGGTTGGTGGTGAAAACTGAAATTACACAGAAAAATCACCGTCTCACTCGAATTTACCAAAGAAAACGCAATTTCGTATCAGTTTTCGATGCAAAACGTGAATTTTCGGTGAAAATCGTTTCCATGAACGCCCCAAATCTTATTTCGTCATAAAAAAATGATTTCTTCACGTTTTTATGCTGTTTGGCAGTGAATACTAAAATTACGAAGAAAAATCATCGTTTCACTTAAATTTACCACAGAAAACGCAATTTCGTATCAATTTTCGATGCAAGACGTGAATTTTCGGTGAAAATCTATTCCATGAACGCCAAATATTATTTCGTCAATATAAAAGGATTTCTTCACGTTTTTATACTGTTTTGTGGTGAAAACTGAAATTACGAAGAAAAATCACCCATTCACTCAAATTTACCAGAGAAAACGCAATTTCGTAACAGTTTTCGATGAAAAACGTGAATTTTCGGTGAAAATCGTTTCCATGAACGCTAAATCTTATTTCGTCAATAAAAAATGATTTCTTCACGTTTTTATGCTGTTTGGAAGGGAATACTAAAATTGCGAAGAAAAATCACCGTTTCACTCAAATTTGGCAGGGGAAACGCAATTTCTTATTAGTTTTCGGTGAAACTCGTTTCTGTGAACGCCTAATCCTATTTCGTCAATAGACAATGATTTCTTCCCGTTGTTATGCTGGTTGGTGGTGAAAACTGAAATTACACAGAAACATTACCGTTTCACTCGAATTTACCAAAGGAAACGCAATTTCGTACCAGTTTTCGATGAAAAACGTGAATTTTCGGTGAAAATCATTTTTATGAACGCCAAATCTTATTTTAGATATACTCTTATTATATATACTGTTTTGTAGTGAAAACTGTAATTACGAAGAAAAAACACCGTTTCACTTAAATTTACCACAGAAAACGCAATGTCGTATCAGTTTTCGATGAAAAACGTGAATTTTCGGTGAAAATCATTTCTATGAACGCCGAATCTTATTTTAGATATACTGTTATTATATATACTGTTTTGTAGTGAAAACTGAAACTACGAAGAAAAAACTTAAGTAAATTTAAGTGAAACGGTGTTTTTTCTGTGTAATTTCAGTTTTCACCACCGGCATGCATAGAAACGGGAAGAAATCATTGTCTATTGACGAAATAAGATTTGGCGTTCACAGAAACGATTTTCACCGAAAACTAATATGAAATTGCGTTTCCCCTGCCAAATTTGAGTGAAACGGTGATTATTCTTCGAAATTTTAGTATTCACTTCCAAACAGCATAAAAACGTGAAGAAATCAGTTTTTCTTGGCGAAATAAGATTTGGCGTTCATGGAAACGATTTTCACCGAAAATTCACGCTTTGCTTCGAACACTTATACGAAATTCCGTTTTCTTTGGTAAATTCGAGTGAAACGGTGATTTTTCTGTGTAATTTTAGTTTTCACCACCAACCAGCATAAAAACCTGAAGAAATCATTGGCCTATTGACGAAATAAGATTTGGCGTTCCTAGAAACGATTTTCAACGGAATTTCACGTTTTGCATCGAAAACTGATATGAAATTGCGTTTTCTGTGGTAAATTTGAGTGAAACGGTGATTTTTCTTCGTAATTTTAGTTTCCACTTGCAAACAGCATGAAAACGTGAAGATATTATGTTTTGTTGACCAAGTAAGATTTGGCGTTGATGGAAATGATTTTCACCGAAAATTCACGTTTTTCATCGAAAACTGATACGAAATTGCGTTTTATTCGCGAAATTCGAGTGAAACCATGATTTCTCTGTGTAATTTCAGTTTTCACCACCAACCAGCGTAAAAACGTGAAGAAATCATTGTCTATTGACGAAATAAGATTTGGCGTTCCTAGAAACGATTTTCAATGAAATTTCACGTTTTCCATCGAAAACTGATACGAAATTGCGTTTTCTCTGGTGAATTTGAGTAAAACGGTGATTCGTCTGTGTAATTTCAGTTTTCACCACAAAACAGTATAAAAACGTGAATAAATCAATTTTTATTGAAGAAATACGATTAGCCGTTTATAAAAACGATTTTCACCGAAATGTCTCGCTTATCATCGAAAACTGATACGAAATTTCGTTTCCTCTGCCAAATTTGAGTGAAACGGTGATTTTTCTTCGTAATTTTAGTATTCACTGCCAAACAGCATAAAAACGTGAAGACGTCATTTTTTATTGACGAAATAATATTCGGCGTTCATAGAAACGATTTTAACCGAAAAGTCACGTTTTGCATCGAAAACTGATACGAAATTGCGTTTTCTTTGGTAAATTCGAGTAAAACGGTGATTTTTCTGTGTAATTTCAGTTTTCACCACCAACCAGCATAAAAACGTGAAGAAATCATTGTCTATTGACGAAATAAGATTTGGCGTTCATAGTAACGATTTTCACCGAAAATTCTCGTTATTCATCGAAAACTGATACGAAATTGCGTTTTCTGTGGTAAATTTGAGTGAAACGGTGATTTTTCTTCGTAATTTTATTTTCCACTTCCAAACAGCATGAAAACGTGAAGATATCATCTTTTATTGAGAAATAAGATTTTGCGTTCATAGAAACGATTTTCACCGAAAATTCTCGTTTTTCATCGAAAAGTGATACGAAGTTGCTTTTTCTCTGTTAACTATGAGTGAATCACTGATTTTTCATCGTTATTTTAGTTTTCACCACGGAAAAGTATAAAAACGTGTAGAAATCATTGTCTATAGACGAAATACGATCACCCATTTATAGAAACGATTTTCACCGAAAATTCATGGTTTTTATCGAAAACTGATACGAAATTGCGTTTTCTCTAGTAAATTTGAGTGAAACAGTGATTTTTCTGTGTAATCCCACTCCCAAACAGCGTAAGAACGTGAAGAAATCATTGTCGATTGACGGAGTAAGATTTGGCGTTTACCGTAAAGTTTTTCACCGAAAATTCACGTTTTTCATCGAAAACTGATACGAAATCGCGTTCTCTCTGGTAAATTTGAGTGAATGGGTGATTTTTCTTCGTAATTTCAGTTTTCACCACAAAACAGTATAAAAACGTGAAGAAATCCTTTTTTATTGGCGAAATAAGATTCGGTGTTCCTAGAAACGATTTTTAACAAAAATTCACGTTTATAATCGAAAACTGATACGAAATTGCGTTTTCTGTGGTAAATTTAAGTGAAACGGTGATTTTTCCGTATAATTTCAGTTTTCACCACCAACCAGCATAAAAACCTGAAGAAATCATTGTCTATTAACGAAATAAGATTGGGCGTCCCTAGAAATGATTCTCAACGAAATTTCACGTTTTGCATCGAAAACTGATACGAAATTGCGTTTTCTGTGGTAATTTTGAGTGAAACGGTGATTTTTCTTCGTAATTTTAGTTTCCACTTCCAAACAGCATGAACACGTGAAGATATCATCTTTTATTGACGAAATAAGATTTGGCGTTCATAGTAATGATTTTCACCGAAAATTCACGTTTTGCTTCGCAAACTGATACGAAATTGCGTTTTCTTTGGCAAATTCGAGTGAAACAGTGATTTTTCATCGTTATATTAGTTTTCACACCCAAACAGCATAAAAACGTGAAGAAATCATTGTCGATTGACGGAGTAAGATTTGGCGTTTACCGTAACGTCTTTCACCGAAAATTCACGTTTTTCATCGAAAACTGAAACGAAATTGCGTTTTCTCTGGTAAATTTGAGTGAATCGGTGATTTTTCTTCGTAATTTCAGTTTTCACCAAAAAATAGTACAAAAACGTGAGTAAATCATTGTCTATTGACGAAGTACGATTAGCCGTTTGTCGAAACGATTTTCACCGAAAATTCGCGTCTTGCATCGAAAACTGATACGAAATTGCGTTTTCTGTGGTAAATTTAAGTGAAACCGTGTTTTTTCTTCGTAATTTCAGTTTTCACCACAAAACATTATAAAAACGTGAAGAAATCATTTTTTATTGAAGAAATACGATTAGCCGTTTATAAAAACGATTTTCACCGAAAATTCTCGCTTATCATCGAAAACTGATACGAAATTGCGTTTCCGCTGCCAAATTTGAGTGAAACGGTTAAAATCGTTTCGACAAACGGCTAATCGTATTTCGTCAATAGACAATGATTTATTCACGTTTTTGTACTGTTTTTTGGTGAAAACTGAAATTACGAAGAAAAATCACCGATTCACTCAAATTTACCAGAGAAAACGCAATTTCGTATCAGTTTTCGATGAAAAACGTGAATTTTCGGTGAAAGACGTTACGGTAAACGCCAAATCCTACTCCGTCAATCGACAATGATTTCTTCACGTTTTTATGCTGTTCGGGATTGAAAAATAAAATAACGATCAAAAATCACCTTTTCACTCAAATTTAACAGAGAAAACGCAATTTCGTATCAGTTTTCGATGAAAAACGGGAATTTTCGGTGAAAATCGTTTCTATGAACGCAAAATCTTATTTGGTCAATAAAAGATGATATCTTCACGTTTTCATGCTGTTTGGAAGTAGAAACAAAAATTACGAAGAAAAATCAACGTTTCACTCAAATTTACCACAGAAAACGCAATTTCGTATCAGTTTTCGATGCAAAATGTGAATTTTCGGTGAAAATCCTTACTATGAACGCCAAATCTTATTTCGTCAATAGACAATGATTTCTTCACGTTTTTATGCTGGTTGGTGGTGAAAACTGAGATTACACAGAAAAATCACCGTCTCACTCGAATTTACCAAAGAAAACGCAATTTCGTATCAGTTTTCGATGCAAAACGTGAATTTTCGGTGAAAATCGTTTCCATGGACGCCCCAAATCTCATTTCGTCATAAAAAAATGATTTCTTCACGTTTTTATGCTGTTTCGCAGTGAATACTAAAATTACGAAGAAAAATCACCGTTTCACTTAAATTTACCACAGAAAACGCAATTTCGTATCAATTTTCGATGCAAGACGTGAATTTTCGGTGAAAATCTATTCCATGAACGCCAAATCTTATTTCGTCAATATAAAAGTATTTCTTCACGTTTTTATACTGTTTTGTGGTGAAAACTGAAATTACGAAGAAAAATCACCCATTCACTCAAATTTACCAGAGAAAACGCAATTTCGTAACAGTTTTCGATGAAAAACGTGAATTTTCGGTGAAAATCGTTTCCATGAACGCTAAATCTTATTTCGTCAATAAAAAATGATTTCTTCACGTTTTTATGCTGTTTGGAAGGGAATACTAAAATTGCGAAGAAAAATCACCGTTTCACTCAAATTTGGCAGGGGAAACGCGATTTCTTATTAGTTTTCGGTGAAAATCGTTTCTGTGAACGGCAAATCTTATTTCGTCAATAGACAATGATTTCTTTCCGTTTTTATGCTGGTTGGTGGTGAAAACTGATATTACACAGAAAAATCACCGTTTCACTCGAATTTACCAAAGAAAACGGAATTTCGTATCAGTTTTCGAAGCAAAACGTGAATTTTCGGTGAAAATCGTTTCTATAAACGGCTAATCGTATTTCGTCAATAAAAAATGATTTCTTCACGTTTTTATGCTGTTTGGAAGGGAATACTAAAATTGCGAAGAAAAATCACCGTTTCACTCAAATTTGGCAGGGGAAACGCAATTTCTTATTAGTTTTCGGTGAAAATCGTTTCTGTGAACGCCTAATCCTATTTCGTCAATAGACAATGATTTCTTCCCGTTTTTATGCTGGTTGGTGGTGAACACTGAAATTACACAGAAAAATTACCGTTTCACTCGAATTTACCAAAGGAAACGCAATTTCGTATCAGTTTTCGATGAAAAACGTGAATTTTCGGTGAAAATCATTTCTATGAACGCCAAATCTTATTTTAGATATACTCTTATTATATATACTGTTTTGTAGTGAAAACTGTAACTACGAAGAAAAAACACCGTTTCACTTAAATTTACCACAGAAAACGCAATGTCGTATCAGTTTTCGATGAAAAACGTGAAATTTCGTTGAAAATCGTTTCTATAAACGGCTAATCGTATTTCTTCAATAAAAAATGATTTCGTCACGTTTTTATACTGTTTTGTGGTGAAAACTGAAATTACGAAGAAAAATCACCGATTCACTCAAATTTGGCAGAGGAAACGCAATTTCGTATCAGTTTTCGATGAAAAACGTGAATTTTCGGTGAAAATCATTTCTATGAACGCCGAATCTTATTTTAGATATACTGTTATTATATATACTGTTTTGTAGTGAAAACTGAAACTACGAAGAAAAAACTTAAGTAAATTTAAGTGAAACGGTGTTTTTTCTGTGTAATTTCAGTTTTCACCACCGGCATGCATAGAAACGGGAAGAAATCATTGTCTATTGACGAAATAAGATTTGGCGTTCACAGAAACGATTTTCACCGAAAACTAATATGAAATTGCGTTTCCCCTGCCAAATTTGAGTGAAACGGTGATTATTCTTCGAAATTTTAGTATTCACTTCCAAACAGCATAAAAACGTGAAGAAATCAGTTTTTCTTGGCGAAATAAGATTTGGCGTTCATGGAAACGATTTTCACCGAAAATTCACGCTTTGCTTCGAACACTTATACGAAATTCCGTTTTCTTTGGTAAATTCGAGTGAAACGGTGATTTTTCTGTGTAATTTTAGTTTTCACCACCAACCAGCATAAAAACCTGAAGAAATCATTGGCCTATTGACGAAATAAGATTTGGCGTTCCTAGAAACGATTTTCAACGGAATTTCACGTTTTGCATCGAAAACTGATATGAAATTGCGTTTTCTGTGGTAAATTTGAGTGAAACGGTGATTTTTCTTCGTAATTTTAGTTTCCACTTGCAAACAGCATGAAAACGTGAAGATATTATGTTTTGTTGACCAAGTAAGATTTGGCGTTGATGGAAATGATTTTCACCGAAAATTCACGTTTTTCATCGAAAACTGATACGAAATTGCGTTTTATTCGCGAAATTCGAGTGAAACCATGATTTTTCTGTGTAATTTCAGTTTTCACCACCAACCAGCGTAAAAACGTGAAGAAATCATTGTCTATTGACGAAATAAGATTTGGCGTTCCTAGAAACGATTTTCAATGAAATTTAACGTTTTCCATCGAAAACTGATACGAAATTGCGTTTTCTCTGGTGAATTTGAGTAAAACGGTGATTCGTCTGTGTAATTTCAGTTTTCACCACAAAACAGTATAAAAACGTGAATAAATCAATTTTTATTGAAGAAATACGATTAGCCGTTTATAAAAACGATTTTCACCGAAATGTCTCGCTTATTATCGAAAACTGATACGAAATTTCGTTTCCTCTGCCAAATTTGAGTGAAACGGTGATTTTTCTTCGTAATTTTAGTATTCACTGCCAAACAGCATAAAAACGTGAAGACGTCATTTTTTATTGACGAAATAATATTCGGCGTTCATAGAAACGATTTTAACCGAAAAGTCACGTTTTGCATCGAAAACTGATACGAAATTGCGTTTTCTTTGGTAAATTCGAGTAAAACGGTGATTTTTCTGTGTAATTTCAGTTTTCACCACCAACCAGCATAAAAACGTGAAGAAATCATTGTCTATTGACGAAATAAGATTTGGCGTTCATAGTAACGATTTTCACCGAAAATTCTCGTTATTCATCGAAAACTGATACGAAATTGCGTTTTCTGTGGTAAATTTGAGTGAAACGGTGATTTTTCTTCGTAATTTTATTTTCCACTTCCAAACAGCATGAAAACGTGAAGATATCATCTTTTATTGAGAAATAAGATTTTGCGTTCATAGAAACGATTTTCACCGAAAATTCTCGTTTTTCATCGAAAAGTGATACGAAGTTGCTTTTTCTCTGTTAACTATGAGTGAATCACTGGTTTTTCATCGTTATTTTAGTTTTCACCACGGAAAAGTATAAAAACGTGTAGAAATCATTGTCTATAGACGAAATACGATCACCCATTTATAGAAACGATTTTCACCGAAAATTCATGGTTCTTATCGAAAACTGATACGAAATTGCGTTTTCTCTAGTAAATTTGAGTGAAACAGTGATTTTTCTGTGTAATCCCACTCCCAAACAGCGTAAGAACGTGAGGAAATCATTGTCGATTGACGGAGTAAGATTTGGCGTTTACCGTAAAGTTTTTCACCGAAAATTCACGTTTTTCATCGAAAACTGATACGAAATTGCGTTCTCTCTGGTAAATTTGAGTGAATGGGTGATTTTTCTTCGTAATTTCAGTTTTCACCACAAAACAGTATAAAAACGTGAAGAAATCCTTTTTTATTGGCGAAATAAGATTCGGTGTTCCTAGAAACGATTTTTAACAAAAATTCACGTTTTTAATCGAAAACTGATACGAAATTGCGTTTTCTGTGGTAAATTTAAGTGAAACTGTGATTTTTCCGTATAATTTCAGTTTTCACCACCAACCAGCATAAAAACCTGAAGAAATCATTGTCTATTGACGAAATAAGATTGGGCGTTCCTAGAAATGATTCTCAACGAAATTTCACGTTTTGCATCGAAAACTGATACGAAATTGCGTTTTCTGTGGTAATTTTGAGTGAAACGGTGATTTTTCTTCGTAATTTTAGTTTCCACTTCCAAACAGCATGAACACGTGAAGATATCATCTTTTATTGACGAAATAAGATTTGGCGTTCATAGTAATGATTTTCACCGAAAATTCACGTTTTGCTTCGCAAACTGATACGAAATTGCGTTTTCTTTGGCAAATTCGAGTGAAACAGTGATTTTTCATCGTTATATTAGTTTTCACACCCAAACAGCATAAAAACGTGAAGAAATCATTGTCGATTGACGGAGTAAGATTTGGCGTTTACCGTAACGTCTTTCACCGAAAATTCACGTTTTTCATCGAAAACTGAAACGAAATTGCGTTTTCTCTGGTAAATTTGAGTGAATCGGTGATTTTTCTTCGTAATTTCAGTTTTCACCAAAAAATAGTACAAAAACGTGAGTAAATCATTGTCTATTGACGAAGTACGATTAGCCGTTTGTCGAAACGATTTTCACCGAAAATTCGCGTCTTGCATCGAAAACTGATACGAAATTGCGTTTTCTGTGGTAAATGTAAGGGTACAGACCTAGTTAGAATTTTCGAAAAATCGATTTTTTTTTATTTCATTTTCAAAAAGTAGAATCTCTTACGAACATTTTCCGCCCAGGTAAATGTAAATCGGACCATTATTCGCCGAAATACAAGACTTTGTAGCACGTCGTGTCTGAGCCATAGGTAAGCAGGTAGCGGCAGCTGTCCGCTCGACTAGCTGAGTCCGTTAGAGGGTACCTGAAGGTCTCTATTGTATTGCGTATACATACATATATTGTGACCATCAATATAGCCCTACACACTCATATATACATATAGAAAATAAGAAAGGCCTTTCGTAGTTCAAAATACGGTTTCAGTATCAGTAAGATTCAAAACGTTGGAGCGTGCGAACGTCCATATTCGGAACAATTTCGTGAGTTTTCGAGTCCAAGATGGATAGAAAAATATCAAGAGAAGTGCGGAAAAGTCAACGGGTTTATAAAACACGACCCTTGAAAAGGAAACAGTATTTCAATCCAAAATCTGCGGAGACTGATGATGGCGGAGCAAGTACATCAGCAAAAAAATTAAGAGGTCAGGACGAATATCATGTGCCAAAAACAGATGCAGTTAATTTCCGAATAATTAATTTTTTTACTGTTTTTTCGTCGCTCGCGAGTCTCGTAAAATGTGCTAAGTGCAACAGTAAAATATGTTTTGGAATAGTAAGCGAACGTGGACTTGGGTTCAAAATTTCTGTGGTGTGTGATAAGTGTACTCCTCAATACATACCGTCGTGCGATTTTATTCACCATTCTTATGAAATAAATCGAAGGTTCACATTAGCGATGCGTGTCATAGGCGTCGGTTACAAAGGTGCAAAAAAATTTTGCGCATTGATGGACTTCCCGCCATGGTTGGCTAAATCTACGTACTGCATATTACTGGAGCATATTTGTGAAGCGAGTAAAAATATGGCTCAATTTTTTATGAAGAAGGCTTCTAAAGAAGAGATAAACTTGAATTCTACTAACAGTGAAAGTAAGAATACTGATTTGATTGTGTCAGGTGATGGAACGTGGCACAAACGCGGATTTTCGTCTCTGTTTGGCGTCACATCGCTAATAGGACATTTCACGGGCAAAGTTCTTGACGTAATTGTAAAAAGTTCTTACTGCCAGGCTTGTGAAGTTTGGAAAAATCAAAAAGACACGGAAGAATATCAAGAATGGTATGAAGCACACAAAGAAACTTGTTCGACGAATCATACAGGCAGTGCGGGAAAGATGGAGGTCGATGCTGTAATCGAAATGTTTCGTCGTTCGTGCGAAAATCTTGGAGTGAGATTTTTGTATTACGTCGGGGATGGAGATTCAAAGACTTACTCTGGCATTGTTGCAGCTGCTCCTTATGGAGAAACTGTAGTGACGAAAAAAGAATGCGTTGGCCATATTCAAAAACAAATGGGCACCCGTCTACGATCGTGTAAAAAAGATAATAAAGGACTCGGCGGTAGAGGGAAACTGACTGCTAAATTAATTGACCAATTGTCCGTGTATTTTGGCAAAGCTATTCGTGACAACTCTGATTCGGTCAAAAAAATGAAGGATGCTATTTGGGCTACGCTCTACCATAAGATTTC
Organism: Rhimphoctona megacephalus; assembly: GCA_963989365.1. NCBI lineage: Eukaryota > Metazoa > Arthropoda > Insecta > Hymenoptera > Ichneumonidae > Rhimphoctona > Rhimphoctona megacephalus. The sequence continues at coordinate 56,697 of CAXDIM010000063.1, read as the reverse complement.
AACCGACGAGAACCCGCAGCATCACAAGTGTCCACGAGGTGCTGACTCGTGGTGCAAATATCAACGAGCAAAGGCCGAGAAAACGTTGAAATCTTTCAAACACGATTTCACTGTGTTGCCGAAGGAAGTCTTCGATGCAATAAAGCCTATATACGAAAGTCTCACAAACACTGAATTGTTGCAAAGGTGCATTGGAGGTTTCACCCAGAATAGCAACGAAAGTTTTAATCAAATTGTTTGGAAGGTCATGCCGAAAACCTTACCTGCCAGCTATACTACCGTCAGCATAGCCGCTTACATTGCTACCTGCACTTTCAACGAGGGTACATACGGTTTGCTGGCAGTCTTCGATGCCATGGGGATTAAGTTGGGACCGTACGCACACGAGTTTGCCAAGGCCGAGGATTCTATTCGAATAAAGCAGGCTAATCGGCGATCCCTGGAAAATACTCGAGAGGCGAGAGTAGCTCGGCGGCAGCTAAAAGTGGCTTCTAATACCACCAACAAAGCGCAGGAAGGCGAAGTATATGGCCCAGGAATAGACGATTCTATGTAAGTTACAAAAAAAATTTTTTATCTGCTTGCAAACCGTACTCAAAACTTTAAGTGCGTTTTTCTCGAAACCATGTTTTTGAAGTCGGTGATCACTGTAGCTCGAGAACGGCTTTACCGATCGGGTTGAAATTTATATCACTTCTTCTATACATGGTAGTCCTCCATATGAACGAAGGATTTTTTTTTTGGATAATTATTTTTATTTTTAATAGCAAAAAATGGAACTGATATTTTGGTCAAAAAAACACTTTTGACTTTTAACGGCCGCCATTTTGTGAAAAATGGAAATTTTTCAAAACCCTTCGTTCAACCGGAGCATTATATCATTAACTAAAAATCCCCTCCGTTTTTTTTGTTTCAGATGAGCCGTTGCAGCGTGAGCTTGATCACCGCAAACCGTGTTTTTTTTGCAGCGTCCTCGACAATTGACGGTCACCAGCTTATTTCGATATGTATTGCGTTGAAAAAATTGCAACATATACATTACATATGTATCTTTTAAACGGAAGAACTTTTGTTGTGAATTATTTTATCGTTTGACCAAAAAAAAATCGGAAAAAAGGCCTTTTTTTTGACGTTCCATCTAGCTCTGTCCCCTTAAGTGAAACCGTGTTTTTTCTTCGTAATTTCAGTTTTCACCACAAAACAGTATAAAAAAGTGAAGAAATCATTTTTTATTGAAGAAATACGATTAGCCGTTTATAAAAACGATTTTCACCGAAAATTCTCGCTTATCATCGAAAACTGATACGAAATTGCGTTTCCGCTGCCAAATTTGAGTGAAACGGTGAAAATCGTTTCGACAAACGGCTAATCGTATTTCGTCAATAGACAATGATTTATTCACGTTTTTGTACTGTTTTTTGGTGAAAACTGAAATTACGAAGAAAAATCACCGATTCACTCAAATTTACCATAGAAAACGCAATTTCGTATCCGTTTTCGATGAAAAACGTGAATTTTCGGTGAAAGACGTTACGGTAAACGCCAAATCCTACTCCGTCAATCGACAATGATTTTTTCACGTTTTTATTCTGTTCGGGATTGAAAAATAAAATAACGATCAAAAATCACCGTTTCACTCAAATTTAACAGAGAAAACGCAATTTCGTATCAGTTTTCGATGAAAAACGGGAATTTTCGGTGAAAATCGTTTCTATGAACGCAAAATCTTATTTGGTCAATAAAAGATGATATCTTCACGTTTTCATGCTGTTTGGAAGTAGAAACAAAAATTACGAAGAAAAATCACCGTTTCACTCAAATTTACCACAGAAAACGCAATTTCGTATCAGTTTTCGATGCAAAATGTGAATTTTCGGTGAAAATCCTTACTATGAACGCCAAATCTTATTTCGTCAATAGACAATGATTTCTTCACGTTTTTATGCTGGTTGGTGGTGAAAACTGAGATTACACAGAAAAATCACCGTCTCACTCGAATTTACCAAAGAAAACGCAATTTCGTATCAGTTTTCGATGCAAAACGTGAATTTTCGGTGAAAATCGTTTCCATGGACGCCCCAAATCTCATTTCGTCATAAAAAAATGATTTCTTCACGTTTTTATGCTGTTTGGCAGTGAATACTAAAATTACGAAGAAAAATAACCGTTTCACTTAAATTTACCACAGAAAACGCAATTTCGTATCAATTTTCGATGCAAGACGTGAATTTTCGGTGAAAATCTATTCCATGAACGCCAAATCTTATTTCGTCAATATAAAAGGATTTCTTCACGTTTTTATACTGTTTTGTGGTGAAAACTGAAATTACGAAGAAAAATTACCCATTCACTCAAATTTACCAGAGAAAACGCAATTTCGTAACAGTTTTCGATGAAAAACGTGAATTTTCGGTGAAAATCGTTTCCATGAACGCTAAATCTTATTTCGTCAATAAAAAATGATTTCTTCACGTTTTTATGCTGTTTGGAAGGGAATACTAAAATTGCGAAGAAAAATCACCGTTTCACTCAAATTTGGCAGGGGAAACGCAATTTCTTATTAGTTTTCGGTGAAAATCGTTTCTGTGAACGCCTAATCCTATTTCGTCAATAGACAATGATTTCTTCCCGTTTTTATGCTGGTTGGTGGTGAAAACTGAAATTACACAGAAAAATTACCGTTTCACTCGAATTTACCAAAGGAAACGCAATTTCGTATCAGTTTTCGATGAAAAACGTGAATTTTCGGTGAAAATCATTTCTATGAACATCAAATCTTATTTTAGATATACTCATATTATATATACTGTTTTGTAGTGAAAACTGTAACTACGAAGAAAAAACACCGTTTCACTTAAATTTACCACAGAAAACGCAATGTCGTATCAGTTTTCGATGAAAAACGTGAAATTTCGTTGAAAATCGTTTCTATAAACGGCTAATCGTATTTCTTCAATAAAAAATGATTTCGTCACGTTTTTATACTGTTTTGTGGTGAAAACTGAAATTACGAAGAAAAATTACCGATTCACTCAAATTTGGCAGAGGAAACGCAATTTCGTATCAGTTTTCGATGAAAAACGTGAATTTTCGGTGAAAATCATTTCTATGAACGCCGAATCTTATTTTAGATATACTGTTATCAAGAGACGCGGTAGCGGCTCGACGCCAAGTATTAAAAGAAAAAGCCAGCGCGAGGCCTACCGCACTCTTATATACGCGAATATGCCGGTTTTATGACGTCACGGCGTTTTCAAACCGTTCTGACGTACGAACCGTTTGATCAAAAAATCTGAATATTGGTGACGATTTTTTTTCGATTTTTCTCTTTCTATTGCTCTTTGTTGCAAGTAAATCTGTCCAGCCAATCTTGGGATATGATGATTTAGCGACATAAAATCGAACATTCCGGGATACTGTGCTTTTCTTTGGATTCTTAGGATCAGACAGGTATAAGTCGCGCTCGAATGGGCGGGACATACGCCCTTTTAACGATAATCTACATTTCTCTACTGTCCGTCACGCTGCCCACTGAACGAGGCTACCCTCTCTCCCTGCGCGCCGCTGAGTGAGAGAGACAGCGCGATAAACCTCGTCCCCTCTCTCTCGCTTGTATAGCGTGCTTTCTCTTTCCCGCTGTTTCGCGCGCTCTATATATATATATATGCCGGCCGAAATCGTAAAATTTGGAGCCGCACTAATAATTCGATTGCTCTGCCAAAAAAGTAGATATTCCAATTTTGCAAACAAGGTTTTGAAGAGGGCATATACAGCTTCATTCTGGGTTATTTAAATAGTTTTACGATTTTTTTCGGACCTTGTATACATTTTTGAACATGGTCGTTTTTCACTTTTTTTTCAGTTGTTTAAAATTGGTTTAAATTACATGAATTAAATAATACGCGTAGCATTTCTTCCTGTACTTCCTGTATGCACTAACTATCGAGTCGCTACCGCGTCTCTTGATATGTATACACATGATAAATAAACCACATGTAATAATATAACCACATGTAATAATTAAAATATTAATATATAATATATGATATCGCGTGTCATTGACAATGAGTAAGAGTAAAAAAAAAAAATAGAGCGCAAAGCCGCGCGCGTTTTATCTGTTTCTCATTTGTTTTCAATAAATAATGAATGAAAATATCGTATGTTTTCTGTATCGCGCGCTCTAACACTGTATTATTCTTTATTTTTTACTAAAAAAAAAATGAAGTTTTTGTATAAATTTTTCTACAAATATAAGGATGACATTTATATGTCGATCAGTATAATTTTGGACACGTTTTGTCACCGCTGTGTAATCTCGCTGAATGCCAGTCAATCATCTTCGTAGATACTTGAGATGGCTGCTCCCCTGCGAGACCGTCAGCGCGCGTATTTTGTAGTAATATGCGATAAAATGTGAGGGAAACATAATTTTTTAAATTTTCGTCTTGAATTTAAATTTTATTATTAACTCTGTTTAAGTTATATTAATTTGAATATGAGTGAAGTTTCAGTGCAAGTATAGTGATTCCGAAAAAATTGTGCCCTGTCTTCAGTTTTTCCATCAGCTGTCGCTTTTAGTTTTTGACACACCCTTATTGTTTTGTCCTCCCTTTCTGTACCCTGAATTATCATTTTTTTATTCAAATCAAGAGACGCGGTAGCGGCTCAAAGCCAAGTATTAAAAGAAAATGTCAGTGCGAGCCCTGCCGCACTTTTATATACACGAATATGCCGGTTTAATGACGTCATAGCGTTTTTAAATCGCTCTCACGGACGAACCGTTTGAGTAAAAAATTTGAATATTTGTGACGAATTTTGTTCGATTTTTCTCCTTCTATTGGTCTTTGTTGTAAGTAGATCCGTTTAGGCAATCTTGAGATATGATAATCTAATGAATTAAAATCGAATGTTTCGGGATAATCTGTCTTCCTGGAGACAAACGGGCGTAAGTCACGCTTGAATAGGTGAGACACATGTCCTTTTGAAAAGAATCTTCTACATTTCTCTGCTTTCCGTCACCCAGTCCCGCTGAACGAGGTTTATACCCCCTTTTATCGCGCGCCGCTGAGTGAGAGAGACAGCGCGCGAATCTTCGTCCCCTCTCTCTCGCTCGTAGCGCGCTCGCTCTCTTTCTCATTATTGTTATTTCTGTTATTTTAGTTAGTTTAGTATTTTGGTTTCTGTTATTTTTTTTATAAAAAAAACAATTGTTTTTTTGAGAAATTTTAAGCATATTTTAAGTGTGATCGTAGGGAAATCATTCGTTGTATATTATTATTATAATTAAAATATCGATTTTTTTTACAATCTATTATCTATAGCTTCTTGAAAACTCGAACAAAGCGAATCGTCTAGGAGGCTAACATTTTTGTTCTGAAATGTACTTTGTTTAAAACTATGTGAAAAATTATTCGAAGTTTACATCACCTACCTTTTTTTATCCTAAGATAAAATAACCTTTTTTCATAGCGCTTGTACTAATTAATTTGTTTCTTCAATGTTTGTACGGAAGCATAATTCAATTAATAAATTTTAAGCGAAGTACAAACATGAGAAAATAGCTAGTTCTATTTTTCGAATTGTTAATTTTAATAAACATTTTTGTTGTTGATTAGACTAATATTTCCCCATGATTATACTAGTCTTGAAATGCATTGAATGAATAATAGTTTCCTATGAAAATTTAACAGCAAAATTAAAAGGGACTATCGCTGCGGGAAAAAACATTTTTTGCTTGTAATTTAAAAATTGATTTACGTAATCTTTAAACAATTGTTAACATATTTTTCAATGAAAGCATCTGTCAAAACGAAAAATTTGACCCACTTATCCATTCGGTTTGTATGATTTTTCAGAGATTAGTGCATGATTAATAGTAAAAAATATCCACAGTTCAATTATAAAAAATACAACGAACGATTTCCCCATCATCAAAGTTTTTGATGAAAATGGAAGTAGTTTTTGATAAAAATTCAAGAGTAATATCGAAGGGGGTTGACACTATGGAGAAAAACGTTTTACGCTTAGAATTTGAAAAATTGTTGTATGTAATACTTTGGAAAGGTATTAAAAATGTACGCCAAATATTAAAAAATTGTAACCTTAGTTGTCAAATGACCACCTTACATCCGGATATTACATTGCAAAAAAATTGATTTTCTTTATAACTATCATTTTCTTTCCATTTCATTGTTAAAACTTGTTTTCCTCGTATAAGGGGACCGTATGGTCTAGAGCACGAAAATTTCACCTATTTTCACGATTTTTTTTTTGCCTTAAAAAATTTAAAAATCGATGTTTTAACTTTTCGGGTTTATTACTACCTTTATTAAGTATACAAAAAAAATTTTTTTTTATTTTAAAAACAGTGTTTATTATCATATAATTGGCATTGAAGACGACCCTCTCGAAAAATCGGACCCGGACGGTGAAGATCGATCCGAGACTTCTACTCATCTGAAACACAAAATTCAAGAAGATTCTTAATCAGAAAGAGTGCAGTTATGGTCGGGACTAGAACAAATCGAAAAAATTAAAAATTGACAAAATGGCGCGCTTTTGAAAAAAAATTCGTAAAATCGGGTTTTTTTTTCACTAGTTTTTTAGTATAAACAATAAGTAATTATTTAAATAAAATTATGATTGTAGTTCCGACGATAGCCATACATGTTGTGAACAACATATCCAAATTTCAAGTGATTCGGTTGAATAGTTTTTTTGTTTTCACCTGCGCAGTGCCGAAAAAAGTCGTTTCGAGATAAATGAGTTTAAAGTTTGAGGTACAGATATTTTCAAAAATTGAGCAAATTTTGAATACTTACAGTTAATCCGCGATTCCGGCACCATATAGGATTCCTTCGGAACGTTCATAATTCAAGATTTCCTCACTCCTTTCATTTCTTCGAGCTGTCCGAGCCTCTTTGGAGTTGTCCGTGCTCCTACGGTTGGCGCTCGATACTCGCAGCTCGTCTCGGTTTTGCGCTAGTTGCTCCGCTTGTGGCCCGATTGTTATGCCCATGGTCTCCATTATTTTCAATAGGGATGCAAATCCTTCATTGAATATGCAAGCGGAAATGTGAGTGGCAATATCAATGATTTTTTTTCCGGCAAACAGATGTTTCGGCGCAAGGTGCCACACGCAAGCATTGAAACTTTCGTTATTGTTCTGCGTATTACTGCCAATACACCTTTCCAATAAAGTCTCTGCTGTCAATTCTCCATAAATTGGTTTTAATATCTCTTGTGCTTCATCGCACAGAGCAGGTGGGTGCTCGTAGGTGTCTAAAGTACCTGCAGCCTCACTTTGACGCCACTTGCACCACGATTCGGAACCTGGAGGACAGTACGAGTGTTGCGGATTTTCATCTGTTGAAATTTTGTGATAATATGCTGCCCATATTTCACTTCTCATCCCTTCAGTCGAATCTGAATTACGTCTAATTGCTAGACCGTAATAAGTTGACAGCTCTTGCAATAATTTATTCGTCAATTGTTGACGCTTCGGTGTTTTATTTATCGATTTCCGCTGTGTCTTTTTTCCCTCTTCTTTTTCTGTCAATTTCTTTGTTGCTTTCTTTATTTGTGCATGTTTTTTTTTCGCATCAACAGCACGTTTGTACAAACGTTTTTTAACATGCAAAACACATTCTTTTTTGCAAACTAAAAAATCATCCCCGTAAGGCTTTGTGTCCAATAAGGCTTTGAACGTTTTCGTGTCGCGGACCGCTCTCTACCTGCGTTATGGGCTGTAGAAGCTGTAATATTGAGAATTTCCGCATGAAAATTTCACAGTATATTCTTGAGATACTATACTTTCGACATATCGAAAAAAAAAAAATCGATTTTTTCAAATTTCTAGACCATACGGTCCCCATAATACTCATTTAGCAGTGTTTGTGCGTCAGTGATGGAAGAAATTACTGTTTAGCTCTGCGATTGGTTTTTGTCATATGAAGGAAGTTACTCAACTTATGTCAAAAAAAATCTGATTAATTATTGTTCCCGAATGAGAATTTTTTTTACCTCTATAGGACAGTTGGTGAGTATGGCCGTTTTTCAAAAAGAAGTGAAATCAATCGCAAAAAACTTTAAAAAAGTAAAAAAAGAACGCCAAGTATTAAAAGACGCGACCTTAGTTATAAAATAACCATTCAATATTTTTTCTGTTATTATATTACAATTTTTACACTTCGAAAAAACCAAACAAAAAATTTTTATACTTAATTTCCAAAAAAAATAAGTAAATATCAACATCCATTTCTCTTCCGTAATACTGAAAATGGTACTTCACCCCAAAAACAATGAACAAACATACTAGAAAAATTTTGGTATTCATTATCGAATAAAAACCTATTTACATGTTTTATTTTGTTTTTGTCTTGATATGTGATGAGTACATAGAAAAAAGATCTAGTTGTAAATTGTTGCCGATGATTGAAAAAAAAATGAAATCATTTCAACGTAGCCAAGAATGGTGAACGAATTACGAGTTTCGGAATGGAATCATGTACATCTTGAAGATTGACCTGCTAGAGGTTTTTGTCACCTCAAGGGCTTCAAAAAAAATTCTGCGGATATAAAGAAAATGTTATTCTGCTTTTAAGCTCGCTAAGCACTAAGAATGTACAACACAATTCCACAGAGAATAATACAAAAAACAATTACATATAAATGCGCAAATACGTGTACAAATGCACGTGTTGTATTTACACGTATGTACCACACTAATTCACTGCAAATACTACACACAAACTTGGCGTGCATGGTTTTCAAATTACAGCTCGAGAAGACACAGTTGATTAAATACGCTATCCAAATCAATATTCAACCAGTTCTTCTATCAATAGTGAAAGAAGTCCGATCCGTGGATAGAACGGGAGAGTACCGATTAATGATTTGATCAACGAAATACTCGACTAGGATAAGCGAGACTTTTCGGTGAAAATCGTTTTTATAGACGGCTAATCGTATTTCTTCACTAAAAAATGATTTATTCACGTTTCTATACTGTTTTGTGGTGAAAACTGAAATTACACAAACAAATCACCGTTTTACTCAAATTCACCAAAGAAAACGCAATTTCGTATCAGTTTTCGATGGAAAACGTGAAATTTCGTTGAAAATCGTTTCTAGGAACGCCAAATCTTATTTCGTCGATAGACAATGATTTCTTCACGTTTTTACGTTGGTTGGTGGTGAAAACTGAAATTACACAGAAAAATCACGGTTTCACTCGAATTTCGCGAATAAAACGCAATTTCGTATCAGTTTTCGATGAAAAACGTGAATTTTCGGTGAAAATAATTTCCATCAACGCCAAATCTTATTTGGTCAATAAAAGATAATATCTTCACATTTTCATGCTGTTTGCAAGTGGAAACTAAAATTACGAAGAAAAATCACCTTTTCACTCAAATTTACCACAGAAAACGCTATTTCATATCAGTTTTCGATGCAAAACGTGAAATTTCGTTGAAAATCGTTTCTAGGAACGCCAAATCTTATTTCGTCAATAGACCAATGATTTCTTCAGGTTTTTATGCTGGTTGGTGGTGAAAACTAAAATTACACAGAAAAATCACCGTTTCACTCGAATTTACCAAAGAAAACGGAATTTCGTATAAGTTTTCGAAGCAAAACGTGAATTTTCGGTGAAAATCGTTTCCATGAACGCCAAATCTTATTTCGCCAAGAAAAACTGATTTCTTCACGTTTTTATGCTGTTTGGAAGTGAATACTAAAATTACGAAGAACAATCACCGTTTCACTCAAATTTGGCAGGGGAAACGCAATTTCTTATTAGTTTTCGGTGAAAATCGTTTCTGTGAACGCCAAATCTTATTTCGTCAATAGACAATGATTTCCTCCCGTTTTTATGCTGGTTGGTGGTGAAAACTGAAATTACACAGAAAAATCACCGTTTCACTCGAATTTACCAAAGAAAACGCAATTTCGTATCAGTTGTCGATGAATAACATGAATTTTCGGTGAAAATCATTTCTATGAACGCCAAATATTATATTAGATATACTGTTATTATATTGTTACGTCCTAGTGTCGATCCCACGTGTTGACTAGTTGTCCTCTTCTAAAAGTAAAAAGAGACATGCTTCAATATAAATAAACACTTCTTGTATACGACAATTACCTGTGTAACTTACCTTAACTCGGTACACTTTATTATACCCGCAAAAGGTAAAAAGGGTATCATAAATAATAATTATAATAATTATAATTGGATTATTCAATTAACAGTAATTTTTGAATAGAGCTGTAGTCGTAAAACTAATGAATCGGCCTATAGAGCCACCATGAATGGAGACGGGTACGGCTTACGCGCGCTACCTGAGCCTCACTAAAGCCATTAGGGCGCCCAGTATAATCATAATCATTATTCTTGAACGAGGCAAATTTCATTAACTTACAATTATTATTATTCTAAATTTTAAATACGAGAAACTGATTCTCCGTCAAAAATGCATTAATTTGAATACCCATTCGACCATATTCCAACAATAAATAATAATTTGTTAATAACAAATAAATCACAGTCAATTGCCAAAGCTATTCCAAAACACGCTAGAAGTAACATACTTGCTTCTAAGAAAGGGAAAAGGTAAAATAATAAACCATTTACTATTGTTTATTGATATAATTATAACGAAAACCACATTAACAAGTAATTATTAATTTATAACATTTTACATAATTGGAATGGGTTCTATACTAAAACCCCTTCAATTTGAATACCAACACGACCACATCACAACAGTTTAACAATAGGTAATCAAAACGCGAAAAACCGCGAAAAACCGCGGAAAACCGCGGATTACCTGAAAATGGGTCGAACACACATAAAATTCATATATTCTCAACAAGAATTAGTTAATAAGGAAATAAGAGATATATTCACAGTTATTGGAAACAAATATTATAACAACAATAATTTATAAGCAAATTTATACATTCCATAACAATGTAATCCATACGAATTATATTTTACCGAGGAATAAATACATATATATACGAAAGCGGAATAAACGCTTAATTAAAATAAGAAAACGCAAATTAACATATATATATATTGTAACGAAAACACTTACGCATAGTACCGGCACTTCATTATAAATACTTTTTATCCCGATTTTCATCCAATATCCGACAAAAATGTGAAAACGACGCGACAACGTCTCGCGTGCGTTTGTTGACTGTTGTTGTTGGCGGCCATCTTGAACACTATGCTAACGGCGAAGCTACACTTACGAAAGCGTCTGGCCGCCGCCTATCGTGAAAAACCGGAACTAAAAAATGCGTACGTGACTTTTTGCACGTTTCAATAATTAATTATTAAAAAGACATTACTGCAATTAAAATAATGCGTAAAATATGCAGAAAAATCCGACAAATCGAAGTGAATAACTCGCGCGGTAAATTTATGCGAAAATAACCGGTAATTTAAGAGTGAAAAGAACGAATGTTTGTGCGCATGCGCGTGGGACAAGCGAGAAGGGAACGCACAAATGAGAGAGTGTGTTTTCCATTATTTCAAAATTTATTAAAAACTTTTTCATAACTGAAAAATCTTTGCGAAATGTTTAAACAAATTTAGGAAATGATCAAATGTGATAAATTTATTATAAAAATTGGTAAATTACGAAAATTGTTAATTTTTGCGCAGGCGATGCGTAAAGTGGGGGTAGCGTCGAACAAATTGAAGTATGAGAATGCGAGAGAGGGGGAAGCGAAGAACGAATCCTAAAAATATTGTAAATGAGCGTGCGCAGAACGGGTTCGAGACTGCCCGGCGAGCGAATCGGAACTCGAGCGCGAGAACAAAGGATCTGCTGGGTATAAAAAGCCGTGCACAGCAGCAGTGAGGAGGCATTCTGCTCATTCTGAAAACAGAGCTCGGAGAGACAACACGCTCTCAGCAGCAGAAGTCCTTCCTAGTTCCAGCAGGATAATAACCTATCTTTCTTATCATATTTGATGCTTGGAGTATCGGAGCGGTTCGGCGACGTTCAACTCCCATAGTCCAAGGTCAATTCCTATTCCTTTAATTTTTTCCTATAATTCCTTGATGCTTGGAGTATCGGAGCGGTCCGGCGACGTTCAACTCCCATAGTCCAAGGTCATTCTCTATTTTTTTTACATTTTTCCTTTTTCCTGTGGGTGCTCGGGGTATCGGAGGTGTTCGGCGACGTTCACGTCCCATAGCTCGGGGTCTGCATCCTTACCTGTGGTGTGTGGCGTATCGGCGTCGTTCGGTGACGTTCGGGGCCCGTAGCTTGCATACTACGTTTCCTCTAATTAATTTTATCTCTTGAATTTATGCCTGCTGGAAGTGGGAAGCCTGCTTGCTCTCTTTCAATTAAAATTTGCTAATTAAATTTATGTTTTGAATTTTTTTATTCAAAATTATTTTCAATAAAATATAATCAGTCTGCGTCACTCATTATGCTCAGCAATCCTCGTCTATCCTAAAAATCATCAATAATCCTGAATTCGATAATCCAAAAGGCCGCGGTAAGATTATCTATTATATAGAATCAATTGAAAACATAAAATTATAATTATTATTATATCGAGTCAATCCACATTTGGATTATTAAAATTTTGAATTATTTTTATTATTCACTATGAAATAAAAGAGAATTTCGCGGCAACGTAAAGCCCTATTAATTGTTATTTCATATTAAATAATTCAATTATTGTTTGAATTATTATTATTATTATTCTGTCGACAAAGCTTCACCGAGTATTTCAATTATTATCGTTAATTAGCCTCGAAGACATCGTTTTTTATTATTTGACCATTATTATTGTTATTTTTCTTATTTAAACGATAATTCTGACGCGAAAAGGGAATTAAAATGAATATCATCGTTTGAATAATTACCGACAAAGAAATAGAATTGATACCGCTTCTTTTCGTTCTGATCCGGATTAATAAATATTGACAAATAAGATTTTGCGTTCATAGAAACGATTTTCACCGAAAATTCTCGTTTTTCATCGAAAAGTGATACGAAATTGCTTTTTCTCTGTTAACTATGAGTGAATCACTGATTTTTCATCGTTATTTTAGTTTTCACCACGGAAAAGTATAAAAACGTGTAGAAATCATTGTCTATAGACGAAATACGATCACCCGTTTATAGAAACGATTTTCACCGAAAATTCATGGTTTTTATCGAAAACTGATACGAAATTGCGTTTTCTCTGGTAAATTTGAGTGAAACCGTGATTTTTCTGTGTAATCCCACTCCCAAACAGCGTAAGAACGTGAAGAAATCATTGTCGATTGACGGAGTAAGATTTGGCGTTTACCGTAAAGTTTTTCACCGAAAATTCACGTTTTTCATCGAAAACTGATACGAAATTGCGTTCTCTCTGGTAAATTTGAGTGAATGGGTGATTTTTCTTCGTAATTTCAGTTCTCACCACAAAACAGTATAAAAACGTGAAGAAATCCTTTTTTATTGACGAAATAAGATTCGGTGTTCCTAGAAACGATTTTTAACAAAAATTCACGTTTTTAATCGAAAACTGATACGAAATTGCGTTTTCTGTGGTAAATTTAAGTGAAACGGTGATTTTTCCGTGTAATTTCAGTTTTCACCACCAACCAGCATAAAAACCTGAAGAAATCATTGTCTATTGACGAGATAAGATTTGGCGTTCCTAAAAACGATTCTCAACGAAATTTCACGTTTTGCATCGAAAACTGATACGAAATTGCGTTTTCTGTTGTAATTTTGAGTGAAACGGTGATTTTTCTTCGTAATTTTAGTTTCCACGTCCAAACGCATGAACACGTGAAGATATCATCTTTTATTGACGAAATAAGATTTGGCGATCATGGTAATGATTTTCACCGAAAATTCACGTTTTGCTTCGCAAACTGATAAGAAATTGCGTTTTCTATGGTAAATTCGAGTGAAACAGTGATTTTTCGTCGTTACTTTAGTTTTCACACCCAAACAGCATAAAAACGTGAAGAAATCATCGTATATTGACGGAGTAAGATTTGGCGTTTGCCGTAACGTCTTTCACCGAAAATTCACGTTTTTCATCGAAAACTGAAACGAAATTGCGTTTTCTCTGGTAAATTTGAGTGAATTGGTGATTTTTCTTCGTAATTTCAGTTTTCACCAAAAAATAGTACAAAAACGTGAATAAATCATTGTCTATTGACGAAATACGATTAGCCGTTTGTCGAAACAATTTTCACCGAAAATTCACGTCTTGCATCGAAAACTGAAACGAAATTGCGTTTTCTGTGGTAAATTTAAGTGAAACCGTGTTTTTTCTTCGTAATTTCAGTTTTCACCACAAAACAGTATAAAAACGTGAAGAAATCATTTTTTATTGAAGAAATACGATTAGCCGTTTATAAAAACGATTTTCGCCGAAAATGCTCGCTTATCATCGAAAACTGATACGAAATTGCGTTTCCTCTGCCAAATTTGAGTGAAACGGTGAAAATCGTTTCGACAAGCGGCTAATCGTATTTCGTCAATAGACAATGATTTATTCACGTTTTTGTACTATTTTTTGGTGAAAACTGAAATTACGAAGAAAAATCACCGATTCACTCAAATTTACCAGAGAAAACGCAATTCCGTATCAGTTTTCGATGAAAAACGTGAATTTTCGGTGAAAGACGTTACGGTAAACGCCAAATCCTACTCCGTCAATCAACAATTATTTCTTCACGTTTTTATGCTGTTTGGAATTGAAAAATAAAATAACGATCAAAAATCACAGTTTCACTCAAATTTAACAGAGAAAACGCAAGTTCGTATCAGTTTTCGATAAAAACGGGAATTTTCGGTGAAAATCGTTTCTATGAACGCAAAATCTTATTTGGTCAATAAAAGATGATATCTTCACGTTTTCATGCTGTTTGGAAGTGGAAACTAAAATTACGAAGAAAAGTCACCGTTTCACTCAAATTTACCACAGAAAACGCAATTTCGTATCAGTTTTCGATGCAAAATGTGAATTTTCGGTGAAAATCCTTACTATGAACGCCAAATCTTATTTCGTCAATAGACAATGATTTCTTCACGTTTTTATGCTGGTTGGTGGTGAAAACTGAAATTAAACAGAAAAATCACCGTCTCACTCGAATTTACCAAAGAAAACGCTATTTCGTATCAGTTTTCGATGCAAAACGTGAATTTTCGGTGAAAATCGTTTCCATGAACGCCCCAAATCTTATTTCGTCATAAAAAAATGATTTCTTTACGTTTTTATGCTGTTTGGCTGTGAATACTAAAATTACGAAGAAATATCACCGTTTCACTTAAATTTACCACAGAAAACGCAATTTCGTATCAATTTTCGATGCAAGACGTGAATTTTCGGTGAAAATCTATTCCATGAACGCCAAATCTTATTTCGTCAATATAAAAGGATTTCTTCACGTTTTTATACTGTTTTGTGGTGAAAACTGAAATTACGAAGAAAAATCACCCATTCACTCAAATTTACCAGAGAAAACGCAATTTCGTAACAGTTTTCGATGAAAAACGTGAATTTTCGGTGAAAATCGTTTCCATGAACGCTAAATCTTATTTCGTCAATAAAAAATGATTTCTTCACGTTTTTATGCTGTTTGGAAGTGAATTCTAAAATTACGAAGAAAAATCACCGTTTCACTCAAATTTGGCAGGGGAAACGCAATTTCTTATTAGTTTTCGGTGAAAATCGTTTCTGTGAACGGCAAATCTTATTTCGTCAATAGACAATGATTTCTTTCCGTTTTTATGCTGGTTGATGGTGAAAACTGATATTACACAGAAAAATCACCGTCTCACTCGAATCTACCAAAGAAAACGCAATTTTGTATCAGTTTTCGATGCAAAACGTGAATTTTCGGTGAAAATCGTTTCCATGAACGCCCCTAATCTTATTTCGTCATAAAAAAATGATTTCTTCACGTTTTTATGCTGTTTGGCAGTGAATACTAAAATTACGAAGAAAAATCACCGTTTCACTTAAATTTACCACAGAAAACGCAATTTCGTATCAATTTTCGATGCAAGACGTGAATTTTCGGTGAAAATCTATTCCATGAACGCCAAATCTTATTTCGTCAATATAAAAGGATTTCTTCACGTTTTTATACTGTTTTGTGGTGAAAACTGAAATTACGAAGAAAAATCACCCATTCACTCAAATTTACTAGAGAAAACGCAATTTCGTAACAGTTTTCGATGAAAAACGTGAATTTTCGGTGAAAATCGTTTCCATGAACGCTAAATCTTATTTCGTCAATAAAAAATGATTTCTTCACGTTTTTATGCTGTTTGGAAGTGAATACTAAAATTACGAAGAAAAATCACCGTTTCACTCAAATTTGGCAGGGGAAACGCAATTTCTTATTAATTTTCGGTGAAAATCGTTTCTGTGAACGCCAAATCCTATTTCGTCAATAGACAATGATTTCTTCCCGTTTTTATGCTGGTTGGTGGTGAAAACTGAAATTACACAGAAAAATCACCGTTTCACTCGAATTTACCAAAGAAAACGCAATTTAGTATCAGTTTTCGATGAAAAACGCGAATTTTCGGTGAAAATCATTTCTATGAACGCCAAATCTTATTTTAGATATACTCTTATTATATATACTGTTTAGTAGTGAAAACTGTAACTACGAAGAAAAAACACCGTTTCACTTAAATTTACCACAGAAAACGCAATTTCGTATCAGTTTTCGAAGAAAAACGCGAAATTTCGTTGAAAATCGTTTCTATATACGGCTAATCGTATTTCTTCAATAAAAAATGATTTCTTCACGTTTTTATACTGTTTTGTGGTGAAAACTGAAATTACGAAGAAAAATCACCGATTCACTCAAATTTGGCAGAGGAAACGCAATTTCGTATCAGTTTTCGATGAAAAACGTGAATTTTCGGTGAAAATCATTTCTATGAACGCCGAATCTTATTTGAGATATACTGTTATTATATATACTGTTTTGTAGTGAAAACTGAAACTACGAAGAAAAAACTTAAGTAAATTTAAGTGAAACGGTGTTTTTTCTGTGTAATTTCAGTTTTCACCACCCACCAGCATAAAAACGGGAAGAAATCATTGTCTATTGACGAAATAAGATTTGGCGTTCACAGAAACGATTTTCACCGAAAACTAATATGAAATTGCGTTTCCCCTGCCAAATTTGAGTGAAACGGTGATTATTCTTCGAAATTTTAGTATTCACTTCCAAACAGCACAAAAACGTGAAGAAATCAGTTTTTCTTGGCGAAATAAGCTTTGGCGTTCATGGAAACGATTTTCACCGAAAATTCACGTTTTGCTTCGAGCACTTATACGAAATTCCGTTTTCTTTGGTAAATTCGAGTGAAACGGTGATATTTCTGTGTAATTTTAGTTTTCACCACCAACCAGCATAAAAACCCGAAGAAATCATTGGTCTATTGACGAAATAAGATTTGGCGTTCCTATAAACGATTTTCAACGAAAATTCACGTTTTGCATCGAAAACTGATATGAAATTGCGTTTTCTGTGGTAAATTTGAGTGAAACGGTGATTTTTCTTCGTAATTTTAGTTTCCGCTTGCAAACAGCATGAAAACGTGAAGATATTATCTTTTATTGACCAAATAAGATTTGGCGTTGATGGAAATGATTTTCACCGAAAATTCACGTTTTTCATCGAAAACTGATACGAAATTGCGTTTTATTCGCGAAATTCGCGTGAAACCGTGATTTTTCTGTGTAATTTCAATTTCCACCACCAACCAGCGTAAAAACGTGAAGAAATCATTGTCTATTGACGAAATAAGATTTGGCGTTCCTAGAAACGATTTTCAACGAAATTTCACTTTTTCCCGTTCGTACGTTCGTCCGTTCGTCCGTTCGTTCGTTCGTTCGTTCGTTCGTTCGTTCGTTCGTTCGTTCGTTCGTTCGTTCGTTCGTTCGTTCGTTCGTTCGTTCGTTCGTTCGTTCGTTCGTTCGTTCGTTCGTTCGTTCGTTCGTTCGTTCGTTCGTTCGTTCGTTCGTTCGTTCGTTCGTTCGTTCGTTCGTTCGTTCGTTCGTTCGTTCGTTCGTTCGTTCGTTCGTTCGTTCGTTCGTTCGTTCGTTCGTTCGTTCGTTCGTTCGTTCGTTCGTTCGTTCGTTCGTTCGTTCGTTCGTTCGTTCGTTCGTTCGTTCGTTCGTTCGTTCGTTCGTTCGTTCGTTCGTTCGTTCGTTCGTTCGTTCGTTCGTTCGTTCGTTCGTTCGTTCGTTCGTTCGTTCGTTCGTTCGTTCGTTCGTTCGTTCGTTCGTTCGTTCGTTCGTTCGTTCGTTCGTTCGTTCGTTCGTTCGTTCGTTCGTTCGTTCGTTCGTTCGTTCGTTCGTTCGTTCGTTCGTTCGTTCGTTCGTTCGTTCGTTCGTTCGTTCGTTCGTTCGTTCGTTCGTTCGTTCGTTCGTTCGTTCGTTCGTTCGTTCGTTCGTTCGTTCGTTCGTTCGTTCGTTCGTTCGTTCGTTCGTTCGTTCGTTCGTTCGTTCGTTCGTTCGTTCGTTCGTTCGTTCGTTCGTTCGTTCGTTCGTTCGTTCGTTCGTTCGTTCGTTCGTTCGTTCGTTCGTTCGTTCGTTCGTTCGTTCGTTCGTTCGTTCGTTCGTTCGTTCGTTCGTTCGTTCGTTCGTTCGTTCGTTCGTTCGTTCGTTCGTTCGTTCGTTCGTTCGTTCGTTCGTTCGTTCGTTCGTTCGTTCGTTCGTTCGTTCGTTCGTTCGTTCGTTCGTTCGTTCGTTCGTTCGTTCGTTCGTTCGTTCGTTCGTTCGTTCGTTCGTTCGTTCGTTCGTTCGTTCGTTCGTTCGTTCGTTCGTTCGTTCGTTCGTTCGTTCGTTCGTTCGTTCGTTCGTTCGTTCGTTCGTTCGTTCGTTCGTTCGTTCGTTCGTTCGTTCGTTCGTTCGTTCGTTCGTTCGTTCGTTCGTTCGTTCGTTCGTTCGTTCGTTCGTTCGTTCGTTCGTTCGTTCGTTCGTTCGTTCGTTCGTTCGTTCGTTCGTTCGTTCGTTCGTTCGTTCGTTCGTTCGTTCGTTCGTTCGTTCGTTCGTTCGTTCGTTCGTTCGTTCGTTCGTTCGTTCGTTCGTTCGTTCGTTCGTTCGTTCGTTCGTTCGTTCGTTCGTTCGTTCGTTCGTTCGTTCGTTCGTTCGTTCGTTCGTTCGTTCGTTCGTTCGTTCGTTCGTTCGTTCGTTCGTTCGTTCGTTCGTTCGTTCGTTCGTTCGTTCGTTCGTTCGTTCGTTCGTTCGTTCGTTCGTTCGTTCGTTCGTTCGTTCGTTCGTTCGTTCGTTCGTTCGTTCGTTCGTTCGTTCGTTCGTTCGTTCGTTCGTTCGTTCGTTCGTTCGTTCGTTCGTTCGTTCGTTCGTTCGTTCGTTCGTTCGTTCGTTCGTTCGTTCGTTCGTTCGTTCGTTCGTTCGTTCGTTCGTTCGTTCGTTCGTTCGTTCGTTCGTTCGTTCGTTCGTTCGTTCGTTCGTTCGTTCGTTCGTTCGTTCGTTCGTTCGTTCGTTCGTTCGTTCGTTCGTTCGTTCGTTCGTTCGTTCGTTCGTTCGTTCGTTCGTTCGTTCGTTCGTTCGTTCGTTCGTTCGTTCGTTCGTTCGTTCGTTCGTTCGTTCGTTCGTTCGTTCGTTCGTTCGTTCGTTCGTTCGTTCGTTCGTTCGTTCGTTCGTTCGTTCGTTCGTTCGTTCGTTCGTTCGTTCGTTCGTTCGTTCGTTCGTTCGTTCGTTCGTTCGTTCGTTCGTTCGTTCGTTCGTTCGTTCGTTCGTTCGTTCGTTCGTTCGTTCGTTCGTTCGTTCGTTCGTTCGTTCGTTCGTTCGTTCGTTCGTTCGTTCGTTCGTTCGTTCGTTCGTTCGTTCGTTCGTTCGTTCGTTCGTTCGTTCGTTCGTTCGTTCGTTCGTTCGTTCGTTCGTTCGTTCGTTCGTTCGTTCGTTCGTTCGTTCGTTCGTTCGTTCGTTCGTTCGTTCGTTCGTTCGTTCGTTCGTTCGTTCGTTCGTTCGTTCGTTCGTTCGTTCGTTCGTTCGTTCGTTCGTTCGTTCGTTCGTTCGTTCGTTCGTTCGTTCGTTCGTTCGTTCGTTCGTTCGTTCGTTCGTTCGTTCGTTCGTTCGTTCGTTCGTTCGTTCGTTCGTTCGTTCGTTCGTTCGTTCGTTCGTTCGTTCGTTCGTTCGTTCGTTCGTTCGTTCGTTCGTTCGTTCGTTCGTTCGTTCGTTCGTTCGTTCGTTCGTTCGTTCGTTCGTTCGTTCGTTCGTTCGTTCGTTCGTTCGTTCGTTCGTTCGTTCGTTCGTTCGTTCGTTCGTTCGTTCGTTCGTTCGTTCGTTCGTTCGTTCGTTCGTTCGTTCGTTCGTTCGTTCGTTCGTTCGTTCGTTCGTTCGTTCGTTCGTTCGTTCGTTCGTTCGTTCGTTCGTTCGTTCGTTCGTTCGTTCGTTCGTTCGTTCGTTCGTTCGTTCGTTCGTTCGTTCGTTCGTTCGTTCGTTCGTTCGTTCGTTCGTTCGTTCGTTCGTTCGTTCGTTCGTTCGTTCGTTCGTTCGTTCGTTCGTTCGTTCGTTCGTTCGTTCGTTCGTTCGTTCGTTCGTTCGTTCGTTCGTTCGTTCGTTCGTTCGTTCGTTCGTTCGTTCGTTCGTTCGTTCGTTCGTTCGTTCGTTCGTTCGTTCGTTCGTTCGTTCGTTCGTTCGTTCGTTCGTTCGTTCGTTCGTTCGTTCGTTCGTTCGTTCGTTCGTTCGTTCGTTCGTTCGTTCGTTCGTTCGTTCGTTCGTTCGTTCGTTCGTTCGTTCGTTCGTTCGTTCGTTCGTTCGTTCGTTCGTTCGTTCGTTCGTTCGTTCGTTCGTTCGTTCGTTCGTTCGTTCGTTCGTTCGTTCGTTCGTTCGTTCGTTCGTTCGTTCGTTCGTTCGTTCGTTCGTTCGTTCGTTCGTTCGTTCGTTCGTTCGTTCGTTCGTTCGTTCGTTCGTTCGTTCGTTCGTTCGTTCGTTCGTTCGTTCGTTCGTTCGTTCGTTCGTTCGTTCGTTCGTTCGTTCGTTCGTTCGTTCGTTCGTTCGTTCGTTCGTTCGTTCGTTCGTTCGTTCGTTCGTTCGTTCGTTCGTTCGTTCGTTCGTTCGTTCGTTCGTTCGTTCGTTCGTTCGTTCGTTCGTTCGTTCGTTCGTTCGTTCGTTCGTTCGTTCGTTCGTTCGTTCGTTCGTTCGTTCGTTCGTTCGTTCGTTCGTTCGTTCGTTCGTTCGTTCGTTCGTTCGTTCGTTCGTTCGTTCGTTCGTTCGTTCGTTCGTTCGTTCGTTCGTTCGTTCGTTCGTTCGTTCGTTCGTTCGTTCGTTCGTTCGTTCGTTCGTTCGTTCGTTCGTTCGTTCGTTCGTTCGTTCGTTCGTTCGTTCGTTCGTTCGTTCGTTCGTTCGTTCGTTCGTTCGTTCGTTCGTTCGTTCGTTCGTTCGTTCGTTCGTTCGTTCGTTCGTTCGTTCGTTCGTTCGTTCGTTCGTTCGTTCGTTCGTTCGTTCGTTCGTTCGTTCGTTCGTTCGTTCGTTCGTTCGTTCGTTCGTTCGTTCGTTCGTTCGTTCGTTCGTTCGTTCGTTCGTTCGTTCGTTCGTTCGTTCGTTCGTTCGTTCGTTCGTTCGTTCGTTCGTTCGTTCGTTCGTTCGTTCGTTCGTTCGTTCGTTCGTTCGTTCGTTCGTTCGTTCGTTCGTTCGTTCGTTCGTTCGTTCGTTCGTTCGTTCGTTCGTTCGTTCGTTCGTTCGTTCGTTCGTTCGTTCGTTCGTTCGTTCGTTCGTTCGTTCGTTCGTTCGTTCGTTCGTTCGTTCGTTCGTTCGTTCGTTCGTTCGTTCGTTCGTTCGTTCGTTCGTTCGTTCGTTCGTTCGTTCGTTCGTTCGTTCGTTCGTTCGTTCGTTCGTTCGTTCGTTCGTTCGTTCGTTCGTTCGTTCGTTCGTTCGTTCGTTCGTTCGTTCGTTCGTTCGTTCGTTCGTTCGTTCGTTCGTTCGTTCGTTCGTTCGTTCGTTCGTTCGTTCGTTCGTTCGTTCGTTCGTTCGTTCGTTCGTTCGTTCGTTCGTTCGTTCGTTCGTTCGTTCGTTCGTTCGTTCGTTCGTTCGTTCGTTCGTTCGTTCGTTCGTTCGTTCGTTCGTTCGTTCGTTCGTTCGTTCGTTCGTTCGTTCGTTCGTTCGTTCGTTCGTTCGTTCGTTCGTTCGTTCGTTCGTTCGTTCGTTCGTTCGTTCGTTCGTTCGTTCGTTCGTTCGTTCGTTCGTTCGTTCGTTCGTTCGTTCGTTCGTTCGTTCGTTCGTTCGTTCGTTCGTTCGTTCGTTCGTTCGTTCGTTCGTTCGTTCGTTCGTTCGTTCGTTCGTTCGTTCGTTCGTTCGTTCGTTCGTTCGTTCGTTCGTTCGTTCGTTCGTTCGTTCGTTCGTTCGTTCGTTCGTTCGTTCGTTCGTTCGTTCGTTCGTTCGTTCGTTCGTTCGTTCGTTCGTTCGTTCGTTCGTTCGTTCGTTCGTTCGTTCGTTCGTTCGTTCGTTCGTTCGTTCGTTCGTTCGTTCGTTCGTTCGTTCGTTCGTTCGTTCGTTCGTTCGTTCGTTCGTTCGTTCGTTCGTTCGTTCGTTCGTTCGTTCGTTCGTTCGTTCGTTCGTTCGTTCGTTCGTTCGTTCGTTCGTTCGTTCGTTCGTTCGTTCGTTCGTTCGTTCGTTCGTTCGTTCGTTCGTTCGTTCGTTCGTTCGTTCGTTCGTTCGTTCGTTCGTTCGTTCGTTCGTTCGTTCGTTCGTTCGTTCGTTCGTTCGTTCGTTCGTTCGTTCGTTCGTTCGTTCGTTCGTTCGTTCGTTCGTTCGTTCGTTCGTTCGTTCGTTCGTTCGTTCGTTCGTTCGTTCGTTCGTTCGTTCGTTCGTTCGTTCGTTCGTTCGTTCGTTCGTTCGTTCGTTCGTTCGTTCGTTCGTTCGTTCGTTCGTTCGTTCGTTCGTTCGTTCGTTCGTTCGTTCGTTCGTTCGTTCGTTCGTTCGTTCGTTCGTTCGTTCGTTCGTTCGTTCGTTCGTTCGTTCGTTCGTTCGTTCGTTCGTTCGTTCGTTCGTTCGTTCGTTCGTTCGTTCGTTCGTTCGTTCGTTCGTTCGTTCGTTCGTTCGTTCGTTCGTTCGTTCGTTCGTTCGTTCGTTCGTTCGTTCGTTCGTTCGTTCGTTCGTTCGTTCGTTCGTTCGTTCGTTCGTTCGTTCGTTCGTTCGTTCGTTCGTTCGTTCGTTCGTTCGTTCGTTCGTTCGTTCGTTCGTTCGTTCGTTCGTTCGTTCGTTCGTTCGTTCGTTCGTTCGTTCGTTCGTTCGTTCGTTCGTTCGTTCGTTCGTTCGTTCGTTCGTTCGTTCGTTCGTTCGTTCGTTCGTTCGTTCGTTCGTTCGTTCGTTCGTTCGTTCGTTCGTTCGTTCGTTCGTTCGTTCGTTCGTTCGTTCGTTCGTTCGTTCGTTCGTTCGTTCGTTCGTTCGTTCGTTCGTTCGTTCGTTCGTTCGTTCGTTCGTTCGTTCGTTCGTTCGTTCGTTCGTTCGTTCGTTCGTTCGTTCGTTCGTTCGTTCGTTCGTTCGTTCGTTCGTTCGTTCGTTCGTTCGTTCGTTCGTTCGTTCGTTCGTTCGTTCGTTCGTTCGTTCGTTCGTTCGTTCGTTCGTTCGTTCGTTCGTTCGTTCGTTCGTTCGTTCGTTCGTTCGTTCGTTCGTTCGTTCGTTCGTTCGTTCGTTCGTTCGTTCGTTCGTTCGTTCGTTCGTTCGTTCGTTCGTTCGTTCGTTCGTTCGTTCGTTCGTTCGTTCGTTCGTTCGTTCGTTCGTTCGTTCGTTCGTTCGTTCGTTCGTTCGTTCGTTCGTTCGTTCGTTCGTTCGTTCGTTCGTTCGTTCGTTCGTTCGTTCGTTCGTTCGTTCGTTCGTTCGTTCGTTCGTTCGTTCGTTCGTTCGTTCGTTCGTTCGTTCGTTCGTTCGTTCGTTCGTTCGTTCGTTCGTTCGTTCGTTCGTTCGTTCGTTCGTTCGTTCGTTCGTTCGTTCGTTCGTTCGTTCGTTCGTTCGTTCGTTCGTTCGTTCGTTC
The DNA here is from genome assembly GCA_963989365.1 of Rhimphoctona megacephalus. Classification (NCBI taxonomy): domain Eukaryota; kingdom Metazoa; phylum Arthropoda; class Insecta; order Hymenoptera; family Ichneumonidae; genus Rhimphoctona; species Rhimphoctona megacephalus. The sequence continues at coordinate 32,690 of CAXDIM010000063.1, read as the reverse complement.
GTTCGTTCGTTCGTTCGTTCGTTCGTTCGTTCGTTCGTTCGTTCGTTCGTTCGTTCGTTCGTTCGTTCGTTCGTTCGTTCGTTCGTTCGTTCGTTCGTTCGTTCGTTCGTTCGTTCGTTCGTTCGTTCGTTCGTTCGTTCGTTCGTTCGTTCGTTCGTTCGTTCGTTCGTTCGTTCGTTCGTTCGTTCGTTCGTTCGTTCGTTCGTTCGTTCGTTCGTTCGTTCGTTCGTTCGTTCGTTCGTTCGTTCGTTCGTTCGTTCGTTCGTTCGTTCGTTCGTTCGTTCGTTCGTTCGTTCGTTCGTTCGTTCGTTCGTTCGTTCGTTCGTTCGTTCGTTCGTTCGTTCGTTCGTTCGTTCGTTCGTTCGTTCGTTCGTTCGTTCGTTCGTTCGTTCGTTCGTTCGTTCGTTCGTTCGTTCGTTCGTTCGTTCGTTCGTTCGTTCGTTCGTTCGTTCGTTCGTTCGTTCGTTCGTTCGTTCGTTCGTTCGTTCGTTCGTTCGTTCGTTCGTTCGTTCGTTCGTTCGTTCGTTCGTTCGTTCGTTCGTTCGTTCGTTCGTTCGTTCGTTCGTTCGTTCGTTCGTTCGTTCGTTCGTTCGTTCGTTCGTTCGTTCGTTCGTTCGTTCGTTCGTTCGTTCGTTCGTTCGTTCGTTCGTTCGTTCGTTCGTTCGTTCGTTCGTTCGTTCGTTCGTTCGTTCGTTCGTTCGTTCGTTCGTTCGTTCGTTCGTTCGTTCGTTCGTTCGTTCGTTCGTTCGTTCGTTCGTTCGTTCGTTCGTTCGTTCGTTCGTTCGTTCGTTCGTTCGTTCGTTCGTTCGTTCGTTCGTTCGTTCGTTCGTTCGTTCGTTCGTTCGTTCGTTCGTTCGTTCGTTCGTTCGTTCGTTCGTTCGTTCGTTCGTTCGTTCGTTCGTTCGTTCGTTCGTTCGTTCGTTCGTTCGTTCGTTCGTTCGTTCGTTCGTTCGTTCGTTCGTTCGTTCGTTCGTTCGTTCGTTCGTTCGTTCGTTCGTTCGTTCGTTCGTTCGTTCGTTCGTTCGTTCGTTCGTTCGTTCGTTCGTTCGTTCGTTCGTTCGTTCGTTCGTTCGTTCGTTCGTTCGTTCGTTCGTTCGTTCGTTCGTTCGTTCGTTCGTTCGTTCGTTCGTTCGTTCGTTCGTTCGTTCGTTCGTTCGTTCGTTCGTTCGTTCGTTCGTTCGTTCGTTCGTTCGTTCGTTCGTTCGTTCGTTCGTTCGTTCGTTCGTTCGTTCGTTCGTTCGTTCGTTCGTTCGTTCGTTCGTTCGTTCGTTCGTTCGTTCGTTCGTTCGTTCGTTCGTTCGTTCGTTCGTTCGTTCGTTCGTTCGTTCGTTCGTTCGTTCGTTCGTTCGTTCGTTCGTTCGTTCGTTCGTTCGTTCGTTCGTTCGTTCGTTCGTTCGTTCGTTCGTTCGTTCGTTCGTTCGTTCGTTCGTTCGTTCGTTCGTTCGTTCGTTCGTTCGTTCGTTCGTTCGTTCGTTCGTTCGTTCGTTCGTTCGTTCGTTCGTTCGTTCGTTCGTTCGTTCGTTCGTTCGTTCGTTCGTTCGTTCGTTCGTTCGTTCGTTCGTTCGTTCGTTCGTTCGTTCGTTCGTTCGTTCGTTCGTTCGTTCGTTCGTTCGTTCGTTCGTTCGTTCGTTCGTTCGTTCGTTCGTTCGTTCGTTCGTTCGTTCGTTCGTTCGTTCGTTCGTTCGTTCGTTCGTTCGTTCGTTCGTTCGTTCGTTCGTTCGTTCGTTCGTTCGTTCGTTCGTTCGTTCGTTCGTTCGTTCGTTCGTTCGTTCGTTCGTTCGTTCGTTCGTTCGTTCGTTCGTTCGTTCGTTCGTTCGTTCGTTCGTTCGTTCGTTCGTTCGTTCGTTCGTTCGTTCGTTCGTTCGTTCGTTCGTTCGTTCGTTCGTTCGTTCGTTCGTTCGTTCGTTCGTTCGTTCGTTCGTTCGTTCGTTCGTTCGTTCGTTCGTTCGTTCGTTCGTTCGTTCGTTCGTTCGTTCGTTCGTTCGTTCGTTCGTTCGTTCGTTCGTTCGTTCGTTCGTTCGTTCGTTCGTTCGTTCGTTCGTTCGTTCGTTCGTTCGTTCGTTCGTTCGTTCGTTCGTTCGTTCGTTCGTTCGTTCGTTCGTTCGTTCGTTCGTTCGTTCGTTCGTTCGTTCGTTCGTTCGTTCGTTCGTTCGTTCGTTCGTTCGTTCGTTCGTTCGTTCGTTCGTTCGTTCGTTCGTTCGTTCGTTCGTTCGTTCGTTCGTTCGTTCGTTCGTTCGTTCGTTCGTTCGTTCGTTCGTTCGTTCGTTCGTTCGTTCGTTCGTTCGTTCGTTCGTTCGTTCGTTCGTTCGTTCGTTCGTTCGTTCGTTCGTTCGTTCGTTCGTTCGTTCGTTCGTTCGTTCGTTCGTTCGTTCGTTCGTTCGTTCGTTCGTTCGTTCGTTCGTTCGTTCGTTCGTTCGTTCGTTCGTTCGTTCGTTCGTTCGTTCGTTCGTTCGTTCGTTCGTTCGTTCGTTCGTTCGTTCGTTCGTTCGTTCGTTCGTTCGTTCGTTCGTTCGTTCGTTCGTTCGTTCGTTCGTTCGTTCGTTCGTTCGTTCGTTCGTTCGTTCGTTCGTTCGTTCGTTCGTTCGTTCGTTCGTTCGTTCGTTCGTTCGTTCGTTCGTTCGTTCGTTCGTTCGTTCGTTCGTTCGTTCGTTCGTTCGTTCGTTCGTTCGTTCGTTCGTTCGTTCGTTCGTTCGTTCGTTCGTTCGTTCGTTCGTTCGTTCGTTCGTTCGTTCGTTCGTTCGTTCGTTCGTTCGTTCGTTCGTTCGTTCGTTCGTTCGTTCGTTCGTTCGTTCGTTCGTTCGTTCGTTCGTTCGTTCGTTCGTTCGTTCGTTCGTTCGTTCGTTCGTTCGTTCGTTCGTTCGTTCGTTCGTTCGTTCGTTCGTTCGTTCGTTCGTTCGTTCGTTCGTTCGTTCGTTCGTTCGTTCGTTCGTTCGTTCGTTCGTTCGTTCGTTCGTTCGTTCGTTCGTTCGTTCGTTCGTTCGTTCGTTCGTTCGTTCGTTCGTTCGTTCGTTCGTTCGTTCGTTCGTTCGTTCGTTCGTTCGTTCGTTCGTTCGTTCGTTCGTTCGTTCGTTCGTTCGTTCGTTCGTTCGTTCGTTCGTTCGTTCGTTCGTTCGTTCGTTCGTTCGTTCGTTCGTTCGTTCGTTCGTTCGTTCGTTCGTTCGTTCGTTCGTTCGTTCGTTCGTTCGTTCGTTCGTTCGTTCGTTCGTTCGTTCGTTCGTTCGTTCGTTCGTTCGTTCGTTCGTTCGTTCGTTCGTTCGTTCGTTCGTTCGTTCGTTCGTTCGTTCGTTCGTTCGTTCGTTCGTTCGTTCGTTCGTTCGTTCGTTCGTTCGTTCGTTCGTTCGTTCGTTCGTTCGTTCGTTCGTTCGTTCGTTCGTTCGTTCGTTCGTTCGTTCGTTCGTTCGTTCGTTCGTTCGTTCGTTCGTTCGTTCGTTCGTTCGTTCGTTCGTTCGTTCGTTCGTTCGTTCGTTCGTTCGTTCGTTCGTTCGTTCGTTCGTTCGTTCGTTCGTTCGTTCGTTCGTTCGTTCGTTCGTTCGTTCGTTCGTTCGTTCGTTCGTTCGTTCGTTCGTTCGTTCGTTCGTTCGTTCGTTCGTTCGTTCGTTCGTTCGTTCGTTCGTTCGTTCGTTCGTTCGTTCGTTCGTTCGTTCGTTCGTTCGTTCGTTCGTTCGTTCGTTCGTTCGTTCGTTCGTTCGTTCGTTCGTTCGTTCGTTCGTTCGTTCGTTCGTTCGTTCGTTCGTTCGTTCGTTCGTTCGTTCGTTCGTTCGTTCGTTCGTTCGTTCGTTCGTTCGTTCGTTCGTTCGTTCGTTCGTTCGTTCGTTCGTTCGTTCGTTCGTTCGTTCGTTCGTTCGTTCGTTCGTTCGTTCGTTCGTTCGTTCGTTCGTTCGTTCGTTCGTTCGTTCGTTCGTTCGTTCGTTCGTTCGTTCGTTCGTTCGTTCGTTCGTTCGTTCGTTCGTTCGTTCGTTCGTTCGTTCGTTCGTTCGTTCGTTCGTTCGTTCGTTCGTTCGTTCGTTCGTTCGTTCGTTCGTTCGTTCGTTCGTTCGTTCGTTCGTTCGTTCGTTCGTTCGTTCGTTCGTTCGTTCGTTCGTTCGTTCGTTCGTTCGTTCGTTCGTTCGTGTTCGTTCGTTCGTTCGTTCGTTCGTTCGTTCGTTCGTTCGTTCGTTCGTTCGTTCGTTCGTTCGTTCGTTCGTTCGTTCGTTCGTTCGTTCGTTCGTTCGTTCGTTCGTTCGTTCGTTCGTTCGTTCGTTCGTTCGTTCGTTCGTTCGTTCGTTCGTTCGTTCGTTCGTTCGTTCGTTCGTTCGTTCGTTCGTTCGTTCGTTCGTTCGTTCGTTCGTTCGTTCGTTCGTTCGTTCGTTCGTTCGTTCGTTCGTTCGTTCGTTCGTTCGTTCGTTCGTTCGTTCGTTCGTTCGTTCGTTCGTTCGTTCGTTCGTTCGTTCGTTCGTTCGTTCGTTCGTTCGTTCGTTCGTTCGTTCGTTCGTTCGTTCGTTCGTTCGTTCGTTCGTTCGTTCGTTCGTTCGTTCGTTCGTTCGTTCGTTCGTTCGTTCGTTCGTTCGTTCGTTCGTTCGTTCGTTCGTTCGTTCGTTCGTTCGTTCGTTCGTTCGTTCGTTCGTTCGTTCGTTCGTTCGTTCGTTCGTTCGTTCGTTCGTTCGTTCGTTCGTTCGTTCGTTCGTTCGTTCGTTCGTTCGTTCGTTCGTTCGTTCGTTCGTTCGTTCGTTCGTTCGTTCGTTCGTTCGTTCGTTCGTTCGTTCGTTCGTTCGTTCGTTCGTTCGTTCGTTCGTTCGTTCGTTCGTTCGTTCGTTCGTTCGTTCGTTCGTTCGTTCGTTCGTTCGTTCGTTCGTTCGTTCGTTCGTTCGTTCGTTCGTTCGTTCGTTCGTTCGTTCGTTCGTTCGTTCGTTCGTTCGTTCGTTCGTTCGTTCGTTCGTTCGTTCGTTCGTTCGTTCGTTCGTTCGTTCGTTCGTTCGTTCGTTCGTTCGTTCGTTCGTTCGTTCGTTCGTTCGTTCGTTCGTTCGTTCGTTCGTTCGTTCGTTCGTTCGTTCGTTCGTTCGTTCGTTCGTTCGTTCGTTCGTTCGTTCGTTCGTTCGTTCGTTCGTTCGTTCGTTCGTTCGTTCGTTCGTTCGTTCGTTCGTTCGTTCGTTCGTTCGTTCGTTCGTTCGTTCGTTCGTTCGTTCGTTCGTTCGTTCGTTCGTTCGTTCGTTCGTTCGTTCGTTCGTTCGTTCGTTCGTTCGTTCGTTCGTTCGTTCGTTCGTTCGTTCGTTCGTTCGTTCGTTCGTTCGTTCGTTCGTTCGTTCGTTCGTTCGTTCGTTCGTTCGTTCGTTCGTTCGTTCGTTCGTTCGTTCGTTCGTTCGTTCGTTCGTTCGTTCGTTCGTTCGTTCGTTCGTTCGTTCGTTCGTTCGTTCGTTCGTTCGTTCGTTCGTTCGTTCGTTCGTTCGTTCGTTCGTTCGTTCGTTCGTTCGTTCGTTCGTTCGTTCGTTCGTTCGTTCGTTCGTTCGTTCGTTCGTTCGTTCGTTCGTTCGTTCGTTCGTTCGTTCGTTCGTTCGTTCGTTCGTTCGTTCGTTCGTTCGTTCGTTCGTTCGTTCGTTCGTTCGTTCGTTCGTTCGTTCGTTCGTTCGTTCGTTCGTTCGTTCGTTCGTTCGTTCGTTCGTTCGTTCGTTCGTTCGTTCGTTCGTTCGTTCGTTCGTTCGTTCGTTCGTTCGTTCGTTCGTTCGTTCGTTCGTTCGTTCGTTCGTTCGTTCGTAGTAGGTAAACAGAGCGGATTCTATCGCAGGTCCTCCGAGGGGGGTGCGGGGACGGGGGAACAGCGGGGGTGACGTCACGCGGGGAAGGGACCTAGGTAGCGGGGCCATTGGGGGGGGGGGGGGAGAGGATCTAGGGTGAGGGGTGTGTAGGAAGAAGGGGGAAGGGATTTAGAGATTCATAAGTTGGAGAGAGATGGTGAGATCGGGAGGATAGTGAGTGTGAAAGAGATGGTGAGATAGAAAGGATAGTGAGTGTGAAAGAGATAGTGAGATGTTAAACAGAGTGCAGGTCTAGATGGAGGGGTGTGTGGGAAGAAGGGGAAGGCATTTAGGGTCTCATAAGTTAGAGAGAGATGGTGAGATAGGAAAAATGATGAGTGAAAAAAAGATGGAGATCGAAAGGATAGTGAATGGGAAAGAGATGAAGAGATGGAAAGGATAGTGAGTTGGAGAGAGATGGTGAGATGCTGAACATGGTGAGTAGAAGAGAGACGATCCTATGTGAAGAATGGGGAGTGGGAGAGAGACACTTTGATGTAATGTATAGTGAGTGGAATAGAGATAGTTACATGTTGAAAAAACAGTGAGTGGGAGAGATGGTTAGACGTAAGGGATAGTAAGTGTGAGAGAAATAGTTAGATGTAAAAGAACAGTGAGTGAGAAAGAGATGGATAGATAGTTAGGATCGCGTATGATCTTATTTAATAATAATTCTCTTATTGAATAATAATTGCTTACTCTTATTTAACTTTATTAAGTACTCTTATTTAATAATATTAGAACAAAGTTCTACACATTTGTTTTCATTTCAACATTTATAATACATTTAAAATAAAATAGTTATACAATAAAATATCAAAATACGAAATACATTAATTTAATATGGAATACAATAATATGGAATCAAGATGTATCCTGATGTAAACCATCTGGATGCCTGCCTCTGTAACAGACAAGAAAAAAAACAATTGTCAATTAATATTTTTATGACTTGATAACTATTTTCATCATTTATAGTATTTCAAAATATGTACTCACCGTAATTCTCCCATCAGAAGGTACATTTTGAGCATTCCGATTGTGCGATAATTTGACATAGCGGTGAATTGCATGAGTCGCAATACTTAATCGACATTGCCTCGAACTGCTGTGTCTTGTGTTTTTTAATCAATCTAAGCGGAACAATCGTGTCGCTATCTTCCACAGTGCATATCGTGCAGAGTTTCCGATCATAATCGGTTATATAATAATATACACTTTTACAATACTTCGAAGTTTTATTGAGATTTTCCAACTGCGCCGGTGTAAGTCTTTTCACTGTTTTCTTCACCTCATCGGTATCAAAATCACTAACATAACCACCATCATTGTTCGTATCTTCATTTTCATTAAACGGCTCTTCCACAATCATATCATCCATCCATTCCTCAACATCGTCCAATATCTCCATAACTTCATCATCGATATTGTTTGCAGCATCTTCATGAACTTGCGCCATTTCGAAAATCAAAATTGAACTTTTACACACACTACAGTGATTTGCTCTCAACCCTTGGAAAATTTGAACTGTGACATCTTCTGTTGGTCAGTGAGACGATAGTTGTCCTGCACCCCTCTACCATTCCAACGGTTTCGTGGAAAAACGCTAAAGCAATACACTTTTTTCCACTTTCTGTTTCGAAAATGTAACCTCCCAAGATTAAAAGACAGCAATAAAGGTTGAAATGTAGGCACCAGATCGGTCAGCATACAGCAGCGAGCATGCGTCCTTTTTTCACTCCAACCAAGTTTCTCTTTGCACCCAGTGAGCCATTTGGGATCACAATGATGACATTGTCTGTAGGTCATAGCTGCGTTGTACCTGCTCTATTCTCCACGAACTTCGCCAAGAAGACGAAGGTAGTCAATGTATATTTTTTTACTTCCTGAAAATGTACTTCAATGGATGAAGAGACGGTAATAAGGTTTCAAATGTAGACATCTAGTTAGTCAGCATATACCAAAAAAAAATGTGTCTCTTTCATTTTGGATGCGTTCGGGTCCGGATGTATACCCACCGAGTCATTTGAAAATCTCAATTGCGACATTGACTGTAGGTGGGTGAGAAAAAAGCTGCTTTGCACCTTGTCCACCCTCCTTCTTCGAAAAAACCTAAGGCAGCAAATACATATTTTTTTTCTTCTTGTACGATGAATGTATTTCTTTAGGATAAAAAAAAATAAATAAAAAAAAAAAAATAGCACTAGTGATTGAAATGCCAACATCTGTCCCCATATACCCATGAGAATGTAAGGACCTCGCTAAAAGACGACGGCGTAAATGTGTATTTTTTTCTTCCTTTGCTGGAAACCCTTTTGGATAAAGACAGCAATAAAGGTTGAAATGTAGAAATCCAATTGGTCAGCATATACCAAAAAGTGTCTCTTTCAATTCGAATGCGTTCGGGTCCGAATGTATACCCACCGAGTCGTTTGAAAATCTTAATTGTGACACTGACTGCAGGTGGGTGTGAAAATAGCTGCTTTGCACCTTGTCCACCCTCCTTCTCCGAAAAAATCCTAAAGCAGTCAATACATTTTTTTCTCCTTGTACTGCAAATGTACTTCGTCAAACTAAAAAAAAAACAGCAATAATGATTGAAATGTGAACATCCGCCAAATCACCATGTAGCAGCGAGAATGTGTCTTTCAATCCAGCTGAGTGTCTCCCAATACACCTACTGAGTCAGGTCTGGACCTGTCACTGTTTAGATGAGACGCACTCTGAAGTCTCTGGAGCAATATATATTAATTCAAAACTGGGTTTTGCTAGCAAGACCAACGAAAATTTTCACATTTTAAGTCGAGTCGTCTAGCTGTATACATCTATGTTTATCCTTCACCATGCCTAACATCAGCCCAGAGGAACAACAATTGCACGAAGAAGCCGCGCTTATAAGTTCAGTTAACGAATACAATGTGTGGAAAGAAAAGTGTGAAGAACTTATTAAATCGTTGAATAAACAAGCGCGAACTAAACCTCCGCGATTAATACTAGAGTCGCGAAATGAGTTGAACGAGCAAGCGCGAATTAAACGTCCACGATTGATAACTGGACTACAAAATGAATTGATAGCTCAAATCGCTAGATTGGAAGGTTTGAAACATATCACACATCAACGATTTGTTCATACAGGTACAGGTTCTAGTGATAATAGATTGAGCTGGTGTGAAATGGACAGCGCATTCGAGAATCGCGTATTAACCGGCGCGGTAATTAATTATAATCATGTTGAACCCCGTCAGTTCCTTCAAGACGCTTGTAAAATTGTGATTGAGCAAGTTAGAAACTCTATTAAAAAGTATAATAGTTTAAAAGTGAACACTATGTTTAATGGCGAGTTTGTAGCGAGTGATAAACGGATGAACAAAAGTATCAATACGCGAAACTGTGAACTATTCGAAACGACCAATTTGAGAGATTGGTATGAGCAACAAGTAGTCGAGCCAACGTTAACATTGCTCGAGGAATTTCAAGAACAGGATAGTGGGCGGTCATTGTCTCGAATACTGAACTTAACGGTTAATATTAACAAATATATCCCGATGAGTGCAGGATGTCATATTGTATTGCCGGAGCACATAAAGCTCAAAAGAGCAGTTGTAAACGTTCGATCTCGGGACCAGGCATGTTTTGCATGGGCCGTAGTCGCCGCTCTCCACCCAGCTCAACGTGACAGTGCGCGAGAGTCTTCATATCCGCATTATTCAACGGTGTTGAATTGCGATGGAATTGTCTTTCCTATGACTTTGGATAAAATTCCAAAATTTGAAGTATTAAACAACCTCTCAATAAATGTGTATTATTTGAAGGGTGAAAAAATTTTACCTGCGCGCGTCAGTAACCATAAAAAGGAAAGACATGTCAACCTACTGTACATCGATGATTTTTATGGAAAGAATGAAGGACACTACGCGTGGATCAAAGATCTATCACGCCTCGTGAGCTCACAACTAACCAACAGCAAAAAGAGGAAATACATTTGCGATCGGTAAATAAATAAATTTATAAATATATATAATTATATCCCTCTGAAACATATAGGACCTCGAATCTTAAGTAAATTCTTATGTTGCAGGTGTTTACATTACTTCGGAACGAGTGAAAAATTGCAATCGCATGAGGTGGACTGCGGGCAAATTAATGATTGTGCGATCCAACTACCATCCGAGACGGAAAAGTGGCTGGAGTTTCAGAATTTTCATCACAAAGAGCGTCTACCATTCATCGTATACGCCGACTTTGAATGTGTTTTGTCAAAAACTGGAGGACTAATGGCTGAAAAAAATCGACACCAGCATCATGAAGTCTTTAGTATTGGATACTACGTAAGTTGTGCGTATGACGAGTCCCTTTCGGGATATTCTTTTCGCCGCAGTGCCGATTGTGTATCGTGGTTCGTCGAGGAGATGAAAAATTTAGCGTTTCGTGTGGAGGACATTTTAAAAAATAATCGTGCCATGGAACAGTTAACGTTAAATGATTGGGTGAAATTTCGAAATGCTACCCACTGTCATATTTGCGAAAAACCGTTTGAACGAGGAGATATACGCGCTCGCGATCATTGTCACTTGACTGGGCATTATAGAGGCGCCGCACATTCAAATTGTAACTTAAATTATAAACAATCATTTTTTATACCAGTAGTATTTCACAATTTATCTGGCTACGATGCTCATTTTATAATCAAGGATGTAGCCACAGCGTTTGAAGGGAAAATCGATGTACTTCCTATAACAAAAGAAAAATATATTTCTTTTACTAAGACCGTTGGGCATGAAGGAAGCCCTAACAAAAAAAATTCAAATCGTGTCAAACTTCGGTTTATAGATTCATTCAAATTTCTTAATACCAGTCTCGATAAACTAGCTTCATTCCTGACAAAAGATAAACTTAAAATTGTAAAATCACAATTTCAGAATATAGCATCAGACGATTTTAATCTATTGACTCGAAAAGGTGTTTTCCCATATGAATACATCGATAACATTGATAAATTGGAAGACACTTGCTTACCAAGTCAAGATTCATTTTATAGTTCCTTGACTGATAGTACCATAAGTGAGACTGAGTACGCTCACGCACAAAGAGTCTGGGAGCGGTTTTCCATTCAAACGCTTGGCCAATATAGCGATTTGTATTTAAAGACAGATATTTTATTATTGGCAGACGTATTTGAAAACTTTCGGGATACATGTCAGCAGAGTTATGGTCTTGACCCTGCATATTATTACACTCTCCCCGGATACACCTGGGATGCGATGTTAAAGCATACAAAAATTAAATTTGAACTGCTCACTGACATCGATATGGTATTATTCGTGGAGAGAGGTATACGCGGCGGCCTAAGCCAATGCTCAAATAGATATGCGTGTGCCAATAATAAATATATGGAGACACATGATCCATCGAAACCATCCTCATATTTAATGTATTATGATGTCAATAATTTATACGGATGGGCTATGAGTCAACCTCTACCCTATTCCGATTTTCGATGGTTCGAAGACGTTTCCAATTTCGATGTACAGTCTATTCCGCTGGATTCACCAAAGGGTTACATTCTTGAGATAGATTTAGAGTATCCTCAGCAATTGCATGATTTGCACGTAGACTTACCGTTTTGCCCAACCCACGAGAAACCTCCTGGCAAACGACAAGAGAAATTGCTTGCAACACTGCACAACAAAAAGCGTTACATTATACATTACCGTACCTTGCAGCAATGTCTGCGCCATGGACTTCAACTCTCCAAAATTCATAGAATATTGGAGTTTACACAGTCTCCATGGTTACGTAGTTACATCGAGCTAAATACACGGTTTAAGATGAACGCTAAAAATGATTTTGAGAAAAATTTATATAAATTAATGAATAACGCAGTGTTTGGAAAAACGATGGAGAATGTGCGTAACCATGTGATTGTCAAATTTTTAATGCGATGGGACGGCAGGTATGGCGCAGAAGCAATGATCACAAAGCCCAATTTCCATAGTCGCAGTGTATTCTCAGAAAACTTAATTGCTATAGAATTGCGCAAGCTTGAGATAAAATTTAACAAACCAATATACGTGGGTATGGCGATACTTGATATTTCAAAAACGTGCTTGTACGAATTTCACCACGATTTTATGATGCCACTCTATGGTGACCGGTGTAAAGTTATGTATACAGATACCGATAGTCTCATTTATCACATCCACTGCGAGGATGTATATCATGATATGCAACAGCACATTCATAAGTTTGATACGAGCGACTATACAATTGACAATATGTATGGTATACCGCTTGTTAACAAGAAAGTTCCAGGGCTCATGAAAGATGAAAACAATGGGGCGATTATGATTGAGTTCGTTGGGCTCAGAGCAAAAATGTATGCGTCACGAGTTGAAGGAAAAAAGGATACGAAGAAGGTTAAGGGTGTTAAAAATAGCGTGGTAACAAAAACCATCACGTTTCATGATTATATGCAATGTTTAAAAAAAGAGATCGAAATGACTCGAAAACAATCATGCATCAGATCTGTATTACACGAGGTGTATACAATTTCTGAGACCAAAGTTGCTCTGAGTCCCTACGACGATAAGCGGTATATCATACCTGAAACCGTAGAAACGTTACCATGGGGGCATTATAGAATACCAATGTGAAAAAAACGTCACCAACGCAACATATTGTCAATATGAGAGAGAAATTTGTACATTTTTTCATGTTAAATGAGTTGAATGTTGTACATATAAGCATTTTTTCTGTATATTTTTCATGTGAAGTGAGATGAATGGTGTAAATATAAGCTATTTCTCTATACATTTTTCGTATGATGTCAGATAAGCGGTGTAATATAAGCATTTTTCTGTACATTTTCCATGTGAGATGAATGGTGTAAATATAACCATTTGTCTGCACACTTTTGAAAAAATAATAAATAAAATACCGTCTCTATACCCTATGTGTTTGATCCTTTTTTCTACCTGATACAAGTTCAAATCTGTTGAGACATGCAGTGAAAGAAGTTGACCTGTAGTCACTTGGGTAAGGGGATTAAAGAAAAAAAAACTCAACGCTTTGTTCGTTTACATTTTATTGGTCACAAATCATTTTTATTTATCCAACTATTATGAGTATTATTAAACCCCAACCATTTCACCAGTAACTTGTTGCCACGTTTCTTCAACACTTTTTCTATGAGATACATATCGGGATATTTAACATTGAGTATCTCTTGCTCGTAGAAACCACCAGCAATAGGCTCTTCTTGATGATCTTTTAGATTATATGTTATGGGGTTAGTGTTTCTCACTCGATAAATTGTAAATATTTCAGTTGTCCAGTTCGGTGTATAGCCCTTTTCAAATACATTCTTGAATTTACTGATGCGTACTTTATCTCCAATTTTGAATTTCGGCAGTTTTCCCAACACCTCAGTTCTATTGAAAACATTATGCAGTATTTGTTTTTCATTCGTAGCATTAACATTTTTCGGCTTCATTTTAATAGTATGATGTACAGTATCATTATATTTAGTAATTAACATATCAAGAATATCAATCCATTTCCAGCTTCCGCGAAAACTGAATTGAATCCACATTTTATTCTTAAGTGTACGATTGAAGCGCTCACAAATTGATGCTTTTAAATTGCTATATGTAGAATACAAGTGTATATTATTCCTTTTCATCAACGCCTTAAAGTTCGTATTATAAAACTCTTTTCCCCGATCGACGTGGAGGTTTTTCGGTACGCGTCCTTTGCTGAGAATTGACTCCATTGCAGCGGTGACATCTTTTCCACTCTTCGACTTCAATGGTTTGGCCCAGGCGAATTTCGAAAATATATCGATGACGGTGAGGAGAAATTTATGCTTGGAGTTGTGTTGTGCATATGCAGACATATCTACAAGATCAGCTTGCCACGTCTCATCCAGGCCGCGTATATCCACATGTCGACGTGGATAATTTCGCCGAGCTGGCTTATGCAACTCCTCCACCACAGCACGTTTCTTTTCACTCATTATTTCTCCCCCGCAACGCTTTTTATCATAGATTCAAGATAGTTGTTTGAAGGCTTTTTCCGCTTCTCACCGATTTTGATATCTTTTAAAAGTCTGACGTCACCGTTGAGATCCTTGATCGCACTTTTCAAATTGTCTATTTCAGCACGGAGGTTGGTGAGATCAACTTTTACACGCTTTTCAAGAGCCGTTATATTCGATTCAAAAAATTGTTTCGTTGAATCACGTAGTAAGACCGTGTTATGATTAGTCCCACCGATAAACGAACGGAGGTTTACAGCATCATCATCTTTTATCGGCGAACCAACATTGACCAGCCGTTTTCCTTCCAAATCATAATCACCGTCTGCTGTAGTCTTAAATCCAGTACCTGGTTTACCGGGAGGACCCGCACCATCTCTATTCAATTGGCGTCCGAACACATCGACGGTCATGTTGTGAATGCGTGAAAAAAAAGAGCTCGCACATGTTAATAAATGATTTCAGCTTCACGGAGTTCCTCAATAATTGATATGATTTCGTTGGAATGGGAGGAGTTACCAGCAGCTTGCGATGCAAGCAGTAAACGAAGACGATCCACTAGCTCATTCGGATCATCCCAATGAACATACTCGAAAGAGGTGTTTTTTCTTGCCACTTTATACTGCGGTATTCCTTCACCCATATGCTCACTACCACTATTTTTTGTTATTATGTTCGATATGTAATTTTTAAATTTATAACTTTTATTGTGACGTATTGCACCTGTACGTTTATAACATTTTTTGTGAGCATTTGTAGCAATGACAATTTTAGCATAATTTTCCAAATCGTTTGGGGTGAAATATTTAAACTTTGGCACTTTTTTGAACAACAACTCAGCTAATCCGATAGTTTTCGGATAATTTCGACCTCCGACACGAATATGATTAATTCCGAAATGAATCGGTGAATCACCAATCATCAATTTATCACCAGCTAAGTTTCGTACTCCATATGAGACATCCAAGGTTGTTTTTTTATTTCTACGTAGTAGTCCCACACATTCGCGTATTAATTCATCAACATCTCCAGATGATTTATCATCATCATCGTCATCATCATCATCATCAACATTATCATTCAACATATCACCAACATCAACATCATCATCATCATAATTTTGATCAATAAATGCCTTATCGTGAGCCTTATTAAAAGAAGTGCCTTGCAGCGGGTCTTCTTGAGTTTCTTCAATATGTCGATCGTCTTCCTCCTCCTTTTTGATATCACCTTTTTCATCTTTAATTTCTGGGTTCACATTCTTTTTATATGAAACTAATTTCTCTAATGGGCCTACTATCGGTTTAAATACATCCTGCATTTTCTGCTCCACATTGTCTCTATCAATCTTTAACATTCGATGTTTTCGTCGGATTGCATCACCCGCCTTAGTAAGTTGACACAATATGTCTTTTTCTTTCAAAAGTTGTTCGCCCTTCATGTTGCCACCAGTAAGTCAGACCTCTGACTGTCACTTTTTTTAATAATGAACACTCATTTATCATAGACGGTTAAAAAGGAATCAAAACCTCTTCTGTATCTACCCTCATTCATTTCACTGTCCTTGTCAATCGTAATGAATCCATATTTGTCAGACTTCCAGCACTCCATGCACATATTTTTGAAACACGCATAAGTCATATCCGTATTTACATGGTCGTTGTATACATGTTTAAGATTCATATCGTCCTGTTTGAATAGTACCACGAAATTTGCATTATCTCTTACGAGATGTTTCGGGATACGAGTATATGTCTGACAAAGATAAAAACTGTCGACAATCTCATGTCTTCCCATAGAAAAAAATGCTCTCACATTATCCTGTTTTTCACATGCTATATCATCAAAGATGAATATGGAGTTCGAGCGGGCGTCACTTGGTGATACGACTTGTTCATGCTCGTTGAATGGATAATATTCAACTCCATCTACTGATTCAAGTAATTGTTCGAGCAATCTGTACTTTGGCTGCTTCAGCGACTTCGAATAGAGATAAATGTTCTCAAATCTCAAGCCATTTGGATGTATTAGCAGTGTGAGTAATGCATTAGTTTTTCCACAATTTGATGGACCACAAAACACGGCGCGTATGCTATCTGGCAATAGGTTGCCATGACGCTTTTGTGTCTTTTTTCCACCATCACCTACAAATTTATCAAAATTTATTATAGGGAGTTGACCTCCTGAAACTTGTTTCTTGAACACCATCTCGAATGCGACTAAACGAACCACCATATAAATACTACTTTATAACGTGAGGGAAGATCAGTCGAGTATCAATCTCTCTACGGTGATGATCGTATATGATAAATCTGGTAAAGGTTTGGTCAATGGTCTAATTAACAGTCTTCCCGTCGAATTGCATCTTCCTGGCTATCAATATTGTGGACCTGGCACAAAATTGGTTAAACGACTTGCCCGTGGTGATCCTGGAATAAACCCATTGGACGCTGCATGCAGAGTACATGATATCGCATATTCAAAAAATCGGGAAAATCTAAAAGAGAGACATTTAGCTGATAAAGTGTTGGCTGACCAAGCTTGGCAACGGGTTACGTCCAAAGACGCTAGTATTGGCGAGAGAGCGAGTGCTTGGGCTGTGACAAATATCATGAAGGCGAAAACAAGATTTGGCTTGGGTATGAAGTCGGTGAAAAAGATGAAGCCACAAAAAAGTGTTAGCTTGAAAAAAGTCATTGGTGCTGCAAGGAAAGCGATGATGCGAAGCGATAATCCTCGTAAAGTCATCATGTCTGCGTTGAAAGGTGCTCGTGCGAGCGTAAAGGGTGTCAAAGTACGCACTCCTCGAATTCTACCTGTGCCCCGGAAAATTGGTGGTTTATTGCCCTTCCTCATACCCATCTTTGCAGGGCTCAGCGCTGCTGGTGCTTTATCTGGTGGTGCTGCTGCAATAGCCAATGCTGTGAATGCCGCGCAAGCGGCTAAAGAAGAATTGGTAGAGAATAAGCGCCATAATAAAACGATTGAGGCCATTGCTTTGGGTAAAGGTTTACATTTGAAACCGTATAAGCAGGGTTTAGGCCTTCACATCGGGTCAAAAAACGTATAATAACGCTACCACATCGAGCTCTCACCGATATCGATCTATGGAAATATGTAAAAATCATGAAAATTTCACATTTTCGTGGGGTTTACATGCGTGATACATTACCTGCAAGTGGACCCCTCAAGCATGAATCGGGAATCGTGAATTTGGATGAAGATGTGGGCCCTGGCACACATTGGGTAGCATATAAAAAAGTCGGACAAAAAATTTTCTACTTTGATAGTTTTGGTAATCTTTTACCCCCATCCGAACTCATGAACTATTTCGATGCTGGTAGCGTAAATTATAATTATAAAAGGTATCAAGAATACGATACGATAGAAAGTGGACACCTGTGTCTCAAGTTTCTTTGTGGACAGTTAAATCGTCGAGACAAATATACACTATATAAACGTGAATTGTAGAATTGTGAGTTTAGTTAACAATTCACCAGCATCATGGATGATAGTCTAACATTGACCATATCTGGATCATCCTCCATACTTGAGGCGCAATTTTTTCCTCCCATTGAACTCTTACCTCATAAGAGTTATACGCTTGGTCTCGTTGAGCTATTGACATTTAATTCTATTCCCAATATAGACGTTGGCAACAATAAATTTTACGTGGGGAAGGAAGTAGTAACAATACCAACGGGCAGTTATGAAATACAGGATATTGAGAAGTACTTACAAGCAGAATTATCACGCAAAAACATAAAAATCAAGCTTAAGCCGAATAATAATACTCTGCGCAGTGAAATCGAGTGTGATTATCCTATTCTTTTACACCTATTGATTCAATCGGACATCTACTGGGATTTAAACCATGCCTTTTAGAAGCAAATAAAAGACATGCATCTGATCTACCTGTAGCCATTCTTAAAGTAAACGCCTTACGTGTTGAATGTAACATTACCACTGGTGCATACATTAATGGTATAAAAGCTCATACAATTCATGAATTTTTTCCATCTGTACCTCCTGGATATAAAATCATTGAAGTGCCATCACACGTCATTTACCTACCAATCACGAGCCGGACAATTGATAACATACAGCTCCGTATTGTGGATCAGGACGGGGATTTAGTAAATTTTCGTGGTGAAGTCATCACTGTACGATTACATATAAAATCCTAATGGGCATAATCTATAACAGAATATCTTATAATAAACTATCATGGAGTCGAGAAACCAGTCACCGACCGACGCCCACAGTGCTAACACCTCAAAACCTGTTACTTTTAAAGAATTTAGGTCTCAGAGTTCGTGGAATACGCGAGTAAGGAATTATTTGCTTTGTGCTTTGTGCATCTGCTGCGTGCAATGGAGGAAGAAATCGTTAATATTCAAACACCTGTCATCTTCGATGAATCCATCATACACTATGAGGTTCACGCTCATCAACCATATGCATCATCAACCTACAACAACAGTGATGAAATACGTATTTCAATCCAGCATCAAGATCTATCAATATTGCCAAGCAAAAGTTCTATCCACATTTGTGGAAAACTAACGAAGAACGATGGTACGCCGCTAGCTGCAACAAGTCTCGTTAATAATGCTATATGCCATTTATTCGATGAAGTCCGCTATGAACTCAATGCCATCGAAATCGACCGTAATAAGAATGTAGGTATTACGAGCCTCATTAAGGGTTACACATCTCTAACTCCAGCCAGAAGCGCCATGCTTGAAAACACTGGTTGGCTGGATGTTGATGAAACGAAGCAGATCGTGGATGTATCGGGTAACTTTGATGTCTGCATACCACTGAGTATGCTGCTAGGCTTTGCCGAAGATTATCGAAAAATTATAGTGAACGCGAAGCACGAGTTGATTTTGACGAGATCGCGGACCGATGACAACGCCATTATACAGACGGCTGTTGAAGATTACAGGCTTGTATTACTGAAAACAGAATGGCTTGTACCATATGTGACCGTGGAGGATCAACGAAAAATTCAGCTTCTAAAGTTTATCGCTAAAGACACACCAATTCCCATAAGTTTCCGTACGTGGGAACTGTATGAATACCCGATGCTGCCTGCCACCTCTAAACATGTATGGTCTGTCAAGACTTCTACACAGCTTGAAAAGCCACGATATGTTATTCTTGCATTTCAAACAGATCGAAAAAATAACAAACAAAAGAATGTGAGTCGCTTCGATCATTGTAACGTAACCGATGTAAAATTGTACTTAAATTCACAATGTTATCCCTATGGCAACATGAATTTGAATATACAACAAAATCAATATGCACTACTGTATGATATGTACACAAACTTCCAATCCATGTACTACAACAAGGAGGCTGAGCCGTGGTTGAACAAGACGGAATTTCTAAAATATGCGCCGCTTGTTGTGATCGATTGCTCAAAACAAAATGATTCCCTTAAGTCTGGCCCGGTGGATGTACGTCTCGAATTTGAAACAAAAGCGAATATTCCAGCACATACATGTGCATACTGCCTTATTTTACATGATCGTATTGTGGAATACAATCCCATAAGTGGTGGGGTCAGAAAAATGGTATAAAATCTTGTTAGTGATCTCACTGAGCATCAGTCGAGATGGACTTCATCGTCGATCTACAAGGCTTCAAGGGACCAGGCGATGAATTTGTTCTCAAAGAAATATCAATTGTTCGAGTCAACGACAAAAATGCAGAGCCTCTAACGTTTTTCTTCAAACCGCCATACGCATGGAACACTCTACCAGCCAGATATAAAACGACAAACAAATGGTTGCAACGCAATTTCCACGGACTGCCATGGGATTACGGCAGTATACCATACGATGCAGTGAAACCGATCATCCACATCATCTTACAACACGCTCATGCCGTATACGTGAAAGGATGCGAGAAGTCCTTATGGGTATCGAGCTTCTTGGATGTAGCAACAGAAATTGTCGACATGGAGACTCTGGACTGTCCATCGCTGCGGAAGTTGCCGAAAATTCGTCCTGATTGTCCCCACCACCACCCCCTCGATTCGAAATATAACTGTGCCATGGCCAATGTGAAATCTCTAAAAAGTTGGTTGTTTGTCTATCATGCACTATGTAACAGGGGAATTTTTCAATAAAAACGACATTTTTAAAGTATACATTGTTTTTCTTTTTTATTTATTGAACACACCAATCTTCCTCTCTTCTCACATTACAGTTTTGTACATCGATGATCATCATACATTACATTTTTATAATTATTTTTTTCTCTTACAACGATGAACTTATTGAAACATTTTTATTTTCACAATATTTTTCATTTTTTTTACAACGAAGAGTTTTGAAGGCACTTGAACTCGATTTTGTTCCAGTCTCCACCAAAATATTCCATGTAGAGGTGTTTTTGATGTGCAGCATCCAACATCTCCTTGAATACGTTCTCGTTTTGATCGAAAAGTTTCACAATCCTCGATGGTAGAAAAACTGTGAATTCACCCATGATGTCGGCCAGATATCTTTTTCCAAATTTGGTTTGCAAAACTCGTATATCGTAGATCGGATAATCTTTCTCAAGTTCCAGTTCGTTCAATTTTTTTCTGTTGTAACCTTCCAACGTGGCGACTTTGTTGACCATATCGAAAGCCATTTTTCACAGTATTTTTTTCAGAGTAATGAAGGTTTTTAAGTAAGTTTCGAAGTTTGCGTCTGACTTGGAGCTCGCACTGTTGTCGAATGATGCACTGGATTCCTTCTCGATGATTTTCTATCCCCACCCCATCCAGACACCCTAAACCTAACGTGTTCCAACACGTTACTTGCAGCCAATCTTCGTGGTTACGTCATCCAATGCAGCGTGCATCCTGAACAAGTTGAAACACGTTACCCCCCCCCCCCACCCCCCTCCCCTTTACTCAATCGCCCTACTCTATGATCACACTAAACAGGTTCAAACACGCTTTTCCTGACATTGCCAACAATTTCGACGTTGGGGTATGGGAGCATCGACGTGATCGCTCATTGAAGATGTATTCAGATGTTCATAACATCGACGATATGATATAATTTCACTGTCACATTGGTAATATTTTGGTAAACGATCCCAAAGAATATCTGTGAATTCACTAAAATATTTTTTAAATGCAGTTGGTGATATAAACTGAAGTTCGCGTGTCGTCAATTCGCGGGGATCTTTGGTGCGTTGAATCGCATACATATGCACTAGTTGTTCCATCATGTGACATTCTTTACAATCTCGACGCATAGGTCCAGTGGTATCAACGTGATCCACCTCCCATGGTGGATTAAAATGATCATAACATCTACAATATGACTGTATTTCATTATCACATTGCAAATGCTCTGGTAAACGATCCCACAGAATAGTAACAAATTTGCCATAATATTTTATAAGCAAAGCTTTAGGAATTGATGCAAGTTCATTTTTAGTCAAATACAATGGATTTTTCATTGGGTGGACTGTATACGTGCTGGCACGTCTATCCATCTCGACGTCAACTTATAAACTGCTCATCTGATGAAAATTTCAAGATCCACCTCTTCCCTTTGACAGCATGCATTTTACTTATGATAAAAAAAAATTATTGGTGTTACCGCCCTTGCTTAGACGCTTCCTCTAATTATTAAATAAGGGCATATATACGCTATCCTTCCTATCTACCTATCTCCCTCCCACTTACCTTGCTTTATATTTAACCATCTGTCTCGCACTCACTGTTCTTCTTACATATAGCTATCTCTCCCCCACCTACTATCCCATTCATGTAACCATCTTTCCCACTCACCGTTCTTTTACATCCAACTATCTCTCTCACACTTACCATCCCATACATCTATCCGTTCCACTCTCACTCATTATCCTTCACATCGGACCATCTCTCCTACTTACAATCCCTTATATCTAACCATCTCTCTCCCACTCACTATTCTTCTACATGTACCCATCTCTCTTCCACTTACTACACCTTACGTTTAAGTATCTTTCTCTCCCACTCACTATGCTTAACATTTCACCATCTCTTTCACACTCACTATTCTTCCCATCTCACCATCTCTTTCCCGCTAAACTGTTCTTCTACATGTAACCATCTCTCTTCCACTTACTACACCTTATATCTAAGTGTCTCTCTCTCACTCACTATCCTTCACATAGAACCATCTCTCTTCTACTCACTATGTTTAACATCTCACTATCTCTTCCACACTCACTATCCTTCCCATCTCACCATCTCTTTCCCACTCACTATCCTTCCCATCTCATCATCTCTCTCCAACTTATGAGTCTCTAAATCCCTTCCCCCTTCTTCCCACACACCCCTCACCTTAGATCCTCTTCCCCTCCATCCCGACTTGCCCCCCCCCCCCCCACTGACCCCGCTACCTAGGTCCCTTCCCCGCGTGACGTCACCCCCGCTGTTCCCCCGTCCCCGCACCCCCCTCGGAGGACCTGCGTTAGAATCCGCTCTGTTTACCTACTGTTCGTTCGTTCGTTCGTTCGTTCGTTCGTTCGTTCGTTCGTTCGTTCGTTCGTTCGTTCGTTCGTTCGTTCGTTCGTTCGTTCGTTCGTTCGTTCGTTCGTTCGTTCGTTCGTTCGTTCGTTCGTTCGTTCGTTCGTTCGTTCGTTCGTTCGTTCGTTCGTTCGTTCGTTCGTTCGTTCGTTCGTTCGTTCGTTCGTTCGTTCGTTCGTTCGTTCGTTCGTTCGTTCGTTCGTTCGTTCGTTCGTTCGTTCGTTCGTTCGTTCGTTCGTTCGTTCGTTCGTTCGTTCGTTCGTTCGTTCGTTCGTTCGTTCGTTCGTTCGTTCGTTCGTTCGTTCGTTCGTTCGTTCGTTCGTTCGTTCGTTCGTTCGTTCGTTCGTTCGTTCGTTCGTTCGTTCGTTCGTTCGTTCGTTCGTTCGTTCGTTCGTTCGTTCGTTCGTTCGTTCGTTCGTTCGTTCGTTCGTTCGTTCGTTCGTTCGTTCGTTCGTTCGTTCGTTCGTTCGTTCGTTCGTTCGTTCGTTCGTTCGTTCGTTCGTTCGTTCGTTCGTTCGTTCGTTCGTTCGTTCGTTCGTTCGTTCGTTCGTTCGTTCGTTCGTTCGTTCGTTCGTTCGTTCGTTCGTTCGTTCGTTCGTTCGTTCGTTCGTTCGTTCGTTCGTTCGTTCGTTCGTTCGTTCGTTCGTTCGTTCGTTCGTTCGTTCGTTCGTTCGTTCGTTCGTTCGTTCGTTCGTTCGTTCGTTCGTTCGTTCGTTCGTTCGTTCGTTCGTTCGTTCGTTCGTTCGTTCGTTCGTTCGTTCGTTCGTTCGTTCGTTCGTTCGTTCGTTCGTTCGTTCGTTCGTTCGTTCGTTCGTTCGTTCGTTCGTTCGTTCGTTCGTTCGTTCGTTCGTTCGTTCGTTCGTTCGTTCGTTCGTTCGTTCGTTCGTTCGTTCGTTCGTTCGTTCGTTCGTTCGTTCGTTCGTTCGTTCGTTCGTTCGTTCGTTCGTTCGTTCGTTCGTTCGTTCGTTCGTTCGTTCGTTCGTTCGTTCGTTCGTTCGTTCGTTCGTTCGTTCGTTCGTTCGTTCGTTCGTTCGTTCGTTCGTTCGTTCGTTCGTTCGTTCGTTCGTTCGTTCGTTCGTTCGTTCGTTCGTTCGTTCGTTCGTTCGTTCGTTCGTTCGTTCGTTCGTTCGTTCGTTCGTTCGTTCGTTCGTTCGTTCGTTCGTTCGTTCGTTCGTTCGTTCGTTCGTTCGTTCGTTCGTTCGTTCGTTCGTTCGTTCGTTCGTTCGTTCGTTCGTTCGTTCGTTCGTTCGTTCGTTCGTTCGTTCGTTCGTTCGTTCGTTCGTTCGTTCGTTCGTTCGTTCGTTCGTTCGTTCGTTCGTTCGTTCGTTCGTTCGTTCGTTCGTTCGTTCGTTCGTTCGTTCGTTCGTTCGTTCGTTCGTTCGTTCGTTCGTTCGTTCGTTCGTTCGTTCGTTCGTTCGTTCGTTCGTTCGTTCGTTCGTTCGTTCGTTCGTTCGTTCGTTCGTTCGTTCGTTCGTTCGTTCGTTCGTTCGTTCGTTCGTTCGTTCGTTCGTTCGTTCGTTCGTTCGTTCGTTCGTTCGTTCGTTCGTTCGTTCGTTCGTTCGTTCGTTCGTTCGTTCGTTCGTTCGTTCGTTCGTTCGTTCGTTCGTTCGTTCGTTCGTTCGTTCGTTCGTTCGTTCGTTCGTTCGTTCGTTCGTTCGTTCGTTCGTTCGTTCGTTCGTTCGTTCGTTCGTTCGTTCGTTCGTTCGTTCGTTCGTTCGTTCGTTCGTTCGTTCGTTCGTTCGTTCGTTCGTTCGTTCGTTCGTTCGTTCGTTCGTTCGTTCGTTCGTTCGTTCGTTCGTTCGTTCGTTCGTTCGTTCGTTCGTTCGTTCGTTCGTTCGTTCGTTCGTTCGTTCGTTCGTTCGTTCGTTCGTTCGTTCGTTCGTTCGTTCGTTCGTTCGTTCGTTCGTTCGTTCGTTCGTTCGTTCGTTCGTTCGTTCGTTCGTTCGTTCGTTCGTTCGTTCGTTCGTTCGTTCGTTCGTTCGTTCGTTCGTTCGTTCGTTCGTTCGTTCGTTCGTTCGTTCGTTCGTTCGTTCGTTCGTTCGTTCGTTCGTTCGTTCGTTCGTTCGTTCGTTCGTTCGTTCGTTCGTTCGTTCGTTCGTTCGTTCGTTCGTTCGTTCGTTCGTTCGTTCGTTCGTTCGTTCGTTCGTTCGTTCGTTCGTTCGTTCGTTCGTTCGTTCGTTCGTTCGTTCGTTCGTTCGTTCGTTCGTTCGTTCGTTCGTTCGTTCGTTCGTTCGTTCGTTCGTTCGTTCGTTCGTTCGTTCGTTCGTTCGTTCGTTCGTTCGTTCGTTCGTTCGTTCGTTCGTTCGTTCGTTCGTTCGTTCGTTCGTTCGTTCGTTCGTTCGTTCGTTCGTTCGTTCGTTCGTTCGTTCGTTCGTTCGTTCGTTCGTTCGTTCGTTCGTTCGTTCGTTCGTTCGTTCGTTCGTTCGTTCGTTCGTTCGTTCGTTCGTTCGTTCGTTCGTTCGTTCGTTCGTTCGTTCGTTCGTTCGTTCGTTCGTTCGTTCGTTCGTTCGTTCGTTCGTTCGTTCGTTCGTTCGTTCGTTCGTTCGTTCGTTCGTTCGTTCGTTCGTTCGTTCGTTCGTTCGTTCGTTCGTTCGTTCGTTCGTTCGTTCGTTCGTTCGTTCGTTCGTTCGTTCGTTCGTTCGTTCGTTCGTTCGTTCGTTCGTTCGTTCGTTCGTTCGTTCGTTCGTTCGTTCGTTCGTTCGTTCGTTCGTTCGTTCGTTCGTTCGTTCGTTCGTTCGTTCGTTCGTTCGTTCGTTCGTTCGTTCGTTCGTTCGTTCGTTCGTTCGTTCGTTCGTTCGTTCGTTCGTTCGTTCGTTCGTTCGTTCGTTCGTTCGTTCGTTCGTTCGTTCGTTCGTTCGTTCGTTCGTTCGTTCGTTCGTTCGTTCGTTCGTTCGTTCGTTCGTTCGTTCGTTCGTTCGTTCGTTCGTTCGTTCGTTCGTTCGTTCGTTCGTTCGTTCGTTCGTTCGTTCGTTCGTTCGTTCGTTCGTTCGTTCGTTCGTTCGTTCGTTCGTTCGTTCGTTCGTTCGTTCGTTCGTTCGTTCGTTCGTTCGTTCGTTCGTTCGTTCGTTCGTTCGTTCGTTCGTTCGTTCGTTCGTTCGTTCGTTCGTTCGTTCGTTCGTTCGTTCGTTCGTTCGTTCGTTCGTTCGTTCGTTCGTTCGTTCGTTCGTTCGTTCGTTCGTTCGTTCGTTCGTTCGTTCGTTCGTTCGTTCGTTCGTTCGTTCGTTCGTTCGTTCGTTCGTTCGTTCGTTCGTTCGTTCGTTCGTTCGTTCGTTCGTTCGTTCGTTCGTTCGTTCGTTCGTTCGTTCGTTCGTTCGTTCGTTCGTTCGTTCGTTCGTTCGTTCGTTCGTTCGTTCGTTCGTTCGTTCGTTCGTTCGTTCGTTCGTTCGTTCGTTCGTTCGTTCGTTCGTTCGTTCGTTCGTTCGTTCGTTCGTTCGTTCGTTCGTTCGTTCGTTCGTTCGTTCGTTCGTTCGTTCGTTCGTTCGTTCGTTCGTTCGTTCGTTCGTTCGTTCGTTCGTTCGTTCGTTCGTTCGTTCGTTCGTTCGTTCGTTCGTTCGTTCGTTCGTTCGTTCGTTCGTTCGTTCGTTCGTTCGTTCGTTCGTTCGTTCGTTCGTTCGTTCGTTCGTTCGTTCGTTCGTTCGTTCGTTCGTTCGTTCGTTCGTTCGTTCGTTCGTTCGTTCGTTCGTTCGTTCGTTCGTTCGTTCGTTCGTTCGTTCGTTCGTTCGTTCGTTCGTTCGTTCGTTCGTTCGTTCGTTCGTTCGTTCGTTCGTTCGTTCGTTCGTTCGTTCGTTCGTTCGTTCGTTCGTTCGTTCGTTCGTTCGTTCGTTCGTTCGTTCGTTCGTTCGTTCGTTCGTTCGTTCGTTCGTTCGTTCGTTCGTTCGTTCGTTCGTTCGTTCGTTCGTTCGTTCGTTCGTTCGTTCGTTCGTTCGTTCGTTCGTTCGTTCGTTCGTTCGTTCGTTCGTTCGTTCGTTCGTTCGTTCGTTCGTTCGTTCGTTCGTTCGTTCGTTCGTTCGTTCGTTCGTTCGTTCGTTCGTTCGTTCGTTCGTTCGTTCGTTCGTTCGTTCGTTCGTTCGTTCGTTCGTTCGTTCGTTCGTTCGTTCGTTCGTTCGTTCGTTCGTTCGTTCGTTCGTTCGTTCGTTCGTTCGTTCGTTCGTTCGTTTCGTTCGTTCGTTCGTTCGTTCGTTCGTTCGTTCGTTCGTTCGTTCGTTCGTTCGTTCGTTCGTTCGTTCGTTCGTTCGTTCGTTCGTTCGTTCGTTCGTTCGTTCGTTCGTTCGTTCGTTCGTTCGTTCGTTCGTTCGTTCGTTCGTTCGTTCGTTCGTTCGTTCGTTCGTTCGTTCGTTCGTTCGTTCGTTCGTTCGTTCGTTCGTTCGTTCGTTCGTTCGTTCGTTCGTTCGTTCGTTCGTTCGTTCGTTCGTTCGTTCGTTCGTTCGTTCGTTCGTTCGTTCGTTCGTTCGTTCGTTCGTTCGTTCGTTCGTTCGTTCGTTCGTTCGTTCGTTCGTTCGTTCGTTCGTTCGTTCGTTCGTTCGTTCGTTCGTTTCGTTCGTTCGTTCGTTCGTTCGTTCGTTCGTTCGTTCGTTCGTTCGTTCGTTCGTTCGTTCGTTCGTTCGTTCGTTCGTTCGTTCGTTCGTTCGTTCGTTCGTTTCGTTCGTTCGTTCGTTCGTTCGTTCGTTCGTTCGTTCGTTCGTTCGTTCGTTCGTTTCGTTCGTTCGTTCGTTCGTTCGTTCGTTCGTTCGTTCGTTCGTTCGTTCGTTCGTTCGTTCGTTCGTTCGTTCGTTCGTTCGTCCGTTCGTTCGTTCGTTCGTTCGTTCGTTCGTTCGGTTCGTTCGTTCGTCCGTTCGTTCGTTCGTTCGTTCGTTCGTTCGTCCGTTCGTTCGTTCGTTCGTTCGTTCGTTCGTCCGTTCGTTCGTTCGTTCGTTCGTTCGTTCGTCCGTTCGTCCGTCCGTCCGTCCGTCCGTCCGTCCGTCCGTCCGTCCGTCCGTCCGTCCGTCCGTCCGTCCGTCCGTCCGTCCGTCCGTCCGTTCGTCCGTCCGTCCGTCCGTCCGTTCGTCCGTCCGTCCGTCCGTTCGTCCGTCCGTCCGTCCGTTCGTCCGTTCGTCCGTCCGTCCGTCCGTCGTCCGTCCGTCCGTCCGTCGTCCGTTCGTCCGTTCGTCCGTTCCGTCCGTCCGTCCGTTCGTCCGTTCGTCCGTCCGTTCGTTCGTTCGTTCGTTCGTTCGTTCGTTCGTCGTCGTTCGTTCGTTCGTTCGTTCGTTCGTTCGTTCGTTCGTTCGTTCGTTCGTTCGTCGTTCGTTTCGTTCGTTCGTTCGTTCGTTCGTTCGTTCGTTCGTTCGTTCGTTCGTTCGTTCGTTCGTTCGTTCGTTCGT
>CAXDIM010000062.1:0-16946 GCA_963989365.1 Rhimphoctona megacephalus | reverse complement strand
CCTCCAGATATCTCTGACACTCTATGATACGATAAATAACATTTTGATTTTTTTTTTTTTTTTGCGGATTTCATAGAAGTTAACAAACAATAGTCCGAAAAACATTTGCGAAAAATATCGGTAGTATTCAGTATTTTTTATGTGCAGGAAATTTATCTCTCGGTAAATTTTGGGACGAAAATTTTGCTAATCAATATCTGAATTTTCGCGATTCTTCATTCACATATAAAAAATATCAAAAAATCTGCACCCTTAATATTCGATTACGAAAAAACATCGAAAAAATAGGGGTCGACTAGGGGTTGGGATTTTTGTGCATCTAGCCCGAGCCCTCTTGCGAATGGAGATTTAATGAACGCAGACTTCCAATCGACCCAATTGGCAGGAATTTTTATAGAGCGGCATTGAAAATACTAAAATGCAAAGGACTAAAGCGAGCAACCACTTTAAGAGACTGAAAATTAGATGACTTTTTGAATTTTTTTTATTGTGAAAAAAACGGAAATTCCCGCAACTCTGACAATAATTTATTCATATTTTCATTCATCTCTGGTAATTTTTTTAGTTATTTCATGCATTAATTAAGGTGTAAGCCGCTGTGTCCCTTGGCGTGTCCTCATCGTCGTTGTCGATTTGCGGAAATTTTGCAGCTCGCAATTCGCATCTGAAATAGTCCAACAAATTTTTATAAATTTTTGAGATGTTTTTTTAAGAAAATGAACCTAAATTTTGAAAAAAAATCGAGAATTTAATGTTGGAACGTCTTTGAAAAAAATGATCGATTTTCAGTATTTTTTCCCGGCATTTTGCAATAATAAATACCTTTTAAACAATCCAATCTTTTCAACTTTAGGTTCATGTTTTAATAAATTATATTATGTAAACGTGTTCCAAATTTGAAGATGATTCATCAATTCGTTTTTGAGTTATGATTCCCGCAAATTGAAAAAATGTCGTTTCGAGAAAAACACGTTTGAATATGGATCAGTCGGTATCTCGCCACCATGAGTGCGAGAGAGATAACTGAAAATTTCGAAAGTGAAATTCTTCGACGCGGTTTGACCGATTGCAAAAAGGCCCAGTCAGCGGATTTTTCCCATCATTCCGCGTCCGCTGACAGAGCTTTTTTGTATTCGGTCAAACTGTGTCGAAGAACTTCAATTTCGAAAATTCGAGGTGAGGTTAGGTGACTGATCCATACTCTTAAAGTTTGAGCGCGCTTGGGAGTCGAGCGGAGAGTCTTTATCATTTATATACATACCGTTAGAAGGAATCCGAATATCGTTTTGAAATTTTCAGGGTGTATTCTTAAGATATTTTGCTAACGATTTATGAAATAAAAAAAAATTGATTTTTTGAAGCATCTAAAATGGTTGCTCGCCTTAATAAATGCACGTAGGCTGCGATGGATCGTTTATGACTGTTATGCTAATTTTCTTTTCATTGTTATTTTCCCTGATCCTCATGTCGATATTTCGTTAGGAGGCCTGTACGTTTACACAATTGTCGATCCCTTATGGAAAAATAGTGATGAGCACTGATTATACTAATGAGATCTTAGTTTTGCGCACTTATCAATGATCACTGTAAGTACTACAAGTGTTTTTAGTGATATTAGCAGAAATAGTGCAAACAGCATCATTCTTAATAATAGTCTCGTTAGTGCAAGTAGTGGGGGAAAAATTCCTAAAATTGTCTTTTAAAAAGTCTCCATTTTTCAACCTTTTTTGCAGGAGAATAATCATATTTGATAATCAAGCACTATGTGAGTGCAAACTTATTGAAAAAACAGCTGTGTAAATTCTCATAATACTTTCGAAAAACGAACATCTGTATTGCGATCAATGCACAAAATTTCAATATTTTTTTTTTGCCATGACCACCGGCGCGGTACTGTCAAGATCACGTCGTTTGGCTGATGTATATGACTGTATCAAAATAAATCGTGGGCGGTAAATTCACCTGGGGACCCTATGAGTGACAGCAAAACTCACAAGGGCCATTTGACACAGAGGGATGATTATGGACGCCTGCTTTTCCCCAACCATAAATAAAATTGTTGTACAAATTGATATTTTGCTTATAAATTCTTCATAATCTGAGATAATAGAAGGAAAAACATAGTTTATTTCACATGAAAATAAATTGGACAGGAAAGTCTGTCTGAGAATTGACAAATGTCTTTCATTAATGAAAAGATTACTGTCGAAATCGTTATCGTTATAGACAAACGTTCATAATTTTTTGAGAAATTCATTATAATTGTAATCCGTAAAAATAAAAGAAACGAGTACTATTTAAATACTGATTAATACCCATCAAATCTTGATTAAATGTCTGTAAGTACCGGCAATTATTATTAATCATTATAATCATCATTATGCATTATTAATCAACAATGACGAAATGACTGAATTAGCGTAAATATATGGGGCATTCCATGTCAAGTGGGCCACCCTGAAAATTTTTATTTTTTGATTTCGCTCAAATTTTTTTCTATTATTGTATCCATTGAAAGAACCTTTCTTCATTTTTTTCAAATTTTTTTGTCCATTCATTCACGAGATATGATTTTTTTTTCGAAATTCGATGATTTTTTTTCAAATGCTTGTAACTTTGCGAAAAATGGACCAAATTGAGCTTCTTTTTTTTTGAAATCTTGGTTTTTTATTGCACTTTCCGAAAGTGAAAATGAAAAAATGCATGATGTCCATCTTTTTGTCTGTTCCTTAGCTTGAAGCAAAAAAACGTTGATTTCAGAAGGTTCGACATTTTTAATTTTTTTCAAAAAATTCTCTAAGAAACTTTGACCTATTCAACTATTTTTGAGAATAGTTTCATCGTGGCAAATTTATTCCTTCAATTTTTTTCTTAATTTTATAAATTTTTTTAAAATGAAATATTTGTTTGCTGGCACAGTAAGCCATTCAGAAATGTAATTTCGTTACATCCAATAATTTTCCATCGTAATTGACCTTGATGTCGGGTATGTATATGAAATATCTTTCGTTTATTCTTAATACATTTACCATAGAATAGAATACACAATAGCGGATTTATTTTCATGTTTTTGTAGTGCACATTCGAAAAGTCATTCAACCTCAGAAGCTTTTGTTTTTCTCGCCCACAAACCACAAGAAAAATTGGCGTGACCCAAAAATCAGTGACCCCGAAAGCCTCTGAGTACCAACTTGAGCATGAAAATTTCAAGGACGTTCCGAGATAATGATTTTTTATCAATAAAATGGTTATTTTTCGACGTTCGTTCATTTGTGTAAACAAAATCACCAGTTATTGCAAATTATTTCACATCAATTTTTATTCGTAAATATGCAATTGATACCAAAATATGGAAAAAAGTTTGAAAACCGAAAGAAAACTACGGCAACTACTCGGAAAATTGTTTTGGAAAAAGTGGGATTCCATAATCCCACCGTGCTTGAAAGGGTTAATCATAATTACATCAGAACCCTTTTTCCGCAAAAACACACACAACATTGTGTACATACTGGTTTGCCATCACGCCAATTTTTCTTGTGGTTTGTGGGCGAGAAAAACAAAAGCTTCTGAGGTTGAATGACTTTTCGAATGTGCACTACAAAAACATGAAAATAAATCCGCTATTGTGTATTCTATTCTATGGTAAATGTATTAAGAATAAACGAAAGATATTTCATATACATACCCGACATCAAGGTCAATTACGATGGAAAATTATTGGATGTAACGAAATTACATTTCTGAATGGCTTACTGTGCCAGCAAACAAATATATCATTAAAAAAAACTTTATAAAATTAAGAAAAAAATTGAAGGAAAAAATTTGCCACGATGAAACTAGTCTCAAAAATAGTTGAATCGGTCAAAGTTTCTTAGAGAATTTTTTGAAAAAAATTAAAAATGTCGAACCTTCTGAAATCAACGTTTTTTTGCTTCAAGCTAAAGAACAGACAAAAAGATGGACATCATGCATTTTTTCATTTTCACTTTCGGAAAGTGCAATAAAAAACCAAGATTTCAAAAAAAAGAAGCTCAATTTGGTCCATTTTTCGCAAAGTTACAAGCATTTGAAAAAAAATCATCGAATTTCGAAAAAAAAAATCATATCTCGTGAACGGATGGACAAAAAAATTGAAAAAAATGAAGAAAGGTTCTTTCAATGGATACAATAATAGAAAAAAATTTGAGCGAAATCAAAAAATAAAAATTTTCAGGGTGGCCCACTTGACATGGAATGCCCCATATATTTTTTTACATTGTCCTAATATGTTACGTTTTAAGGTAAATACTCTATTGCATGCCAGTCAAATGAGTGCTAAAACTTCACAATGTTTTTATACCAAGTTTAATGCACTAATTATACATAGTGAACGTGAATTTGTAAGATTACATGTCTAATAAACCTAGAAAAATATTAATAAGGATACATTTGCGAAATCATTAACTGATAGTGGCAAATTTCCATTGTGACACATTTCCATTGGGACTTTTCAAACGAATAATCTGTATTTTTTAACAGATTTTAATGCTTCACGTCTTATTTTGTTCCTCAAGAGATTCTTTACGAATTCACCATGTGTAGATTTTTTCGAAGTTTATTTGTTTGGAAATTATAGCAATTTGTTTATGAAAAAATTTTTTCGCTAAATAAACAATTGGTTGCAACGGTGGAACGATCAAGCTTAGAATAAATCTACGTATTGAATTCGTAAAGGATCTTTTGAGGAACAAAATAAGACGTGGTGTATTGCAATCGGTTTAACCCATTAACGCCGAGGTGATCAGAATTTTTACTAACTTTTCAACGTGTTTATTTATTATGTTATCGGACCAAAAAAATAATGCAATACCTCTATTCCTACGCGGAATTCGATGCTCTTTCAGAATCTGAGCTCAAAATTTCGATTAGACACCGAGAAAAAAAAATATGGCCGATTTAAACGTGAAAAACGTGAAAATTTTCGAAAAAAAAATTTTTTCGCATTTTTTTTCACAATGATACCGCAAAGCTATCAACTTTTTACAATGATCAGAGGTGATCATGGCACTCGAACATTAAGAGGAATTTTTTTCAGAAAAATTCATCGACGCGTTTTTTCAAAATGGCGGCGAGAATGAAAAAATTTTAAAAAAATCTTAATCTATCGGTTTCTTCAAAACTATAAACTTGAGAAAAAAATTTCTAAGAACAAAAATGGCTTAAAATTAGTCGGAGAATACTCTTAAATTTTTTCAGAATTTTTGAAAACAATTTTTAATTTTCGAAAATTTCAGAAAATCCATTTTTTCAAAAATACCTGAAAAATTTTTGGAAAAATTTCCTTCAAGTGTTCCTTGACTACTTCTTTTCTGATTCTGTGCATATACATTGTTTTTTTCTACTCTTAGCATTACCCAGAGACAACGGCGTGGACGTGGTAGAACTTTGTCTCCTTTGGGGTGCTTTTTTTTCGTGAGTCCCCTTGCCTCTCACGTTTCGGGGTGCTTTTTTTTCGTGAGTCCCCTTGCCTCTCACGTTTCGGGGTGCTTTTTTTCGTGAGTCCCCTTGCCTCTCACGTTTCGGGGTGCTTTTTTTTCGTGAGTCCCCTTGCCTCTCACGTTTCGGGGTGCTTTTTTTTCGTGAGTCCCCTTGCCTCTCACGTTTCGGGGTGCTTTTTTCGTGAGTCCCCTTGCCTCTCACGTTT
This sequence comes from Rhimphoctona megacephalus, assembly GCA_963989365.1. Taxonomy (NCBI): domain Eukaryota; kingdom Metazoa; phylum Arthropoda; class Insecta; order Hymenoptera; family Ichneumonidae; genus Rhimphoctona; species Rhimphoctona megacephalus. The sequence goes on along the minus strand of CAXDIM010000062.1, from coordinate 11,263 downwards.
CGGGGTGCTTTTTTTCGTGAGTCCCCTTGCCTCTCACGTTTCGGGGTGCTTTTTTCGTGAGTCCCCTTGCCTCTCACGTTTCGGGGTGCTTTTTTTCGTGAGTCCCCTTGCCTCTCACGTTTCGGGGTGCTTTTTTTTCGTGAGTCCCCTTGCCTCTCACGTTTCGGGGTGCTTTTTTTCGTGAGTCCCCTTGCCTCTCACGTTTCGGGGTGCTTTTTTTCGTGAGTCCCCTTGCCTCTCACGTTTCGGGGTGCTTTTTTTTCGTGAGTCCCCTTGCCTCTCACGTTTCGGGGTGCTTCTTTTCGTGAGTCTTCTTGTCTTTCATTTTAACATTTCTTTTATCAGTGCTTTTTTGCCCAACAATTATTGCATACATATAGATTGCATTTTTCACAATAGATCCTTGTTCTTATTGGACATTTTTCATTTGAACAATTTTTTAATTTGTCCCTATTAGATCGTGTATGAAGTGTTTTACTTGTTTGACCTTTTTGAATATAATATTTAGCAATTGAAGTAGTTAACTCTTTTATTCCACTTTTTTTCTTTCCATCACGTGTAGCATTGAAAATTACGTGGGCATTTGTAATGGATGCCTGTATAAATCTTATAAAAACGACCCATGTCCATTTTTTGGAACGTATACTTGGAAGTACATTATTGCAGTGTCCATCGTGCACGTCAACACCACCCATAAATTTGTTGTACAAATGAAAAGCTTGCGGAAAAGGTATATCAGTTTTGGATCGAGCCTCTGAACTATATCTTCTCGAAGTTGATAGTGGACTTACACCTGCAGCAGTTGAAGCTATTGAAACGGGCTTCGAATCCATAATAGTGATGAAATTTATGTCACTATTTCGATCATGTTTTACAATATAAGTACCTCGTGGAGCTTTCTTTTCAAGTATATTCTTTTCTTTGACTCGATTGTCTCTGATAGTGCCAGTGCATTTCAAACGTAATTTTTGCAAGTGTAAAATTAAATCCATATTTGTAAAAAAATTATCAAAGTACAAATGAAATGCAGGGATTTTATTATAATTTATTAGCCGAAAAAAAGGTTCTAATAAATGCAATACTACACGAGTACCTAAAGCACATTTTACTAATTTGTTTCCGGTTTGGGAATTTTTACCGCAATATAGATCTAAATTTAGTAGATAGCCGTCTGAAGTGCATAAACCCCAAAATTTCAAACCAAACCTTATTGGTTTCCCTCGAATAAATTGTTTCAAAACAATTTTTGCATAAGACTTGGCCATCATTTCATCAATAGATATAGAAGTTTTCCATATTCCAAACTTTAGGAGGTTGTTTTGGAAAAGTTTCAACATCGAACGAACCCGCTACCCTCTATCGTTTGGATCCTTGTCTTCAGCTTTTGAATATTTTATTTTAGACTTGATTTCTTCAAACTTATCGCGAGTCATTGCAGAAGAAACAATTTCACTAGATAAGAATGGATCAGATGACCAATAATCTCTCTGAGACTTTCTTTTATTGAATGAACTGAAAATAACTATACCTATAAAAGTGTCAAGATCTTGTAATTTCAGATCATAATTATTCTCTTTAGACGCATCAATTATATATTGTTTCATTTCGGCGGAAAAAAAGGTTTCAAACAATTGGAAAGGCTCGCACGCCTGTATATTCTTTTTTGTAGCTTCAGATAATAATATTGTTTCTTCACAAGTATTTGGATATGATTTCTCGCCATCGATCCAAATGAATTCGTGATTTTTTTCAAGTTTATCTAAGTTTTCAGAATATGTAGCACAAGCTTTTTTATAAGTAATATTTGGTATTGTGAATTCATGTTCAGAATCTGAATCAGATATCGAATCACAATCGGAATCAGAATCATCGGAGCCTGAATTGTCTGCATTCGGAATCAAAATGTTTTCGTCGGAATCACTATCCGAATAATCTGATTCATACTCTGCATGCAATGGAGCAGAAGATTTTGAACGTTTTCGTGACATAACAAATGTATTGAAAAAGTGAAAACTAATATTTTTTTTATATGCTTTACCTATAATTCATGTAAAATTGTATACAACATATGTGTCCATGCACAAGTGAAAGGATATACGAGTTTGTTCGTGAATTTTGTAGTGGTAGATAGAAACAAAATTTTATGTACCATTCAAGAAAATTTTTTTTCTCTAAACCTATAGACTTTACGAAAGAATTTTTAACAACAAAAAAGTCTTAAAATTAGTCAAGGAATACTCTCAAATTTTTCCAAAAATTTTTCAGGTATTTTTGAAAAATTGGATTTTTTGAAATTTTCGTAAATTAAAAATTGTTTTCAAAAATTCTGAAAAAATTTAAGAGTATTCTTCGACTAATTTTAAGCCATTTTTGCTCTTAGAAATTTTTTTCTCAAGTTTATAGTTTTGAAGAAACCGATAGATTAAGATTTTTATAAAATTTTTTCATTCTCGCCGCCATTTTGAAAAAACGCGTCGATGAATTTTTCTGAAAAAAATTCCTCTTAATGTTCGAGTGCCATGATCACCTCTGATCATTGTAAAAAGTTGATAGCTTTGCGGTATCATTGTGAAAAAAAATGCGAAAAAAATTTTTTTTCGAAAATTTTCACGTTTTTCACGTTTAAATCGGCCATATTTTTTTTTCTCGGTGTCTAATCGAAATTTTGAGCTCAGATTCTGAAAGAGCATCGAATTCCGCGTAGGAATAGAGGTATTGCATTATTTTTTTGGTCCGATAACATAATAAATAAACACGTTGAAAAGTTAGTAAAAATTCTGATCACCTCGGCGTTAATGGGTTAACGGAGTCATCCCATGAATTTTTTTTGATGAACCATTAAAACACAATATCTTTGAATTTTTACCACACATTTATTAACATTTTTACAGTCCCTCAGAATTTTATCAAACAAAAATAACGAGCTGAATCAACTTTACACCGTTCGGAAGACACTCATGCGTTGGTTGACGGCTGCCATGATTCCGGAGGTTTTGCTCATCTAAAATGAAAAAATCAAACGGCATTTTAATTTGTAGACCTGAGGCTATCGCTGGAACTAGAATACAGTAAAAATATCGAAAATTGCATTTTTGGCACGGTTTTAAAAGTCGAAAAAAACGACGAAACTTGGAACTTAACATTTAAAACCGTGCCAAAAATTCAATTTTCGATATTTTTACTTTATTCTAGTTACAGGGATAGCCTCAGGTCTTCAAATTAAAATGCCGTCTGATTTTTTGATTTTAGATGAGCAAAACCTCCGGAATCATGGCAGCCGTCAACCAACGCATGAGTGTCTTTCAAACGGTGTAAAGTTGATTCAGCTCGTTATTTTTGTTTGATAAAATTCTGAAGGACTGTAAAAATGTTAATAAATGTGTTGTAAAAATTTAAAGATAGTGTGTTTTAATGGTTCATCAAAAAAAAATTCCCAAAAAAAGCGAAAAAAAATAGCTGTCACACGGGATGGCCCCGTTAAAATTACGGATTATTCTTTGACGAATTCCGATGAAAATGTGGCATCATGGAAATTTGCATTTATCAGTCGATGGTTTCGCAAATCTATCGTTTTTAATATTTTTCTACGTTAATAAGACATGCTGTGATATAAATCCATTAACACTACGTTCAATTAGTGCATTAAGCTTGGCATAAAGCAATTGTAAACATTTAACACTCATTTGACTAGCATGCGGTAAAGTATATACTTTAAATTGTGTTTTATATGATAATTATAGTGTCAATCAGTGCCAATTAATATTTTTCCATAAGAGATTGAACGACTATCCTTCAGAAAATAGTGATGAAAGCTTGATTGGTTTTGCCTAATGGTCCAAAAAAAAAGCGATGATATTTGGGTGGGTTTTAAACGCTTCGAAACCTTTTGGCCTGAGGTTTGAGAATTTAAACTACTGACTGTCAATGTTTTCGCACAGTCAAAGGTCATTTTTGTTTAATAAAATATGAAACTACGCAAAATAAATGCATTGAGTCTAAATATGTTAGTGTCTGAATCGAATCGTATGAGACTTTGGAATGACGAACATGCATACCAGTTGAAAAACTTACAATTATAAATGTATAATAGGCAAAATAGGAATGAGTTTAGTTCGCCAGATCTAGAAAAGGCCGCGAAAAATATGTTTTAAGAAGATGATAGAGCCATTCTAGCAATAATCATTTGTTTTTTAAACATCATTCATCATAATGCAATACACATCAGACTTTTGAACATTCAATTAAACAAAATTTACAGTATTATCAATAAAACCAAAAGAAAAACAGCAGGTTCATTCCCACAGTGACCGAGAATAATTCGAGGATTTCTCAGTCGATTTGTTCAAAAGAATAAATTCGTTCATAAAGTTAAAAGAATAAATCACAATGCAAAAGCCTGAATAAATGACGTTTTTTTTTTTTTTAATTCATTCTACCGTTTTATAGATCCTCCAACATCTATTGTATCCATCTATAAATATCTCTTAAGTTTCTCGTGCCCATGTCACCACTGTCCTAAAGTTCTCAGCATCACGCATAAACTATAGCATGAAAACAGTGCATCGATTGCGAATATTATTACATATATAGTACTATGTTATATCTATTATTTTTGCAGACTCTAAATAGCATATAGATTCACCCTCAATTTACATATGTCACTCCATATCTATATTTTTTTAATATCGTGTCATATATACTGATATACAGAGTGTCTTGAAAGTCTCGTCAGATCTTTTCCATGCTGGATGGACATCGGAAAATTCTCAAGAAGAAAGTTCTTCTCCATTTATTCAAAATCACTATTATTCAGATTGAATTAAAGAGCAGTAATCCTTTTAAATGTTATCTTCAGAACTTAACGAGCCATCAAACTTACAAAACTCTGAATCGACTTCGAAGGTACCCCGTGTATATATTAGGGTGATTAAAAAAAAATCGACTTTTTTTTCTCAAAGTCGCAAATGATTGTGTTCATGAAAAAGTAATACTGTCAAAATTTGGGCCTTCTAAAAAAATTTTTAGAGGTCGCGCCAACAACTTAAAAATTTTTTATTTCAATTTTAGTGAAAAATTATGATATAAAAATATCGATTTATCGGTGTCTCAACAAAAATAGTTAGCACTCAGTACCGAGTTGATTCCCTCGAAATTTGAGCTTCGAAGAAAAAATGTTAGAGGTCGCCCCAGCAGCTTTTCTAAATTTATTTTTTTAATTTCTGGTAAACATCTTGATATAAAAAAATAATTCTCCTTGTATCGCAGGTTAATATGTTAGCTTTTCATGGGAAATTAATTCTCCCAAAATGTGAATCTTCTAAAAAAATGTTTAGAGATGCCTCCAATGACATTCAGATATTTTTTTTTTTACAATTTCGGGTAAAAATCGAGATATTAAAAAGTAAATTTTTGTGTATCGAAGTTTATATGCTAGGATTTCATGAAAAACTAATTCTCCCAAATTTTCAGTCTAATAAAAAAATTATTAGAGGCCACACCCAGCAACTATCATTTTTTTTCTAAAAAAACGCGACCTCTAAAAAAATTTTTAGAAGGCCTAAATTTTGGCAGAATTACTTTTTCATGAAGTATTAACATAATCACTTACGACTTTGAGAAAAAGTCGACTTTCAGAAAAAAAAAGTGAGAATTTTAACGTTGAGTTTAGCCGAATTTAGAAAAAAAATCATAATCGCTGGGTGTGGCCTCTAATAATTTTTTTATTAGGCTGAAAATTTGGGATAATTAGTTTTTCATGAAATCCTAGCATATAAACTTCGATACACAAAAATTTACTTTTTAATATCTCGATTTTTACCCGAAATTATAAAAAAAAATATCTAAATGTCATTAGAGGCATCTGTAAACATTTTTTTAGAAGATTTAAATTTTGGGAGAATTACTTTCCCATGAAAAGCTAACATATTAACCTGCGATACAAAGAGAATTATTTTTTTATATCAAGATGTTTACAAGAAATTAAAAAAATAAATTTAGAAAAGCTGCTGGGGCGATCTCTAAAATTTTTTCTTCGAAGCTCAAATTTTGAGGGAATCAACTCTGTACTGAGTGCTAACTATTTTTGTTGCGACACCGAAAAATCGATATTTTTATATCATAATTTTTCACTAAAATCGAAAAAAAAAAATTTAGGTTGTTGGCGCGACCTCTAAAATTTTTTTTAGAAGGCCCAAATTTTGGCAGAATTACTTTTTCATGAAGTATTAAGGGGTCCCGGTGGTCTAGAGCTCGAAAATTGTAGGTATATTGCGGAATTTTTTTTAATCATAAACATAAAGAAAAACGATACTTCAACTTTTCAGGCTTATTATAACATCAATTGTGAATACAAAAAAATTTATTTTGAAATTAAAAAGAAAAATTTATTATAGTAGAAATGCCGCTGAAGTTGACCCTCTCGAAAAATTCGACCTGGACGATGTTAGTCATTTTGGATCTATTATTTATCTGAAAAATAAAAACCAGAAAAATTGGCAATCAGTATGAGTGCAGTTATGGACGGGACTAAAAAGAAAAAAAAAATTGAAAATTGACAAAATGGCGCGCTTTTGAAAGTGAAGTTCTAAAAATCGGGCTTTTTTTTACCAGTTATTTAATTAAAAAAATAGGAAATTATTGGAATAAAAACATGATTCTAGTCCCGTCGATAGCCATTCATGTTGTGAATAACATATCCAAATTTCAGGTGATTCGGTTGAATAGTTTTTTTTCTTCTATAACATCATGCCAAAAAAAGTAGTTTTGAGATAAATGAGTTTAAAGTTTTAGGTACAGATATTTTCAAACCGCTCTCTACGTGCTAAACCGGCTGTAGAAGCAAGAATATTGTGAATATCCTTACGAAAATTTCACAGTATATTCTCGAGATACTATACTATCGAAATATATTTAAAAAAAAAATCAATTTTTTGAAAATTCTAGACCACCGGGACCCCTTAACACAATCATTTGCGACTTTGAGAGAAAAAAGGCGATTTTTTTTTAATCACCCTAATATATATATATATATGTATGTATGTATGTATGTATGTATGTATGTATGTATGTATGTATGATAGTATGTATGTATTATGTATCGCCATATAAAAATATACATACGTATTGCATCGTGTTTCCTGATGAATGTTTTTCCTCCTTTATACATTCATTCAATTGCAGCGATCTCGAGAAATATTTCGAGTATCAAGGACAGGATTACATATGTTCACGTCCGGATGACAATGGAATGCACATGTGCAACAATTTGCCTCCGTTGAAATTTGGTAAATTAATTTTAGTCTACAACACGTTTTTTGTACGAGAAAACAATAAATTCCTTGAGTAATCGTGAGGCGGAAGAACGAGATCTCCTGAAATTTTATTATTTTCATATTTTAACAGGCAATATAGTTTGCAACAGTACAGCTTTGCCAAACAGTAATATTACTTTCATCAACAATGAGACTTGCGTTAATTGGAATTACTATTACACCGAGTGTAAGGGCCAGGGTAATAATCCTTTTCAAGGTACAATATCCTTCGATAATATTGGCCTTGCTTGGGTTGCTATATTCCTCGTAAGTACTTCATTTTGTTAATTGTTTTTTTTTTTTGTTTTGACATAGATTCATTTTGAGGATTAACCCTAGAACCCCACAACGGGGCAATTAGTTATACCACGAAAATGTCAAATTTCCTTTCCGAACCAATTTTTTTAAACCATTCCTGTCGTTTTATAGAGTTTTCACCATTAAATATTTATCGAATACGACTTTATCATGCATCATTCTCTTCGTTATAAAAAATCAAAGTGAATGGTATATAATTAAACCTTATTATCGCATACGAGCAACATTTTATGCTAAAGAGAAGATTGGGCTAATTATTTACCTCAGTGTGGGGTTTACGTTAGAAAAAATTGATTGTGGGGTTCTAGGGTTAACGATTTGATTATTAGTTTAATAAAATCTACGATTTTCGTGACGTCGTCGGTGTATATATACAGTAGAAATCGTAGCTATAAAACTGGATGTTAGAAGAATGTAATTAAGCTTTAATTCATTGGTCATGAATACGAAAATTTGCAGGTAATCAGTTTGGAAGGATGGACAGACATAATGTACTACGTTCAAGATGCTCATTCATTCTGGGACTGGATCTATTTTGTTCTTCTCATTGTGGTTTGTAAAAAAGAAATTCAATTTTCAAACTAGTTTCGAAAAATGTAATAATTATAACTTTTACCATTTTTCATCTTCAGATTGGATCTTTTTTTATGATAAATCTGTGCCTCGTCGTAATAGCGACGCAATTTTCGGAAACGAAGAAAAGAGAAATGGAAAGAATGAGGCTCGAACGTGCGAGATTTCATTCTACAAGTACGCTCGCATCTTCAACCAATACTTCCGAGCCAACGACTTGTTATGCCGAGATAGTCAAGTAAGTTTAACTACATTTGTTAAAAAAAGAAATAAAAAAAAAACATTTCTATTCTTCCTCAGATTGTCAGAACAAAAACTCATAAATTATACAAATTCCTCGAACTGGGCATCAATTTTCCTATTAACAGCAAATTTATTAAAAATTACACTGAAAAGCCAATTTTGTTGAAGCAGATAAATATTTTGTTGGATATGTTCAACAAAATTATTTCGTCTAGGCAACAAAATATTTTATTGTTTCAAAGAAGTTTCTTTTGAGTTGAACGAAGTTTTGTTGAAACATTAAAAATTTGATTGCTTGGACGAAATAATTTTGTCAAATACGTCCAACAAAATATTTGAATATTTCAACAAAATTGGGTTTACAGTGCAATTTCGTTATGTTGAAGAAATGAAGAAAGTTTTTCAATCTATTTCGTTCTAAAATTTGTCCTGTCAAATATTTGCAGATACATCGGTCATTTGTGGCGAAGAGGGAAACGAAGATTGGCAAAAAAGTATCGACTTTATTTGTACAGAAGAGAACAAGCGCGTGAAAAAAATCTCCCGAGAAATTGTAATGTTCGACCGAACGTCGTTGGGGTACGAGAAACTTGTGCGAGAGCGGCTCATCGCGATACGTGTCTCGGTTTGTTGGCCGGGCTTGAAAGTGGTGAACACGTTGGTAGCGCGATTTTCGTAGATCCTAATTTACCAGTGGTCAGTCCTGAATTGTCTGAAAGCGATCAGTGTAACCAGATTAATGTTCGGAGTACCTGCGACCTTCATCGAGCTGCCTCCGTACACTCGAATGGTCTTATCGCTAATGATAACAGCTCCGTTTATACCTGCTCTTATCAAAATGGGGAGGTAAGCTCGTGGTAAAAAAAGAAATCAAATAATTAGAGAATTATGCATGCACATGCGATCAAGAGGATAGAAAAACGTTATTAAAAAGAATTTGTTTTCGAAACTATTGTATATAGTAATTCCATGAAGGTTTTTTGTGATTAAAAATTGAATGAAATTAAAAATAATAAAAACGTCGGATGAATTTTAAAATAAAATTCTCAGCAAGCAACTAGAAATTTCTCAAAAACCGATTTGCTTGAAATTGTAACTTTTTTATTTAAAAAATCGTCATTCCGTCCAATATCGATCATTTTAAAATCTGGTTTGATATAAACGAGGTTTTAGTATGTATTTTAACCTTAGCTACACACTATAACTTTTAGTACCTTACTTACACACTATCGGTCCATTGGACCGACGACTTTTATTGCTCTATAACGTTGCAACAAACGCGTCTATTGAGGTTTAATTGTAGTGAAATCGAAACGCCAGACTCCATTCAATCCGGAGGAGCAATCAATAAAGCCAAAAAGTCGTTTGATAAAAAGTTATAAAGTTTATGAAAATGATCACTAGAAAATTTTCTTCTTTAAACTTGTTTGATTTATTTGGGTGTTCGTGTCCCTTTAAATAAAAATAATATTACATAGATATCAGAGCTGGGCAAAGTACCAAAAAGTACTTCAAGTACAAAGTACAAAGTACCGCAAGTACTTTTTGTACTTGAAGTAATTCTCAAGTACTTTTTGAAAGTACTTTTTGAAATTAAGTTCGCAGCGCTACCACACGTGTTCGTTTGAAAAATTCTGATTTTTTGAGATGAAATTAAAAATGTAGACGCGGTACAGTCCCGCTCCTATATCATTATAGTAGTATCAATATTTTCGGGGCGTTTAAGATAGTTTTGATAAGTAGTCCAAGATGCACTCTCATATTAGAGTCATAAACTTGAGTGAATATAGTAAGTAAATGGTAACGAATAATTTTTCAATATATTTTGCTTTATTTATTAAAAAAAAAAATCCTCTTACACGAAAATGAATAAATAATGGCATCGATTCTTCTTATTCCAAGTGAGACGGTGATCACTGTATACATACAGCCACCTCTATATCGCAACAATGTTCCACAATGTAGATTGTGAGATTCTCGTTAAAATTATATTCATTGAAAACTTTTGTCAGATAATCATATTATAATAAAACCGGATATCATCTTGCTTATCGAGTATTCCTAATCAAGCATTTATACAAAAAGTACTTGTACTTGGTACTTGAAGTAACGATGAGTAAAGTACTTGAAGTACAGGCAAGTACTTGTGTACTTCAAGTACTGTACTGGAAGTACCAATCAAGTACCAGGTACTTCAAGTACTGTCCAGCTCTGATAGATATTGACATTTTTGTACTTCCTTCTTGATTTATCAATTTTCACATTTATTATTTAAATAAATACAAGAAAACTTATTAATTTAATTTAATAATATATTAATTCGAAGAATCATAACATTTTTATACCTGGCAAATAGAGGTTGTCCTAATTAATTAATATTTTAAAGTTCCTTTCAATTTTCCCAGTTTTCATTCGACTTATTGATGTTTTTCATTGCTTCACAGGGTCAAAATAATTTAGCGTTACTGAGTCCTCCGTGCGGCCACAATCGACGTCGGAGTAGTGTTATGTTTAGTGACGTTGTTTTGCTTCACGGAGCCACGAGCAGTGTCAATAACGCGATGCCCAATTCACCCGGTCTTAGCGGGTCTCCGCAAACTCCAAGCCCCAATAATAATTTGTTAATGGCTTCTCCACCGGTCACTACCAATGTCGTCCCTCTGGGTGAAAAAAACATTTGTTCGAGCGAAAAAACTACTCAAACCAGCGATGGAAACGTTTGGTCTACCTGTCGAGCCAGTAATCCACAGGTGCGTCATCCTTGCTCTCATTTCTCCATATCAAATCGTGTGATCAATATTAAAACATGAACCCTGCTC
>CAXDIM010000061.1:0-44216 GCA_963989365.1 Rhimphoctona megacephalus | reverse complement strand
GTTTCCATGAACGCTAAATCTTATTTCGGCAATAAAAATGATTTCTTCACGTTTTTATGCTGTTTGGAAGTGAATACTAAAATTACGAAGAATAATCACCGTTTCACTCAAATTTGGCAGGGGAAACGCAATTTCTTATTAGTTTTCGGTGAAAATCGTTTCTGTGAACGGCAAATCTTATTTCGCCAATAGACAATGATTTCTTCCCGATTTTATGCTGGTTGGTGGTGAAAACTGATATTACACAGAAACATCACCGTTTCACTCGAATTTACCAAAGAAAACGGAATTTCGTATCAGTTTTCGAAGCTAAACGTGAATTTTCGGTTAAAATCGTTTCTATAAACGGCTATTCGTATTTCGTCAATGAAAAATGATTTTTTCACGTTTTTATGATGTTTGGAAGTGAATACTAAAATTACGAAGAAAAATCACCGTTTCACTCAAATTTGGCAGGGGAAACGCAATTTCTTAATAGTTTTCGGTGAAAATCGTTTCTGTGAACGCCAAATCCTATTTCGTCAATAGACAATGATTTCTTCCCGTTTTTATGCTGGTTGGTGGTGAAAACTGAAATTACACAGAAAAATCACCGTTTCACTCGAATTAACCAAAGAAAACGCAATTTCGTATCAGTTTTCGATGAAAATCGTGAATTTTCGGTGAAAATCATTTCTATGAACGCCAAATCTTACTTTCGATATACTGTTATTATATATACTGTTTTGTAGTGAAAACTGAAACTACGAAGAAAAAACAACGTTTCACTTAAATTTACCACAGAAAACGCAATTTCATATCAGTTTTCGATGAAAAACGTGAAATTTCGTTTGAAAATCGTTTCTATAAACGGCTAATCGTATTTCATCAATAAAAAATGATTTCTTCACGTTTTTATACTGTTTTGTGGTGAAAACTGAAATTACGAAGAAAAATCACCGATTCACTCAAATTTGGCAGAGGAAACGCAATTTCGTACCAGTTTTCGATGAGAGAGAGGGAGAGGGAGAGAGAGAGAGAGAGGTTGGTGGTGAAAACTGAAATTACACAGAAAAATCACCGTTTTACTCGAATTTACCAAAGAAAACGCAATTTCGTATCAGTTTTCGATGCAAAACGTGACTTTTCGGTGAAAATCATTTCTATGAACGCCAAATCTTATTTCGTCAATAAAAAATGACGTCTTCACGTTTTTATGCTGTTCGGCAGTGAATACTAAAATTACCAAGAAAAATCACCGTTTCACTCAAATTTGGCAGAGGAAACGATATTTCGTATCAGTTTTCGAAGAATAAGCGAGACTTTTCGGTGAAAATCGTTTTTATAAACGGCTAATAGTATTTCTTCAATAAAAAATGATTTATTCACGTTTTTATACTGTTTTGTGGTGAAAACTGAAATTACACGGACAAATCACCGTTTTACTTAAATTCACCAGAGAAAAACGCAATTTCGTATCAGTTTTCGATGCAAAACGTGAATTTTCGGTGAAAATCGTTTCCATGAACGCCAAATCTTATTTCGTCAATAAAAAATGATTTCTTCACGTTTTTATGCTGTTTGGCAGTGAATACTAAAATTACGAAGAAAAATCACCGTTTCACTTAAATTTACCACAGAAAACGCAATTTCGTATCAGTGTTCGATGCAAGACGTGAATTTTCGGTGAAAATCATTTCCATGAACGCCAAATCTTATTTCGTCAATATAAAAGGATTTCTTCACGTTTTTATACTGTTTTGTGGTGAAAACTGAAATTACGAAGAAAAATCACCCATTCACTCAAATTTACCAGAGAAAACGCAATTTCGTATCAGTTTTCGATGAAACACGTGAATTTTCGGTGAAAATCGTTTCCATGAACGCTAAATCTTATTTCGGCAATAAAAAATGATTTCTTCACGTTTTTATGCTGTTTGGAAGTGAATACTAAAATTACGAAGAATAATCACCGTTTCTCTCAAATTTGGCAGGGGAAACGCAATTTCTTATTAGTTTTCGGTGAAAATCGTTTCTGTGAACGGCAAATCTTATTTCGCCAATAGACAATGATTTCTTCCCGATTTTATGCTGGTTGGTGGTGAAAACTGATATTACACAGAAACATCACCGTTTCACTCGAATTTACCAAAGAAAACGGAATTTCGTATCAGTTTTCGAAGCAAAACGTGAATTTTCGGTGAAAATCGTTTCTATAAACGGCTATTCGTATTTCGTCAATGAAAAATGATTTTTTCACGTTTTTATGATGTTTGGAAGTGAATACTAAAATTACGAAGAAAAATCACCGTTTCACTCAAATTTGGCAGGGGAAACGCAATTTCTTAATAGTTTTCGGTGAAAATCGTTTCTGTGAACGCCAAATCCTATTTCGTCAATAGACAATGATTTCTTCCCGTTTTTATGCTGGTTGGTGGTGAAAACTGAAATTACACAGAAAAATCACCGTTTCACTCGAATTAACCAAAGAAAACGCAATTTCGTATCAGTTTTCGATGAAAATCGTGAATTTTCGGTGAAAATCATTTCTATGAACGCCAAATCTTACTTTGGATATACTGTTATTATATATACTGTTTTGTAGTGAAAACTGAAACTACGAAGAAAAAACAACGTTTCAGTTAAATTTACCACAGAAAACGCAATTTCATATCAGTTTTCGATGAAAAACGTGAAATTTCGTTGAAAATCGTTTCTATAAACGGCTAATCGTATTTCATCAATAAAAAATGATTTCTTCACGTATTTATACTGTTTTGTGGTGAAAACTGAAATTACGAAGAAAAATCACCGATTCACTCAAATTTGGCAGAGGAAACGCAATTTCGTATCAGTTTTCGATGAGAGAGAGAGAGAGAGAGAGGGAGGGAGAGAGAGAGAGAGAGAGAGAGAGAGAGAGAGAGAGAGAGAGAGAGAGAGAGAGAGAGAGAGAGAGAGAGAGAGATAGAGAGAGAGAGAGAGAGAGAGAGAGAGAGGTTGGTGGTGAAAACTGAAATTACACAGAAAAATCACCGTTTTACTCGAATTTACCAAAGAAAACGCAATTTCGTATCAGTTTTTGATGCAAAACGTGACTTTTCGGTGAAAATCATTTCTATGAACGCCAAATCTTATTTCGTCAATAAAAAATGACGTCTTCACGTTTTTATGCTGTTTGGCAGTGAATACTAAAATTACCAAGAAAAATCACCGTTTCACTCAAATTTGGCAGAGGAAACGAAATTTCGTATCAGTTTTCGAAGAATAAGCGAGACTTTTCGGTGAAAATCGTTTTTATAAACGGCTAATAGTATTTCTTCAATAAAAAATGATTTATTCACGTTTTTATACTGTTTTGTGGTGAAAACTGAAATTACACAGACAAATCACCGTTTTACTTAAATTCACCAGAGAAAACGCAATTTCGTATCAGTTTTCGATGCAAAACGTGAATTTTCGGTGAAAATCGTTTCCATGAACGCCAAATCTTATTTCGTCAATAAAAAATGATTTCTTCACGTTTTTATGCTGTTTGGCAGTGAATACTAAAATTACGAAGAAAAATCACCGTTTCACTTAAATTTACCACAGAAAACGCAATTTCGTATCAGTGTTCGATGCAAGACGTGAATTTTCGATGAAAATCATTTCCAAGAACGCCAAATCTTATTTCGTCAATATAAAAGGATTTCTTCACGTTTTTATACTGTTTTGTGGTGAAAACTGAAATTACGAAGAAAAATCACCCATTCACTCAAATTTACCAGAGAAAACGCAATTTCGTATCAGTTTTCGATGAAACACGTGAATTTTCGGTGAAAATCGTTTCCATGAACGCTAAATCTTATTTCGGCAATAAAAAATGATTTCTTCACGTTTTTATGCTGTTTGGAAGTGAATACTAAAATTACGAAGAATAATCACCGTTTCACTCAAATTTGGCAGGGGAAACGCAATTTCTTATTAGTTTTCGGTGAAAATCGTTTCTGTGAACGGCAAATCTTATTTCGCCAATAGACAATGATTTCTTCCCGATTTTATGCTGGTTGGTGGTGAAAACTGATATTACACAGAAACATCACCGTTTCACTCGAATTTACCAAAGAAAACGGAATTTCGTATCAGTTTTCGAAGCAAAACGTGAATTTTCGGTGAAAATCGTTTCTATAAACGGCTATTCGTATTTCGTCAATGAAAAATGATTTTTTCACGTTTTTATGATGTTTGGAAGTGAATACTAAAATTACGAAGAAAAATCACCGTTTCACTCAAATTTGGCAGGGGAAACGCAATTTCTTAATAGTTTTCGGTGAAAATCGTTTCTGTGAACGCCAAATCCTATTTCGTCAATAGACAATGATTTCTTCCCGTTTTTATGCTGGTTGGTGGTGAAATCTGAAATTACACAGAAAAATCACCGTTTCACTCGAATTAACCAAAGAAAACGCAATTTCGTATCAGTTTTCGATGAAAATCGGGGTGGGGGTTAAAATGTAGAACAACCAAATTGTCGAACGGTCGATATTTCGAAATTTTAGAATTCATAGTATTAAATTCAGGAAAAATAAGTAATTCGAAGTTTTTATTCTCGAGACAGACTATTAGTAGACTATGTATTTAATGTAATATGTTTTCTTTGAATGTGCATTTATTCGATAATGTATATTCAGACCATCTTTTATTCAAATACGGAGAATATAGATCGTACTAATGTAGTGGGTTTATATTTTCGAAATTCGAAATAAAGAGTACTTTTTTATAGAAAGACCATAATATTTAATAAGAAAATAAATCGAAAGCGAATTTTACGAATGAATAAAATGTAGATGTACAGAATAGCGAACGTTCGAAAAAGCGAACCTTGAAATAGCGAACGATGAAATAGCGATCGTTGAAATAGCGAATACACCACGCCAGTCCGTTTGTTCACCACGAAGTTGGAACCACATACGTATTTTCATGGTCTTAGCATACATTGGAAATATGCATGGGTTCAATGACTTTAATATCCGGAAATATGTTAATTTTTTAGAATCTGAGCTTTAGATCAAATTTTTGAAAGTATTTTAGTCACGTGTCTTCGAATCTGGATGATGTGCAGTTTTTTTTTATTATAGAGATGATATACACCTGTCACAAAAATGAAAGAGACAAACAAAACTCCGACATTTTAGGTCATTTTCGAAGTAATATGTCTCCGTAAAAATCATCGTAGAAAAAAATATATAAAAACATTTTGAATCTTTAAATCTGTTGTTATCGAGTTACGACCCCATTGAATTCTACAATGTTTCATCAATTGTAATGAAAAATTACAATCTATTTTCGGAATCATATTTTTCACAAAAAGGTTTTCAGGCGGGATACCATAGTTTTGAACAGTTGACCCTTTTTATTGTTCATAACTTTGCAATAAATCGTCACAAAAGAGCTTCAGTCGTGACATAATCAAGCTCTTTTTTGAGGGAAGATTTGTTCAGTTAATGAACAAAATAAATTTCTCTCCCATCAGAAAACTTTTTTGAAGAAAAAGTAAAAAATTTCCGGATATTTATAGCTTACTGTTTTTTATTACATTGACAAAGGGAAAACTTAAAGCCTTGACTAAAAGTATTAGGTATCCTGTAAGTTTACTAATCGGACGAAAAATCGAATATCTCGGCGAAAAACAATCGTAAATCATTTTAGCGAACAGAGTTTTGAAGCGGTCGAATCCAACTTTATTGTGCTTTCTTATTTCCATCTCTACGATTGTTTTCATACCCGATACGTTATTTTGAAAATACCGGATTTGCACGAATTTTTCACTCCTCTTTTTCAAGCCTCATAGTTTTCAATTTACACCGCACGATGCCGGCTTTTCGGAAACCTGCCGATTTTTCTAACTATATTACTCTATAAAAAAAATTACAAAAATATTTTAGAAAAAAAATTTGAATTGATGGTATCCTTTTTGAAGATCATGTAATTAAGTGGTGAGATTACTATATTTTTCAAGTCTAGCACGCAGTTTAACGGAGTGAAAAAATCGTGACAAATCTGCATCTTCATAATGACATATCAGGTTCAAAAAACATTGCAAAGATGAAAATTAAAAAAAAAAACCGGACGAAACTGAATTTGTCCGTTTCAAAGCCTCGTTTGTTAAACGTATTTACGATTGTTTTTGGCCAAGATATGCTATTTTTTGTCCAGATAGAAAACTTAAGGGGTTGCTAATACTTTTGATCAAGGCTGAATTTGATGAAGTCAGAAGTAAAAAACGATTTTGGAGTATCGAAATTTTAATGGTTTTTCAAATTTTGTGACTAGTGTACATGGGTATTGAATGAAAGGACATAGGTATACATAGAACACAACAAAAATTTTCTGCAATCTGTTTTTCATATGCATTTATAACTTTTCTAGATATATATTTATATATGTAGATATATATTCATTTATTTATTCTCCCAATACATGGCTTTAATATTCTGTTGGCTGGAATATTCTTCGAGGGGCCTCGATTGTCTCTGTCCGACATATCGGACAGCGTCGATCTAAAAATTCGTGCCACAGTCTGTTTGCGCACTCGGAGCAGCAGCAGCAATGCCCACACGGCCAATAAAGATGCGTTGCCCTCGACAAATAGCACACCTTACACGAATCTATAAAAAAATTGTAACAAGAAGTACACAAAGTTCCATACAATATAACGTTCGTTATGATATATGTGACAATGACATAGACGTTTTAAGATATACGAAAAATTAAAGTATCTCAAATCTACTTGAGTATATGAGCTAGGCCGGTTCAAACACAGGGATCTCAGGGGGGTGCGGGGACGGGGGAGCGCGGGGTCCGGTGCGGGGAACGCTGCGGTGCGGGGAAGGGACTGTTGCGGGGGAGGGGGTTTGTGGAGGGGATGGTTGAGTGAGGGCGGGAGAGAGAGATGAAAGAAGGGTGTGAGAGAGATAGAAAAGAAAAATAGAAGCGCTGCAGAGGGGGAAGGAAGGGCTCGCTTCTTTTGTCGGTCCCGCTGAGGACCTGCAACAACCTGCACGGTAGTAATAAACAAAGTTAACACAATGGGGTGAAAATTTTTGAGCCTGACACCCGTGACTGTACTAATTATATTTATGTTCTCTAGGAGACGTGGTTTTTTTTTTTTTCCACGGTATAATCTATAGAATTGTGGCATTCTACCATGATTGAGACATTGTCTCTATAAAAATATGTCTCAGTGGAAATTTTGACTCAATTGGAGGGTGCACACCCACATTTTTCCCTTGACCTATAGCTGATGTATATCTGCGTAATGAAACGAAGAAAATGCCGACTGATAAATTTTTCATCATCAGTTTTCTATCTTAAACTCCCATCTTGTAACAAAAGAGTAAAAAAAAAAAAAAAAAGCCGACTTTGTGGGAAAAAGCAGCAACATTTTTTATTTTTCATACCACATTTTTCGCGGTAACATAAAAAGAAAGAATTCCAACAAATGAAACTTCCACCTTGCAACAAAAGAGTAAAATAGCCGACTTTGTGGGAAAAAGCAGCAACATTTTTTATTTTTTCATACCACATTTTATCGCGGTAACGGAAAAAGAGAAAATTCCAACCAATAGATTTACATCTTCATGTCTACATCTTTCCACATATACAACCCCCACCCCCTCACCTCAATAGCATTGCTTTTTGGAAAATCTATATAAGAGATGATGATTTTGTTAGAAACATTTTTTAAGGATGGAGGGGGTAGTGTGTGTGTGTGTGAGAGAGATGGAAGGAGTGTGAGGGAGAGGCTGAGGTTAAAAATGATGATGTTAAAAGGGGGGAGGGGGGGGGAGGGGGGGGCAGAACATCACATTAATGAGAGATTTATATATTCCGTGTTACATATTTTTACACTCTGGCCATGAGATTTCTTTTGAAAATGCACCTGCCCTTCCCCAACTTTGAAAAAATTCCACATCGAACTAGAAATCTTTACAAAGATGCACTCTCTCAATGACAGAGTTATGTGTCCGGTGTTGCATATATTTTAACCTGTAGAGACATTTCTCACGAGGCGCAAGAAGGGATGGAGATTTTTAAAGTCGCCCATACCTCAAAACTTGCAGGTGACGATCACACCTGACCTCCATTGAGTCATTGTTTGCTTAAAACGATGCATTAGTAGAATTTTAACAAAAGATAAATCTCCTACCTGCTAGTCCATATTTTTTTTTTGCGTTATGTACAGTCTTGCGTTGATGCTGTATGGGTGGGGCGAGGGTAGGGGAAATGCGGGGTATAGTGAGTGTGAGAGATGTATGATTATTTTTAAATAATTTTAGTTTGAAAAAGTGGATAAACTTATAAGATTGAGAGTTAAATGTTTATTCTGAAAGTAGACGTCGACATGGATAGATGCGCAATCTTGTATGCAATCCACCCGTCGAAAGACCCCTGGACATTGACGAAAAATGAACTCGAATCGATTCCCAAGGCTTTACTTTTAAAATATTTTAGCTACTGTATAACTTCATTGTGGGATCGTTTACCAGAGCATTTACAGTGTGACAGTGAGATACAATCATATCATGAGTGTGATGATCATTTTAATCCACCATGGGAACTGACTCATGTTGATGCTGTTGGACCCATGCGTTGAGATTGTGAAAAGTGTTTCATCATGGAACAACTGGTGAATATTTATGTGATTCAACGCATTAGGAATCCTCGAGAAATTACGCGAGAGGAGCTAGAAATTATATCACCAACGGCGTTTAAAAAATATTTCAGTGACTACACAGATATTTTGTGGGAGCGTTTACCAGAATATTACAAATCCGGCAGTGAAATTAAATCATTTCGTCGATGCAATGAACATTGGAATACACCATCGATGGAAGATCACATTGACGGTCCCACACCTCTACGTCGAAATTGTAGAAAATGTCGAGAGAGTGAAGAACGCGTTTGAGCTTATTCCGGGGTGCACGTGTCCACAGACGGGGGAGGCTGACGACTTGTTTGAACAGGGTATCTTCTGCATGCTCGTGGAGAAAGGATGGGTACTGAAATCGTGGAGAAGGAATCATCATTCGACTACAACATTAGCTCAAAGTCAGATATATACTTCTCGAAATCACTCTACAAAAATGGATTGTGTGTCATTAAACAAATTTTTCATGTCGACATATGGTCTTTCATTGAAAAAGGCGAGGGAACTTCAGGCTGGTGTGCGTTATCCGGTCATTGATATATCATACGTGGAAAAAACCATTTACGAGCCACAATACTTCGTTATAATCGCAGATTACATTGTGGTTATGCTACCACAGTCTGACTTCAGAGATTTCCATAGAGATGAAGATGAATACCTTGAGACGTTGGCTGAAGTTCACAAGAAGAATGTCTACGTGTGGACGGACATCTTCCTGAGCGATATAATCCATCTCGGTTATTATAAACTACCATGGTTCGTTTGAAAAGTTTCATCGTTGCGAAAAAATGGTGTAAAAATATGTATGTCGTGAAAAATTTCATCGTTTGTGGGAAAAAAATGTAAAAATATGTATGATTCTCATCGTTGTCAAAAATCATTTGTAATAATGTATGCTGAGTGGTGGAGAAGGAGGAGATGAGTGTTTATAATAAAAACGAATAAAGCCATATATAATCATAAAAAAAATATTTTGTTTATTCAAAAATCCCTCGTTCACACAATGCATGATAGACATATAACCAACTTCTCAGAGATTTCACATTCTTATTCGCACAATTATATTTCGAATTGCGGTGGTGGTGGTGGTGGTGGGGGCAATTGGGTCGAATTTTCGGTAACTTCTGCAGCGATGGACAGTCCAGAGTCTCCAAATCGATAATTTCCGTTGATAGATCCAAGAAACTCATCAGCCACGAAGACTTTTCACATCCTTTCACGTATATTGCACGAGCTCGTTGTAAGATGGTTTGAATTATCACTTTTGCTGCATCGTATGGTATACTGCCATAATCCCATGGTAGTCCGTGACAATTACGTTCCAACCATTTGTATGTCATTTTGTATCTTCCTGGTAGAGTGTCCCAGGCGTATGGTGATTCGAAGATAAGCGTCAGAGGCTCAACATTTTTGTCATAAGCTTGATCGATTGATATTTCTTTGAGGATGAATTCATTGAGAGGCCCCTTGAAACCTTGTACATTGACGATGAACTCCATTTTGACTAATGTCCAGCAGCATCATCACCCCCGATTTTGTACCAATTTTTGACTCCACCACTTATGGGATTATATTCGACTATACGATCGTATAGAATGAGGCAGTATGCGCATGTTTGTGCAGAGGAATGTTCGTTTTCTATTTCAAATTCGAGACAAACATCCACGGGGCCAGACTTGAGGGAATCATATTGTTTTGAGCAATCAATTACAACAAGTGGTGCATATTTTTAAAATTCCGTTTTGTTCAACCATGGCTCACTCTCCTTATTGTAATACATGGATTGGAAATTTGTATACATGTCGTAGAGTAATGCATACTGATTTTGTTGTATATTCAAATTCATGTTACCGTATGGATAACATTGTGAATTTAAGTAGAGTTTCACATCGGTTTGTCAACAAAAAAAGATCCCTGGTCTCATGAAGGATGAGAACAACGGGGCTATAATGACTGAATTCGTTTAAAATATTGAGAGTTTAAGACAGTTTGAGAATTTGAGGGTTTGAGATAGTTTGAGAGTTACAGAGATTGAGAGTTTAAAAGTTTGAAAGTTTGAGAGTTCGAGAGAGTTGAAAAGTTTGAGAGTTTGAGAGAGTTTAAGAGAGTATGGGAGTGTGAGAGTTTCAGAGAGGATGAGAGTTTAAAAGTTTGAGAGAGTTTAAATGTTTGAGGTTTTGAGAGAGAGTTCAAGAGTTTAAGAGTATGATAGTTTGAGAGAGTTCAAGAGTTTGAGAATTCGACAGTTCGAGAGAGTTTGAGAGGTTGAGAATTTGGGAGTGAGAGTTTAAGAGAGTATGAGAGTCTGAGAGTTTGAGAGAGTTTGGGAGTTTAAGAGAGTATAAGAGTCTGAGAGTTTAAGAGAGTATGAGAGTATGAGAGTTCGAGAGTTAGAGAGAGTTTGAATGTTTGAGAGCTTGAAACAGTTCAAGAATTTGAGGTTGAGAGAGTTTGAGAGCTTGAAAGTTTGAGACAGTTTGAGAATTTGAGAGTTTGCCAGATTGAGAGTGTGAGAGTTTGAGAGTGAAAGTTTGAGAGTTTGAGAGAGTTTGAGAGTTTGAAAGTGCAAAAAAATTAAGAGAGTTCGAGAGTTTGAGACCTTGAGAGTTTGAGAGTTTTAGAGTTTGAGAGTTTGAGAGTGTTTAAGAGTTTGAGAGGTTGAGATTTTGAGAGTTTAAGAGTTTGAAAGATTGAGAGTTTAAGAGTTTGAGAGTTTAAGAATTTGAGAGAGTTTGAGAGTTTGAGAGTTCGAGACAGTTTGAGAATTTGGGAATTTGAGAGTTTGAGAGTTCAAAACAGTTTGACAGTTTGAGAGTTTGAAAGTTTGAGAGTTTAAGAGAGTTTGAGAGTTTGAAAGTTTGAGAGTTTAAGAGAGTTTGAGAGTTCGAAAGTTTGAAAGTTTGAGAGTTTGAGAGTTTAGGAGTTTAAGAGGTTGAGAGTTCAAAAGTTTATGAGTTTGAGAGTTCGACAGAGTTTGAGAGTTTGAAAAGTTGAAAGTTTCAGAGTTTGAGAGTGAGAGTTCAAGAGTTTGGGTGGTTGAGAGTTTGAGAGAGTTTAAGAATTTAAGAGATTAATGAATAATGCAGTTTTTGGAAAAACCATGCAAGATGTTCGTAGTCACGTGCAAGTCAAACTGTTAACTGAATGGGTAGGCCGATATGGAGCAGAGGCTATGATTGCAAAACCTAATTTTCACAGTCGAAGTATCTTTGCGGAAAATTTAATCGCTGTAGAGTTGCGAAATCTACAGGTCAAGTTTAACAAACCAATATATGCGGGTATGCCCATTTTGGATATCTCAAAAACTTGTCGATATTCGATATGCGTTCCACCACGAGTTTATAACTCCATCGTATCAAAACAAATGTAAAGTTATGTATACGGATACTGATAGTCTGATTTATCATATTGAATGTGAAGATGTGTACCAGGATATGAAACGTAATCTTGATAAATATGACACAAGCGACTACCCCCCCCTGACAATGTATATGGTACACCGCTTGTCAACAAAAAGGTCCCAGGTCTCATGAAGGATGAGAACAACGGGGCCCTCATGACTGAATTCGTTGGATTTAGATCGAAAATGTATGCGATGCGAGTTGAGGGGAAGAAAGATGTTAAAAAAGCGAAAGGTGTAAAGAGCAATGTTGTTGTGAGAACCATAAAATTTGAAGATTATGTGAAATGTCTCGATGAGCAGATTGAAATGAAGTGTTGCCAATCATCGATTCTATCGACATTACATAATGTCTATACCATAACAGAGACAAAAATCGTTCTAAGTCCACACGATGACAAGCGATATATTATACCTGGAACGGTAGACACGTTGCCATGGGATCATTACAGTATTCCCAAAGGTTCGGAAGCAATGAAAACGTAGAGAATTGTAAACCAAGAGCGCGTACGTATGTGTATGAGAGAGAGAGAGAGAGAGAGAGAGAGAGAACATTTTTCTTCAATATTTGTACATTTGATGTGAAATAAAAAGAATCTTTTTGTGAAACTCAATGTGTCCATCCTTTTTTTTTCCTTCTGTCTGCTTTCCAGGGCTATGCAGAGACCTGCTTGGATGTGTCGGGAGGGTCATAAAGAATAAATCAGACTTTAAAAATCTGTTTGTCTTCTTTATTGTTCACAAATCATCCTTACTTATCCAACTATTATGTGTATTGTCGAAACCTAGCCATTTCACAAGCAACTGACTACCACGCCTCTTCCAGGCTTTTTCGATGAGATATATGTCGGGATATTTAACTCGAAGTAACTCTTGCTCATAGAAACCACCTGCAATGGGCTCATCTTGGTGATCTTTTATGTTATATGTAGCAGGGCTAGTTTTTCCTACTCGACATATTGTGAAAATTTCCGTTGGCCAGTTTGGCGTATAACCTTTCTCAAATACATTCTTAAATTTACTTTCGGAAAAAGTCAACAAACCGATAGAAATTTACCGAAGCATATAGCTTCAAGTATGTGGGCTTTTATTATAGGCTTTATCATGTTTTATGAAATCTGCAAATAATGTTGAAATCGTTCCTCTCATTGAAGTTGTGTGATAACGAATCATTATTCCACGACTCAGATCTCCCAAATGTGTTTAAGCCTTCAACAGATATTCAAACATATTCAATACTCATATAAAAATTAAAACCCTGAAAAAAAAACTTTCAACCCTACCAAAAGTGATCAAATTAATGAGTCATGACAAACTTTACAAATCCAATACTTGCAAAAAAAAATATACATACATATATATATATATATATATATATATATTTCAAGACTTCACAAAAGTTACTGTTGCATATTACACGAAAGTTTAAGAAACCTTCCTTATTTCAGAGCATCTTTAAAAAGTGATGAAATACATTCCAATTATCTAATTATCGTCCTATAACGTGAAAAAAAATTATGTCATGATTCTAAAGTATATAGGCTCAAGTACGTGGGTTTCTATTATAGGCTTTATCATGTTTTATAAAATCTGCAAATAATGTTAAAATCGTTTCTCTCATTGAAGTTGTGTAATGACGAATCATTATTCCACGACTCAGATCTACCAAATGTGTTGAAGCCTTCCACAGATATTTAAACATATTCAATCCTTCCACAAAATTAAAACTCTGAAAAAAAAAAATTTCAACCCTACCAAAAAGAAAAAGTGATCAAATTAATGAGTCACGACAAAATTTACAAATCCAATCCTTGCAAATATATATATATATATATATATATATATATATATATATATATATATATATATATTTCAAGACTTCACAAAGTTACTATTACATATTTCACGAAAGTTTTAGAAACCTTCCTTATTTCAGAGTATCTTTAAAAATGATGAAATACATTCCAATGATCTAATTAACGTCTTATAACGTGAAAATAATATTAATTTAACTAATTAATTATTAATAATAATTAATAATATTAATATAACGTGAAAAAATGTCATGCTTATAAAGTATAAGAATTTAAAAATTGGAAAACGTCGTTAGATTTACAAATGTTTACTAAGCCAATTGAGATCATTATTCAGGCTCAAGTTGCGGCCAGTGGTATGATGCAGCGGGGGGGCTCCGCCCTCGCACCACATACCCCTGGCCGCGACTTGAGCCTGAATAATGATCTCAATTGGCTTAGTAAACATTTGTAAATCTAACGACGTTTTCCAATTTTTAAATTCTTATACTTTATAAGCATGACATTTTTTCACGTTATAAGACGTTAATTAGATCATTGGAATGTATTTCATCATTTTTTAAAGATACTCTGAAATAAGGAAGGTTTCTAAAACTTTCGTGAAATATGTAATAGTAACTTTGTGAAGTCTTGAAATATATATATATATATTTGCAAGGATTGGATTTGTAAATTTTGTCGTGACTCATTAATTTGATCACTTTTTCTTTTTGGTAGGGTTGAAATTTTTTTTTTTCAGAGTTTTAATTTTGTGGAAGGATTGAATATGTTTAAATATCTGTGGAAGGCTTCAACACATTTGGTAGATCTGAGTCGTGGAATAATGATTCGTCATTACACAACTTCAATGAGAGAAACGATTTTAACATTATTTGCAGATTTTATAAAACATGATAAAGCCTATAATAGAAACCCACGTACTTGAGCCTATATACTTTAGAATCATGACATAATTTTTTTTTCACGTTATAGGACGATAATTAGATAATTGGAATGTATTTCATCACTTTTTAAAGATGCTCTGAAATAAGGAAGGTTTCTTAAACTTTCGTGTAATATGCAACAGTAACTTTTGTGAAGTCTTGAAATATATATATATATATATATATTAGACTGGGCCAAAAAAAATGACTATTTTTTTTTTGAAATGGCTATCGAGAATATCATTCAGGATGACAAAAAAAAGAATTTCCTGAAAGTTTGAGCCCGTAATAAAATTTTTTAGAGGTCTATCATCGCTATTTTTTATTTTTACTCATGATCGGATGTTTGACGTCAGAACTGCCAAAACATTAGAGTGAAAGAATTTCGATTATACTTATTTCTATATAAAATCGAATTCCCTACAAAAAAGTTCTGATTGAAAATTTTCGCCAGACAAGCGGTTTTTGGCCCAGTCTAATATATATATATATATATATATATATATATATATATGTATGTATATTTTTTTTGCAAGTATAGGATTTGTAAAGTTTGTCATGACTCATTAATTTGATCACTTTTTGGTAGGGTTGAAAGTTTTTTTTTTCAGGGTTTTAATTTTTATATGAGTATTGAATATGTTTGAATATCTGTTGAAGGCTTAAACACATTTGGGAGATCTGAGTCGTGGAATAATGATTCGTTATCACACAACTTCAATGAAAGGAACGATTTCAACATTATTTGCAGATTTCATAAAACATGATAAAGCCTATAATAAAAGCCCACATACTTGAAGCTATATGCTTCGGTAAATTTCTATCGGTTTGTTGACTTTTTCCGAAAGTAAATTTAAGAATGTATTTGAGAAAGGTTATACGCCAAACTGGCCAACGGAAATTTTCACAATATGTCGAGTAGGAAAAACTAGCCCTGCTACATATAACATAAAAGATCACCAAGATGAGCCCATTGCAGGTGGTTTCTATGAGCAAGAGTTACTTCGAGTTAAATATCCCGACATATATCTCATCGAAAAAGCCTGGAAGAGGCGTGGTAGTCAGTTGCTTGTGAAATGGCTAGGTTTCGACAATACACATAATAGTTGGATAAGTAAGGATGATTTGTGAACAATAAAGAAGACAAACAGATTTTTAAAGTCTGATTTATTCTTTATGACCCTCCCGACACATCCAAGCAGGTCTCTGCATAGCCCTGGAAAGCAGACAGAAGGAAAAAAAAAGGATGGACACATTGAGTTTCACAAAAAGATTCTTTTTATTTCACATCAAATGTACAAATATTGAAGAAAAATGTTCTCTCTCTCTCTCTCTCTCTCTCTCTCTCTCTCATACACATACGTACGCGCTCTTGGTTTACAATTCTCTACGTTTTCATTGCTTCCGAACCTTTGGGAATACTGTAATGATCCCATGGCAACGTGTCTACCGTTCCAGGTATAATATATCGCTTGTCATCGTGTGGACTTAGAACGATTTTTGTCTCTGTTATGGTATAGACATTATGTAATGTCGATAGAATCGATGATTGGCAACACTTCATTTCAATCTGCTCATCGAGACATTTCACATAATCTTCAAATTTTATGGTTCTCACAACAACATTGCTCTTTACACCTTTCGCTTTTTTAACATCTTTCTTCCCCTCAACTCGCATCGCATACATTTTCGATCTAAATCCAACGAATTCAGTCATGAGGGCCCCGTTGTTCTCATCCTTCATGAGACCTGGGACCTTTTTGTTGACAAGCGGTGTACCATATACATTGTCAGGGGGGGTAGTCGCTTGTGTCATATTTATCAAGATTACGTTTCATATCCTGGTACACATCTTCACATTCAATATGATAAATCAGACTATCAGTATCCGTATACATAACTTTACATTTGTTTTGATACGATGGAGTTATAAACTCGTGGTGGAACGCATATCGAATATCGACAAGTTTTTGAGATATCCAAAATGGGCATACCCGCATATATTGGTTTGTTAAACTTGACCTGTAGATTTCGCAACTCTACAGCGATTAAATTTTCCGCAAAGATACTTCGACTGTGAAAATTAGGTTTTGCAATCATGGCCTCTGCTCCATATCGGCCTACCCATTCAGTTAACAGTTTGACTTGCACGTGACTACGAACATCTTGCATGGTTTTTCCAAAAACTGCATTATTCATTAATCTCTTAAATTCTTAAACTCTCTCAAACTCTCAACCACCCAAACTCTTGAACTCTCACTCTCAAACTCTGAAACTTTCAACTTTTCAAACTCTCAAACTCTGTCGAACTCTCAAACTCATAAACTTTTGAACTCTCAACCTCTTAAACTCCTAAACTCTCAAACTCTCAAACTTTCAAACTTTCGAACTCTCAAACTCTCTTAAACTCTCAAACTTTCAAACTCTCAAACTCTCTTAAACTCTCAAACTTTCAAACTCTCAAACTGTCAAACTGTTTTGAACTCTCAAACTCTCAAATTCCCAAATTCTCAAACTGTCTCGAACTCTCAAACTCTCAAACTCTCTCAAATTCTTAAACTCTCAAACTCTTAAACTCTCAATCTTTCAAACTCTTAAACTCTCAAAATCTCAACCTCTCAAACTCTTAAACACTCTCAAACTCTCAAACTCTAAAACTCTCAAACTCTCAAGGTCTCAAACTCTCGAACTCTCTTAATTTTTTTGCACTTTCAAACTCTCAAACTCTCTCAAACTCTCAAACTTTCACTCTCAAACTCTCACACTCTCAATCTGGCAAACTCTCAAATTCTCAAACTGTCTCAAACTTTCAAGCTCTCAAACTCTCTCAACCTCAAATTCTTGAACTGTTTCAAGCTCTCAAACATTCAAACTCTCTCTAACTCTCGAACTCTCATACTCTCATACTCTCTTAAACTCTCAGACTCTTATACTCTCTTAAACTCCCAAACTCTCTCAAACTCTCAGACTCTCATACTCTCTTAAACTCTCACTCCCAAATTCTCAACCTCTCAAACTCTCTCGAACTGTCGAATTCTCAAACTCTTGAACTCTCTCAAACTATCATACTCTTAAACTCTTGAACTCTCTCTCAAAACCTCAAACATTTAAACTCTCTCAAACTTTTAAACTCTCATCCTCTCTGAAACTCTCACACTCCCATACTCTCTTAAACTCTCTCAAACTCTCAAACTTTTCAACTCTCTCGAACTCTCAAACTTTCAAACTTTTAAACTCTCAATCTCTGTAACTCTCAAACTATCTCAAACCCTCAAATTCTCAAACTGTCTTAAACTCTCAATATTTTAAACGAATTCAGTCATTATAGCCCCGTTGTTCTCATCCTTCATGAGACCAGGGACCTTTTTTTGTTGACAAACCGATGTGAAACTCTACTTAAATTCACAATGTTATCCATACGGTAACATGAATTTGAATATACAACAAAATCAGTATGCATTACTCTACGACATGTATACAAATTTCCAATCCATGTATTACAATAAGGAGAGTGAGCCATGGTTGAACAAAACGGAATTTTAAAAATATGCACCACTTGTTGTAATTGATTGCTCAAAACAATATGATTCCCTCAAGTCTGGCCCCGTGGATGTTTGTCTCGAATTTGAAATAGAAAACGAACATTCCTCTGCACAAACATGCGCATACTGCCTCATTCTATACGATCGTATAGTCGAATATAATCCCATAAGTGGTGGAGTCAAAAATTGGTATAAAATCGGGGGTGATGATGCTGCTGGACATTAGTCAAAATGGAGTTCATCGTCAATGTACAAGGTTTCAAGGGGCCTCTCAATGAATTCATCCTCAAAGAAATATCAATCGATCAAGCTTATGACAAAAATGTTGAGCCTCTGACGCTTATCTTCGAATCACCATACGCCTGGGACACTCTACCAGGAAGATACAAAATGACATACAAATGGTTGGAACGTAATTGTCACGGACTACCATGGGATTATGGCAGTATACCATACGATGCAGCAAAAGTGATAATTCAAACCATCTTACAACGAGCTCGTGCAATATACGTGAAAGGATGTGAAAAGTCTTCGTGGCTGATGAGTTTCTTGGATCTATCAACGGAAATTATCGATTTGGAGACTCTGGACTGTCCATCGCTGCAGAAGTTACCGAAAATTCGACCCAATTGCCCCCACCACCACCACCACCACCGCAATTCGAAATATAATTGTGCGAATAAGAATGTGAAATCTCTGAGAAGTTGGTTATATGTCTATCATGCATTGTGTGAACGAGGGATTTTTGAATAAACAAAATATTTTTTTTATGATTATATATGGCTTTATTCGTTTTTATTATAAACACTCATCTCCTCCTTCTCCACCACTCAGCATACATTATTACAAATGATTTTTGACAACGATGAGAATCATACATATTTTTACATTTTTTTCCCACAAACGATGAAATTTTTCACGACATACATATTTTTACACCATTTTTTCGCAACGATGAAACTTTTCAAACGAACCATGGTAGTTTATAATAACCGAGATGGATTATATCGCTCAGGAAGATGTCCGTCCACACGTAGACATTCTTCTTGTGAACTTCAGCCAACGTCTCAAGGTATTCATCTTCATCTCTATGGAAATCTCTGAAGTCAGACTGTGGTAGCATAACCACAATGTAATCTGCGATTATAACGAAGTATTGTGGCTCGTAAATGGTTTTTTCCACGTATGATATATCAATGACCGGATAACGCACACCAGCCTGAAGTTCCCTCGCCTTTTTCAATGAAAGACCATATGTCGACATGAAAAATTTGTTTAATGACACACAATCCATTTTTGTAGAGTGATTTCGAGAAGTATATATCTGACTTTGAGCTAATGTTGTAGTCGAATGATGATTCCTTCTCCACGATTTCAGTACCCATCCTTTCTCCCACGAGCATGCAGAAGATACCCTGTTCAAACAAGTCGTCAGCCTCCCCCGTCTGTGGACACGTGCACCCCGGAATAAGCTCAAACGCGTTCTTCACTCTCTCGACATTTTCTACAATTTCGACGTAGAGGTGTGGGACCGTCAATGTGATCTTCCATCGATGGTGTATTCCAATGTTCATTGCATCGACGAAATGATTTAATTTCACTGCCGGATTTGTAATATTCTGGTAAACGCTCCCACAAAATATCTGTGTAGTCACTGAAATATTTTTTAAACGCCGTTGGTGATATAATTTCTAGCTCCTCTCGCGTAATTTCTCGAGGATTCCTAATGCGTTGAATCACATAAATATTCACCAGTTGTTCCATGATGAAACACTTTTCACAATCTCAACGCATGGGTCCAACAGCATCAACATGAGTCAGTTCCCATGGTGGATTAAAATGATCATCACACTCATGATATGATTGTATCTCACTGTCACACTGTAAATGCTCTGGTAAACGATCCCACAATGAAGTTATACAGTAGCTAAAATATTTTAAAAGTAAAGCCTTGGGAATCGATTCGAGTTCATTTTTCGTCAATGTCCAGGGGTCTTTCGACGGGTGGATTGCATACAAGATTGCGCATCTATCCATGTCGACGTCTACTTTCAGAATAAACATTTAACTCTCAATCTTATAAGTTTATCCACTTTTTCAAACTAAAATTATTTAAAAATAATCATACATCTCTCACACTCACTATACCCCGCATTTCCCCTACCCTCGCCCCACCCATACAGCATCAACGCAAGACTGTACATAACGCAAAAAAAAATATGGACTAGCAGGTAGGAGATTTATCTTTTGTTAAAATTCTACTAATGCATCGTTTTAAGCAAACAATGACTCAATGGAGGTCAGGTGTGATCGTCACCTGCAAGTTTTGAGGTATGGGCGACTTTAAAAATCTCCATCCCTTCTTGCGCCTCGTGAGAAATGTCTCTACAGGTTAAAATATATGCAACACCGGACACATAACTCTGTCATTGAGCGAGTGCATCTTTGTAAAGATTTCTAGTTCGATGTGGAATTTTTTCAAAGTTGGGGGAAGGGCAGGTGCATTTTCAAAAGAAATCTCATGGCCAGAGTGTAAAAATATGTAACACGGAATATATAAATCTCTCATTAATGTGATGTTCTGCCCCCCCCTCCCCCCCCCCCTCCCCCCTTTTAACATCATCATTTTTAACCTCAGCCTCTCCCTCACACTCCTTCCATCTCTCTCACACACACACACACTACCCCCTCCATCCTTAAAAAATGTTTCTAACAAAATCATCATCTCTTATATAGATTTTCCAAAAAGCAATGCTATTGAGGTGAGGGGGTGGGGGTTGTATATGTGGAAAGATGTAGACATGAAGATGTAAATCTATTGGTTGGAATTTTCTCTTTTTCCGTTACCGCGATAAAATGTGGTATGAAAAAATAAAAAATGTTGCTGCTTTTTCCCACAAAGTCGGCTATTTTACTCTTTTGTTGCAAGGTGGAAGTTTCATTTGTTGGAATTCTTTCTTTTTATGTTACCGCGAAAAATGTGGTATGAAAAATAAAAAATGTTGCTGCTTTTTCCCACAAAGTCGGCTTTTTTTTTTTTTTTTTACTCTTTTGTTACAAGATGGGAGTTTAAGATAGAAAACTGATGATGAAAAATTTATCAGTCGGCATTTTCTTCGTTTCATTACGCAGATATACATCAGCTATAGGTCAAGGGAAAAATGTGGGTGTGCACCCTCCAATTGAGTCAAAATTTCCACTGAGACATATTTTTATAGAGACAATGTCTCAATCATGGTAGAATGCCACAATTCTATAGATTATACCGTGGAAAAAAAAAAACCACGTCTCCTAGAGAACATAAATATAATTAGTACAGTCACGGGTGTCAGGCTCAAAAATTTTCACCCCATTGTGTTAACTTTGTTTATTACTACCGTGCAGGTTGTTGCAGGTCCTCAGCGGGACCGACAAAAGAAGCGAGCCCTTCCTTCCCCCTCTGCAGCGCTTCTATTTTTCTTTTCTATCTCTCTCACACCCTTCTTTCATCTCTCTCTCCCGCCCTCACTCAACCATCCCCTCCACAAACCCCCTCCCCCGCAACAGTCCCTTCCCCGCACCGCAGCGTTCCCCGCACCGGACCCCGCGCTCCCCCGTCCCCGCACCCCCCTGAGATCCCTGTGTTTGAACCGGCCTAGCTCATATACTTACTTGTCTACTTAGTGTTGGCTACACTCATGAAATAATGTAATGCTTCAGAGGGTTCATCTTTAAGATTCAGTTCTTATCTAGCGTTTTGATATATCATTTTTCAATTTTCATGGTGTATTTGTAGCTATTCACAATTTTTTAAATCTCGATAGAGTATTAACAAATTTAACACTAATTTATTCAATCAAAATTACGGGCCAAATGGACAAAAGTATGGAGGGCCCTTCTATTCAAGTGCCATAATAGCCCGATGTTTGACTGAATATTACCGATTCAACTCTGTTGCTACAGGCGTTCGAAAATCATTATAACCTATTTGTATGAGGTAGTTATTTAATCTTTACGCCCTCTATTCGTGGCTCCAATTGAATTGTAAATAAAGTCTCGGAATAGTATGAACGCCGTATTTCTCTCCAGCGCATGAAACAAGCACTAGTAAAACCACGGGCCACATTAACTCATATGAGAAGCGGCCCTAAGAGTCACTAATACTCGAATCAAACGCCGGCTTCACCGCGGGCCACGTTGACTCCGAAGAGAAGCGGCCCAACGGATCGACCGGCAAGGTAAATAACCGATATTCTATCAACAATTTTTTAAATGGAAATACGAATGAAGCTATTGATGTGAATAGAGATTCTGTTTTAAATAGAAATACGAGGACCGATTTTCCCTCCAGCGTTTGAAATTTATTTTTATGAAGAAGTTATTTAATATTTACGCCCGCTAGTCGTGGTTCTAACCTAATTGCAAACATGGACTCGGAATAGTATGAACGCCGTATTTTCCTCGAGCTCATGAAACAAGCACTAG
The DNA here is from genome assembly GCA_963989365.1 of Rhimphoctona megacephalus. Taxonomy (NCBI): domain Eukaryota; kingdom Metazoa; phylum Arthropoda; class Insecta; order Hymenoptera; family Ichneumonidae; genus Rhimphoctona; species Rhimphoctona megacephalus. The sequence continues at coordinate 21,405 of CAXDIM010000061.1, read as the reverse complement.
TAAAACCACGGGCCACGTTAACTCAAATGAGAAGCGGCCCTAAGAGTCACTAATACCCGAATCAAATGCCGTCTTCACCGCGGGCCACGTTGACTCTGAAAGAGAAGCGGCTCAACGGATCTGCCGGCAAGATACATAACGAACGATCAAAATTTAATGAACAATTTCTTAGATGAATAGGAATGTAAATATTGATCCGAGTACACGTTCTGTCCCAAATGAAACTTCAAAAACAATTTTTCCCTCCAGCGTTTAAAACAGGCATCAACTACACCACAGGCCACATTAACTCGAGTGAGAAGCGGCCTTATAGATCATTGATACCCGAAGTAAACGCCGGTTTAAGGGCCGACCACGTTAACGATAGGTGACCGCACAGATCTGAGGCCTGACGCCAAGTATATTACGTTTCATCGACTGATAAGACTTCATTATTTGTTGCTAGACGTGAGATTACATTATTTATCCGAATTGTAACGATTACCTTACATAGCAATGATTATTCATTTTTTATATTTGGACGCCAAGTCATAAAAAAAAGAATTTAGAATTATCTATCATAATAAATATTTGTTGCGAATTGATTTTGTAAATATTATATGCATATTTATCTTGAAACGTCTATGTCATTGCGAATACGAGTTATTCTATGTCTATAAGCTGGTGAATACGTAACTTGAAGTTTGTTCACTTCTATCCCATGACTATAGTTGGTAAATATTAACCAAAGACCATGCTTTTCAAAAAATAGCTTTACGTATTTTTCTCTTGGAGTAACTATTATCTCCTGTGCGATGGAATAATTCGATAGGTTCAATACTTTCAGAACTAATTGTTGATACTATCGGCCTTAATTTAATAAATATAATTTATTAATATAATTATAAATAATATAATTATAATAATATAATATAATTATATATAAAAATATAATTTAATAAATCGACAATCCAAGGATTGTCGATTTATTAAATTCATCTTTTAAACTTTATCGTTGACATCTTCATACAAAGGCAAAGCAACGACAGGGTATACAATTACAAAAACGAAATAGAATTTGAGATCTGCTTTAAGGTATCGATATTTTAAACTCAATCGACCAGTTGACATGGAATAACTCGTAGAAAAACAGTGTGCAGTAGTAACGATATCATTGTGAGGAAAAGTACTCTTCCAATACTATAAAACTTATGAGAATTTTACAAAAAAGTTGTAAGATACAAAAGTTTCCCGAACTCCTTTTGCCTCCAATGTTTGCATTATAAATTTCTTATCCACCAATCCAAACGCTGCATTTTAATCTATGAGTAAAGCTACCGTTTTTCTTTTTTTTCCGGTTGTCATTCGCGAAGTGCTTGAGCACTTCAATATTATAAATCGTTTCTTTCCCCCTGCTAAATTCTGTTTGGTTCTGCGGCACCACTTTCCTCTGTATAACAACGTCATTTGCGTCATTCCTCTATACTCTTGGACCTTTTTTCCGCTCCCGTTCTAGTCCAAGAAAGATGGCTTTTTGCAAAACAAAAAATGCTATCACTCGATTTTTCAATTGGAATATATTAGGGGATGGCCCCTAAGTGAAAATCCAACTTTCCGTCTCGGGTGGAAGGCGAAAGTTAGCCGCCATCTCGAAAACCCCGTTTTCGCAAATACATCATAAACGGTGCGATAATAGTACCTTTTTTGTAAGAAATTATATTTACGATAACTTTTATTCGAAACTTTTTTCTCTATAGCTTATATTGTTCGAGATATAGTCATTTGAACGAATTCAATTGTTATTTTTATCAAATATTTTGATAATTATTAGAGATGCGGAAAAATTGTATTAATTTTAATAATTAAACTGGTAGAGCGTAAAATACTCTACAAATTTTATGTAGAACATTTTTCGTAAAACGAACGGTTAATGAGATACAGTATAAAATAGTTGTCATCACGTGTATGCAGAATCACTGGTGAGTGGTGATGTTCCATCACGTCTGCAAGAAACAGTAGAGTTGTACAGCTTAGTTATGAAAGGATAACAATACTTAGTTGATTCAGAAGAATGACAAATAGTCCTGACCGCAATGTTTGTTATTGACAATGAACCAAAACAACAATACTAAGTTGATAATAAGTTATTATGTCAAAGGAGAATATGGGAGATAAGAGATTCCTTTTCATTTCCACTCCGCCTGCGTCTCGTTAGCAGCTCCGTTTTCCTTACGTTCATATCAGTTTCTTTTTGTCGAAGTATTTTTCTAGTCATCTTATCATGCTTTCCATTTTCTCCTTCTTTTCTGTTAAAATGGCCACGTGGTCCGCATATGTCCGCGAGCATATTCTCCTTTCCCCGATTTTGACCCCTCCCCACCATCTCTTCGTTAACTTTTCCTCCGTGTTCGCCGTTAGGAGCTTAAATAAGACTAGTCTCATGGGACAGCCTTGCCTCATTTCCTTTACCGTCCACAAGCCGTGCCTCGTTTTCTCCCCCCTCCCCTTTGCCTAACTGACCATCAACTTCCCCCTTCTCTTTCATCGTCTGTCTGTTGACTAGGTTATTTAAAACATAGATATTACTTATGGAAAGAATACCTTCTCTGGAGTCTGGTTGGTTTGGCGGCACCACCCCCTTCTCATTAATCTCTCCTCCGATCTTCCTCGTTAACACTGATGCTTATCCTTTATATAGCGCTGGCGTTAGCGTAACCCCTCTATATTCGTCTACTTTTCTTCCTTGTCGTTTCTTCACGATTGGGACTACTATTCCCACCTCCTATCCCTCTGGCCAGCTTTCCGCCCTTTAGACCCTTCTACCTATCTCACATGCCATTTTCACCGTTTGATCTCTTCCACACTTCCAAGCTTCGATCGGATAACCATCGCGTCCCATAGATTGCCCTCTTTGCTCCTCTCGATCGCTTACCGTATTTCCTTTTTCGAGCACTCCCTACCTCCTATCCCCCCCCCCCCCCCCCAAGAGGGAAGGAAAAAGGGTACGAACAAGAATTCGTACCCTTTCATCCACTTCTTCAACAGCTCCCTGAAGTGATCTCTCCATTTTACTTCGCTTATTTCTTATTCCATTTCTTTCTTCACCTTCCTCTCTTTATTCACTATCATCCATACCTCTTCTTTCGTTCTTGCCCCTACCATCCCTCACGCCAACCTGTCCTATTCTTTTTCTTTTTGTCACATAGTTGTTTGTACTTCTTCTTTCCGGCCGTGTACTTTTCCCTTACTTTTTTTCTTTCTCTTCATCTTATCAATGCTGCCCGTAGAGTCACCTTTTCAATTTAGCATTTTTCATCCCACCCCCCCCCCCCCCTCTTATCTACCTATTTCAGGCTCCCGCTCCCTTCTCGCTCTTGCTTATATTCTTTATTCACACTTCCATATATTGCATCATTCCCTGTACCCTTTCCCCCTCAAAAAGCAGAATCACAACTCATCGATGATTTCACATACACGTGATGGCAATTATTATTGCACTATACCTTAATAGCTATTCATTCTATGCAAAAAAAAACTTCATATTAAATGTATAGAGAATTTTATCTACAAGTTGAAATACCACTATTTTTTTGCATCTCTAACCATTATATAGATATTTGATGAAAGCAACAATCGGAATCGTTCAACTGACTGTAGTTCGAAAAATATGAACTATAGTGAGATAATTTTCTAAAAGAAAATTTTAGCAAATATCACTTCCTGAAAAAAGGTCCTTATTATTTTTATCGTACCTATTATCGTATTAATAGGATTATTTTTTCCGTTCAAGATATATTGGCGAACATACGTTTTTCAAAATGGCTGCTAACGTTCGCTTCTCCTGAGACGAAAACTTGGAGTTACACTTAGTGGCAACTCTGTACCATATCTTATCGAAAAATCACGTGGGAGAGGTTTTTGTTTAGCCGCGACCCCACTTTTGGTGGTATTTTCCTGGATTATTCTGAATATCACCGATTGGCCCCTCCGTGTTTATCTGGGGCTAGCACCCCCCTTCACCACTCGTTTCCATATTTCCCACGCCATCTTTATCGTTGCAGATGATATTAAAATCAGCAAAAAATTGAAGTGTTAGGTAAGTGTATTCCCAAAAGGAACAATCGTAGACATTTTGCTATGATCAAATTCAGTGAAATTAAATACGAAATCTTTTTTAATTGATGCAAAATCTATAATCCACGCGACGTTAAAAATAATTAAACAATCCGATACAAGTTTTACAGCCCAGTTTCAACCCCCTTTCGTAAAAACAAAAGTCGCAAACTGGTTCAATAAACATTGAATTCTTAGATTCCGGAGAGTATATTCACAATGATGTTGTTACCATTATTCTCCACGCTTAGCAGGCGGTTTTCGGCTGTCTGCGATTGCTCCTGGATTTGAGCGGATTCATCCAGTGATGCAACCTGTCGTCGCGCCTGCGCTTTTTTCCTCATTTCTGTAATGTACAACAATCTTTATTAGACTTTCCAAACCATACATTTTCCTCACCGCAATATCTTACCTTTCCGTCGTTTATTCCGCTTCTGCTTTTTTGAATTTGGCTCTGCCAAAGGAGCTGCGGGAACTTGGTCAATAATTTGTCTCCTTCGCCTTCGGGTTGGACCTGCTGCTATAAACAGCAAAATTAACAAAATTTCTATACGTAGTGCAATTTTGTACTTGGCCCGATGATAAGATATAAGGAAGTATTTAATCATGAGCTTCTTCGGTTTTAAATAAGAGCGTTCACAATATGAAACTACAATTAGACCGAGGGACTGTTTTCAGCTTGCAATAAATTAATAATAATTACCGATATTATTGGGCTGAGAAGAGGCTTCCCTTGGTTCTTCCTCCAAACCATTGGCAATTGCTTCTTCTGGATTGTTTTCTGCAAAGAATTGTGCACATAAATAATTGGGTATTGAGTTACAGATTAAACAAATACAGTAATAATGGTTATAAAAATTGTTTCATAAAAAATTACCATTAGCATCGGGCAAAGAGTGTCTATCAGATTCGTCATCGATCACGATCGGCAGATCTTCTATGGAGCAAAAATTCATAACGTTTCATTTCTTTCTTTTGACATTTTCAATTGTTCAAATAAAATCATCAACATGTGTTATTCCAAAAGTTGTTACTTTAAAAAGTATTAACACGATTTGATTGTATAAAAGAAATCACAAAGAAAACTTTTCCGATTTTTTAATCCAAGTGCAATTTGTCAGCATACAATGCTTAACAGAAGTTGTAGCTTTCAAATTTTTTACGAACCTAGTTTCACAATATGACACTAGGCTTAGATCGACAGACTGCTTTCAGATAGCACTAGATAGAAAATCATTACCGATACTGCTGAGCTGGGAGGCTTCCCGTGGTTCCTCCTCCAAACCATTGGCAATCGCTTCTTCTAGATTGTCTTCTGCAAAGAAAATGTGCACATAAATAATATGGTATTGAGTTACAGATTAAACAAATACAGTAAGAGTGGTTATGAAAATTGTTTTGTGAATAATTACCATTAGCATCGGGCAAAGAGTGCCCATCAGATTGAACGTCGATTACGATCGGCAGGTCTTCTACGGAGCAAAAATTTATAATGTTTCATTTCTTTCTTTTGACATTTTCAATTGGTCAAATAAAATCATCAATACAAGTTTTTCAGAAAGTTCTCCCTTTGAAAAATATAAGTATGATTCGACTTTACATAAGAAACCATGGAGCAAACTTCTTTGTCTTTTCAGTCCGAGTAATATTTCAGCCAACACTAATTGCTTCAAATTTTTAATTGATTTATATTAATTGTAAATAAAAATATGAATGGAAAATTATAATGAATTATTTTAATCCTTATAACTTGAATAATGTTAGAAATTGAAGATCGTAGCTTGCAATTATTTTATGAACAACCCATAATGTAATTGGTTTTAATGATTTTACTCTAATCAAATTAATTCTGTCAAACTGTGTCGAAGAAGTTTTCTTCATTATTTGTGTTCTATAATAATTAGGCGGTACTACTTTTTTAATCAATCTGTACTATTGGTTGTTAAAATATGCCAAAAGATAAAAAACCCGTGCATCTTTTTTGCCTATGTCCTGAACCTGATATAACGATTAATGCTATCCTCGTATTCTAGTATTTATTCTAATGCTGCATTCCAGAAATATTTCCGAAAGGCCCTTATTATATCACACTGAATGGTGTTATTTACCGTTTTCTGGAAATGCCGCTACATTGTCCAGAAGCCATCGTGGTGGCTCCTCGGCGAAGATTTCTCGTTCAAAATCTGGATCTGGAATAATTTCAGGAAGATTGTGTTTTGAGGCAAGTTGTTCCTTAGCTGAATTGATACCGAAAAAAATTTTTACCTGATCGTCTGACCATTGGACGTTCCTGCAGCTCATTGGCTTCATCATACTCCTGCTCATTCCGTTGCTGAGCAATGAGGACGTCAACATTTCCTTTTAAAGAAGCTGCTTTGTCCATGAATTCGTCAACCGTGATCTCCAACATATGGAGTTCACGCCATGCTGAATAAAGAATAAATAAATTTATTGACATGCCTAAAATGTAATCTACTAATTTATTTACAATATCAAATATTATATGAGGATTAGGGTGGTTCATTTCAGAGCAACATTTTTTTCTCTACCAATCGTACTCGAAAATCTTCGGTCGATACCCAAAAACGAACCCTCGCAAAAAGAGAGGGTTGTCAAAAAATATTTAGCGGTCGCGAATCGAAATTGAAGGTTTTCCATTTGATTTACATTGGAAAAATGTTGTTCTTATTATAATTGATACCAGTCTGCGAATTTTGAAATTGCAATATGTTTCAAGTGGGCTTTCGTAGGAACTTTGATGCTATACAATTAAGTCTATGGAAGCATGTCCGTAAATTAAGTATTTTCTGCGGTATCATCACTTAAAATAAATATTGTATGAAAATATCTATATAAATGGCTGAAACGCCTAGGTTATTGAATATATCCAAAAAATTCAAATGACAACTTTGTAGAGAAACAAGTTTGCTACAAAAAAAAGTCCTATGAACTGAGACTGTAGATCTAACCCTTTCCAAATTACAGTTGATTTAGGTAAATTTGATAAATTTATAAAATTACATTTTATTTCAACAAATAGTCTCGGTCAACTATGATCTTGACGAAACCGTTGAATATATTCAAAAAAGTTGACAGACAATCTCATAAAGGATGAAATTCGTTAGAATCGAACACAAAAATATTTATTACATTTGCTTAAACCACATGTAACTTGGAAAGGGTTGAATCTACAGCCTCAGGTCATAGGACTTTTTTGTAGCAAACTTGTTTCTCTACAAAGTTGTTATTGAATTTTTTGTATATATTCAATAACTTAGGTGTTACAGCCGTTTATATAGATATTTTCATACAATATTTACTTTAAGTAATGATACCGCAGGAAATACTGAATTTACGGACATGCTTCAAGGGACTTTATTGTAGAGCATTAAATTTCATACGAAAACCCATTTGGAAAATATCGCAACATCTAAATTCGCACAATGGTATCAATTATAATAAGAACAACATTTTTTCCAATGGTAATCAAATGGAAAACCTTCAATTTCGATTCGCGACCGCTAAATGTTTTTTACCAACCCTCCCCTTTCGCGAGGCTTCGTTTTTGGGTATCGACTAAAGATTTTCGGGCACGATTGGTAGAAAAAGAAATGTTTCCCTGAAATGAATCACCCTAATGGGTATATTTGCAAATTAGTTACTGAAAACAAGATAAAACAACATGGACGTAGCATTTCAGCTCTAATACACTAAGGTATTGTGTTCTTGAAATAAAAAATGAATATTTGATGGAATCTAACCTTTGACAAGTTGCTTCTGCTTGAATATCGAAGAATATCTCGCATGCCGGCTGATTTGCACATTATTTTTCAACCGTTCGATATCCGCTCGAACGTCCGATTGTAGTTTCAGCAGCTTACCTGTTGCAAAAAATATAATCAATCGTAATAATGTTTTGTCCCTTTTCTGTGGATGTGAGTTGGGTGTCGTTGAGTTCGACCACGAGTTATACTTACAAACGAAATCCCACGGTCCAGGGCGAGTTTCCATTCGATGTTGCAGTCGGCTGTGATAAGACTCGATAATATTATTGGTCCGACGGCTTAGCCGATACACGCTGAATCCCTCTGGCGTTACGGTTCCCAACCAATATCGGGTGTAATAGTCGCAAAACTGGCGCAATTGTATTTTGAGAGATGCTGATAAATTATCTCGTAGACCCCGGAATTTGTTGGCAATGAGATCAGCCGGCAAATACGCCAAAGCCAAAACTTTTTTGAAAAAGGTTTTAGCATCTTCATTTGTTCGGAGGATGATTTGAAGGTTAAGAGCCTTGGCTTTTCTATATATCGCCTGAAACCCAGTACGTTTTTTTTGCAAATTCTTACCTAATAGTTTGACAGTGTCGACGAAATAGTTATTATAGGATTCATATCTCTAAATTGCCTATAAACCAATGTTTACATAAAGATGCAAAATTTCAATATATACAATTGCAAAATGATGGACCTTCGTCACAAATGTATAAAACCCATGTTGCCCTGAAATTGCCGAATTGTCAAGAACGATCATCGGAAATTCAGAAAAGTTATCTATGAAAAAAATACATACATCGAAGAAACGCTCCCGTAACATTTTTTGATGGTTTCATACACAGTAGACGGCCATCGAATTAGGACGCTTAACATTCTTACGCGTTCTCGATCGTGTTTACAGCAATTTCAAATTGATAGAAAGAAAAAAAGTAGAAAGAGATATTTTGTAGGGAAATTTTTTCTCCTTCAGGTGGGCGTTGTATCATTCAATTCAAACTGACCAATCTCCGTTTGATCCGCGGTAAATGTGTTAATTGAAACGTCCTAGATTTGAACGTTGCGTTTGAGAAAATCATCTTCGGAGAAAGCAATTTTTTCGAGCCGCATATCTATCGAAAACATGATTCTCGATGAGTAGAAACCTCGTTATTATTTCACGACCATCCTATCGGAAATCACGGCACTTGAGGGGCAAACTTGTAATATCGATATAGCTCGCAAACTCGTGATTCTATCGGGTCTAACCTTAAATGGGCCAAGTGCCTCGAAGTTTGATCATGATGAATATTCGGACGTTACTATTATCTGAATTCATCTTTGACTTTCGAGATCATCGCCGATGTAACTCGGAAAGGGTTGATGATAAAGCCTCAGCTCATAAGAATTTTATTGTGGGAAACTTGTTTGGCTATAAAGTTGTTATTCGAAATTTTTGTGTGTATTTAATAACCTAGGCGTTATAGTCGTTTATATAGATATTTCCAAACAATATTCACTTTCAGTAATGATACCGCAAAAAATATTGAATTTACGGACATGGTTCAATGGATTTTATTGTAGAGCATCAAATTTCCTACGAAAACCCACTTGGAAAACATGGCAATACCAAAATTCGCACAGTGGTACCAATAACAATAAGACCAACATTTATTCAATGCTAATCAAATGCAAAATCTTTAATTTCGTTTCGCGACCACTAAATATTTTTTGACAACCTTCCCCTTTCGCGAGGATTCATTTTTGCGTATCAACCGAAGATTTTCGGGCACGGTGGGTAGAGAAAATAAAGTTGCACTGAAATGAACCACTCTCAGCTGCATGATCGGAAAGAAAATATAAATTTCATTTGCATCATCCTAATACATATGTATGAATCATACTTCAAAAATGAGATATCGAGGATTTGTTAGTGGGTGCATTTTTTGGATAATTGGTCAGCTTTAACATGGTATTATCTTCAAGATTTGATCTTTCTATTTCCATACATTTAAACAGCAGGGCAGATGACTGTGTGTTGGCGATAACCTTGAAATTCAAAGATTATTACCGTATAATGATGACTTCCGAAATTTGATCATAATAAAATTGAAGGGTTCCGATCAATTCGAGGTCCGATCCAATTGGACCGCGGGTTGCTGAGCTACAGTGATATTACGGATTTTTCTTTCAGACAACGTAATTTTCGGTTGGGTGGTCGTATATTAATGATAAAGTTGATTTTTTCTCATCAAGAATCAGACTGTTACAGATATGCGGTTCGAAGTACCATTCCTCTAAGCAAGTACTTTTTTTGAGCGCAGCGCTAAAATTCGAGACGCTTCGATTCGCACCATTTTGGAAAACAGACCGGTGATCAATCAATTCGAATCCGATCGAAATGACAGTTAATCTGGATGTGAACCTTTCCTAAAAAATATTTTTATTGCAATCCGAAATCACTGAAAACGCGACTGTGAACGCATAAGAATTTCGAGCATCCCACTTCGATAAACATCTACTATATGTCTTGTTTGATGTAATAATATGAAGATTTATTTACAATTATATCGTTCAAGCTTGGAAATAGATGACTGGAAACTTGTTCATTTGTTTTGGCACTTCCAAAGATCATTCCGTTTAAATGGTTCATATTTGGGAGGAATGAAATGCATGTATGACCGCATCGAAAGGCGACACAATAATTAGAATTCCACTTTTACCAAAATGTTATCGTACATCCGTGTAAAAATTGTATGACGGATATTTTATTCTGAAGTAAATTTACTTGCTGGGCAATCATATCATTTGATCTGGCAATACTTACGCGATCATGATGAGTATTGCAACCCGTACTAAGAGCCGTTGGGAATATTACTGTGATGGCATTGCGCAATCCACGCTCAAAATCACTCATTGCGAGGACAATGTCATTCGCATGGAGGACATGTGCTTCTACATAGCGCAGACATGCTGTATACGCGACTTGCGTTTTCCGTGTCATTATGATCCATATGAACGGAAAACCCTATAGCCCACAAGAGTAAACATTAGGGTGTGTCGAAAAAAAATGATATTTTCTTCAGATTTCTCCAGCTGAAGAAGTTTCACAACATCAAAAAAAAGCCATGCAAAAGCAGAGCTCAATATAAAATTATTTGGGGTATCGCTCGTCATTTTTCGATTTTCCATAAGAATAACATGGGGAAATAAGGAGTTTGATAAATATTGTTGCACAACTCTCGAAAAAAAATCCTGTCGAATGCCACTTATGTATTCTTATAGAGAATAAAATTGCCTACAAAAAAGTTATCAGAGCCAAAAGTGTCAAATCAATCGTTCCACAGTTATCGTTGTTTAAAGTTTAACCTATGTAAAAAAAATTCTTCAGATCTACATTGGAATCAAATTATTGACCATACGACTAAATTCTTGAGTTGTAACTCGTAGAAAACTTTCTGTACAATCAAAAAATGCAACTCACACTTGTACTGAAAATTTGAAAATTCTAGATAGCGGATCCGATATGGCGGATCAAAAATACAAAAAGGTGTTTGACGGAAGTGAAAGTTGGTACTCGGAGGTTTTCGGGGTCGCTGATAACGAATCTGCTTTCAAAATTCGGAAATTAAAAATGGCAGATCCAAAATGGTGGATACAAAATACAATGTCTTCTGTAAGAGTAAATTTCGGTACTAAGGGGTTTTCAAAGCCTCTGATAACGAATCTGCACTCGAAATTTGGAAATTCAAGACAGCGGATCTATTATGACGGACCAAAAATACAAAAAGTTGTTTGATGGCAGTAGAGCTTCGAAGAGACTTCTTTCTCAGTAGTACGCGTATTTTCAATAATAGTGATTAATAGGTTCCATACTATAGTCAGGTAAAGGACACGTGAGATTATAATAATATGCACGAAGTCAACCTTTACTGAATGAGCACAATGAGTAGTTCAAGAATTTCTGGAAACCGAGTAAAAACTTCCGAGTACCAACTTTGATTTGAATTAAATGAATTTTTGCGATTTTGGTCCGCCATATTGGATCTGCCATCTTGGATTTATAAATTTTAAGTGCAGATTCGATATCAGCGACCCCGAAAACCCACAAATGCCAACTTTCACATTCGTGAACTGCCATCTTGAATTTATAAATTTTATTTTAAATTTCTAAATTTTAAGTACAGATTCGTTTTCAGCAACCCCGAAATCCCCGGGTACCAACTTTCACTTTTATCAAAAGACATTGTATTTTGTGTCCACTATATTGGATCCCGCCATTTTGAATTTCCACATTTCGTATGCAGATTCGTAATGAGCGACCCCGAAAATCCCCGGGCACCAACTGTCACTTTCGCGAAACACCTTTTTGCATTTTCGGTCCGCCATATTGGATCCGCCATCTTGAATTTTCAAATTTTCAATGCATGTGGATTGCATTTTTTGATTGTATAGAAAGTTTTCTACGAATTACAACTCAAGAATTTGGTCGTATGGTTTACAATTTGATTCCAATGTAGATCTGAAGAAATTTTTTTACGTAGGTTGAACTTTAAACAACGATAACTCTGGAACGGTTGATCTGACACTCTTGGCTCTAATAACTTTTTTTGTAGGCAATTTTGTTCTGTATAAGAATACATAAGCGGCATATCCATACGATTTTTTTTTCGTGAGTTGTGCAACAATATTTCTCGAACTCCTTATTTCCCCATGTTATTCTTATGGAAAATCGAAATATGGCGAGTAATAGCCTAAATAATTTGGCTTTGAGCTCTCCTTTTGCATGGCTTCTTTTTATGGTATTATAAAACTTTTTCGGCCTGAGAAACCCAAAAAAAAAATATCATCTTTTTTCGATACACCCTGGGAAACATAATCTGAAACTAATGTGCAATCAAGATATAAGTTATCAATTCATTCTATATTTATTGTGCATCTATTCTGCATTCTGCATTTATTGTACATCTATTTTCACTAATATGTGCATAGGTTCGAACATATTTTTAGAATCAAACTTTCAAGTTTATTTTTTAAACTTTGCAAATTATTTATATTCATTACTACGTTTAAAGAATCTGATTGCCGTATGCATGAGCTTTGAGGAGACGTTTCGTTGTGGAATACCAATAATGTTTACAAAATACGCTAAACAGAATTGAAAATTCCGTCAGCGAGGTTCATACTGTTATTTTGTCATACGGTACAGAACTTCACTGTTAGTGAATTTAATAATGTGGAATGCTTTTAAAAATGAGCAAATTCTTACATGATTTAGTTTAATTCCCATTATGGTTAATAATTGATATACCCCTTCAATTCGGGGTCTGGAGCGGAATGTCCCATCGATGAGGAGCTTGGAAACCTCGCCCATTTCTTCCCGCACAAATTCTTCATCGAAAAATAACGCATGTTGCGCACCACTGTCATCTGTTATTAGATGCACCGAGAGCCGACCATTTCCGTATTGAAAGTTTCTGGCATATACTGAATCATTGAGTCGGTCGACAAATTGTGCGATGGTACGAGGACTCGGAGGGTAACGCTTTGTTCTGCATTTTTGCATAAAAGACCGGATCGCTCGAAATGATACTTGACGGGCGGCTTCTGGATGACTTTATATGTCAAATACCAAACATGATAATGAAAGTCAGAATTACTATCAAAAGTATGAATCAATTACCTAACCTCAACTCAAATTTTACAAGTTGAAATTTTTCGACATGATTTGACAGATTACAAACCAAACTCTGTCGGCCTACGCAGGACGATGGCGAAAATGAGCTAATAAAGCGTTTTTATGAGCGGTCAAACCGCGTCGAAAAACTTCTCTTTCAAAATTTGCAGCTATCTCTCTCGCATTTACGGTGGCGAGATACCGACTAACGCATCCTCTTAGTAAGCTGAGACGCAATAGTGTATCTCCATAAATGCCGCAATGACAGACTTACGCAATTCATTGATAAATCGTATTAATCGACCATTTCTCCTATAAAGATACAAAAATCCAATGCGAAGCGAGATGGATGGGATACGCTACTCAAAAATATTTAAGGATCAATATGCGAGCATCGAAATTTTAGACCATGTTCGAACGACTATATCTCCGCGAAAAATAGTCGTAAAAATTATTTTAAAAAAGCAAAATGTAGCTTGAAATCTGTAATTTCCAAAACAGCCAATTTTATCCATGTCTTCCGCTTTAATGCCGTTTTTCTTTGACGGAAGCATAAAAATAAAAATCGATTTATTTTCCGTTTTTCAAAGCTGTGTACGGGATTGAATTAATTTTTTTTTCAAATTCCAGCTGCACAGTCATGAATCGCGTAAACATTGTTCCATTTTATTTTTCGGAAACCTCTGGGAGATTTTTTTTTTGACCTCGCTACGGGCTGTTAAAGCAAAAAATGCACTTTCAACTTTAAATGCTCATACCGCAGGAAGGAATGATCACTCAACGCTCATAATGATATCAATGAAAAGTTGAAAGTTTCCTTTATACGATGTTGAAATGAAAAAAAAATCCGTATACTTTTCACAGTAAACAACGCAGTTTAAAAAAATGTGATAAATCACGTTTTTACCTTTTTTCATTCAACTTTACCACACGGCGTTCAAACCGAAACGAATCTTTCGGCTTTCTACATTTTTTTACAGTCAAAGATATCCTTAAGAATAGCACTAATTTTGGATTTGATTGGATTGTTCCTTCTACACAATCCATAAGCTGAAATTTACCACGTCTCTTTATTTTCCATTTATCAGAGTAATAGTGACTCTTAGCATACAAGTCACTGTTTCACGGTCATTGACGGCCGTAAAACTAATCCGACATGATGGTGATTTTTTTTTCAATTTTGAAAATTTTTTAAATTCCAATAAATGATTGAATGATGGGGGTAAAATCAGAAACTTGTCCAGGATTTTTCATAATTCATAGAATTTGATTCAATTATGGAAAAAACGTTGAAATTTTAAAAAATTTCAAAATTGAAAAAAAAAATCATCATCAGATGGGATTCGTTTCATGGCCGTAAATGACCGTAAAACAGTGACTTGTGAGCTAAGAGTCACTGTTGAACATTTTCAAATTACAAACCTCTTGATACATGGAAGATAAATGGAAGTGGTACATTTCGGCTTCTGGATCGTATAGAAGGGACAATCCAATTAAATCCAAAATTAGTGCTATTCTTAAGGATATCTTACACCGTAAAAAAACGTAGAAAACCTAAGGATTCGTACGGTTTGAACGCCGAGTCGCAAGGTTAAATGAAGAAAGGTAGAAACGTGATTTTTCACATTTCTTTAAGGAGATCGTAGCGAAAGGTCGAGTATTAGACGAGATATCAGATTCGAAACATGTTGTCGATTCAACTCACTATTTTCTTCAGAAAAAAATTAGGAACATTTTACGGATAATTCAAGTAAGAAATTAAATTCCAAAATTTGTAACTTTAACCCGATGTCTTATGACGTAACTCTTCGGATTTTATTCCGATCGTATATTACATATATTTCATTATTACACAGCCATAAAGTTTTCATTCTCAGTTATAAATCACTAATCAAAGATTGATATCGTAACATAAAAAAAAACGAATTACCGAATTAGTTCTTGCAAAATTTTGAGTTAAAGTTGGAAAAACCTCAATCAATTCGATTAGTCGTTCGATCGTTCCACACTGAAAAATTCTTACAGTGAGCTGGCAACGTTACACAATCGTGACAGCGGTAATATAACCTATATTAGGATACGCTGAAACAGAAATATTATCGAAGGCACCAAATGTGCGGTCTTGGGCGTGCAAATGAATTTTTTTACCAAGGTCACAACATTTTAAGTTATCTCGAACACAAGCTCATTGATAACCGAGAACTGTTTCGCTATCAAAAGTGGCTAAGGAGGTTTATGTTTACAGTGCGAGTATGCAGCGCTGCCAGACTTCGCTTGAAAAATTCATCGACTATTAGCAGCTGACGAGGAGTAGCTCGATTAAGTGATTAAAAATATGTAATTTCTTAAAATATTATCTCATTGATCGGGATTGCTGTCGTTGTATTACGAATGTATAAAAAAAAATATTTTGTACACCATAATAGTGTTAATATGTAGTTTTTCAAGGAAAATTTTTTATATACGGTCAATTCACCACACGGAACCGCTACGATATCCTTAAACTGCATTGTTCGCTGCGAAAAGTATATAGATTTTTTTTTTCATTCCAGCATCCCTTTCCGCGGTATGAGCATTTAAAGTTGAAAGTGCGGTTTTCGTTTAATAGCCTGTAGCGAGGTCAAAAAAAATCGCACAGAGATTTCCGAAAAATAAAATTGAATTAATGTTTACGCGCTTCAAGACTTTGCAGCTGGAATTTGGAAAAAAAAATCATTCAATCCTGTGCACAGCCTTGAACATCTGAAAAAAAATCGATTTTTTTTATGCTTCCGTCAAAGACAAATGGCATTAAAGCAGAAGACACGGATGAATTACGAGCTGTTTTGGAAATTACAGATTTCAAGCTACATTTTACTTTTTTAAAATAATTTTTACGACTATTTTTCGCTGAGATACAGTCGTTTAAAAACGGCCTAAAATTTCGATGTTTGCATCTTGATCATTTAATTCTTTTGAGAAGTATATTATAAGTAATTCGAATAGCATGGGATAACATCATAGATGACATGCATTTCAACTCATATACATTGGTCAGTAAAATAAGCATACTAACGTTGTTTAATTGGCCTATTTATAACACACATTGAGAAATTATAATGAATACATAAAACATCAAGCCAAAAATTATGCAAAAATAAAAAAAAACTTACAGCGTTGCTAATCCATCATAGAGGTCTTTCAAACCGTACCAATGGCGTGCAAGTGCTTCTGATAAAGCGGTTTTAAAACGACTGATATGCTCGGCTGTAACATCTGGCATACAGAATTCGGAATGAGGATATCCATCCTCTATTTCTTCGTTCACCCATTTCGCCGTGCCCCGACAAATTGTTTGATTCTTACAGCGAAGATAACTGTCAAATGATATAAAATCCAGCTGAAGTTTGATTCGATCATTATTCGGATAACTTCAACATGAAATCCACTATGCAAAAAGATAGAAGGATCGAAAATATTCGATTTTTCTTCAGACTACCGATAAGCTCTTTGACTTTCTAAATTATATTACCCAAAATTATCCTACTTTGATGTAAGAAGGATCATTCTCAGAAGATGCAGCGTGAGTAGAAAACTATAGGGTGCAAACGGAATTATCAAGAGGGTCGAAATTTGTATGCAATCATACTGCATTGACTTTAATTTTTTCACAATTTTGTTCGAGATGTTCTGTACATAACTTTATGGAATATTTTTTCAAATTTGTTTGTACCTCTTGTTAATCAAAACTCGAAGAATTATTAAAAAAATGGATTGTCGTATTTCGAGAACTATTGGGTTACAGACGAAGTACCGCGAAAAAATGAAGTTATAATTGTTAATTTTGAATGCACTAATAGTCCAGTCATTATATATGAAAAAAGGCCTAAAAAACCAAATGAACCGAGAAGACTGATTTTTGGATATTATGTTGGAAGGTCTTAGAAAAGCTGAACTTCAAATTGTCGACCAAGATTTCCTATGAGCGTGCGCCGCCATCTTGAAAAAAGGGTTAAATGTAGTTTTTTTGCGATATCTCTGTTCTCCGTTATGATACGAAAATTTTGCTTAGATACTTTTTTGTTGTTTTTTTTTGCCGCTCTACAATTAAGGTCCTATGAACTTTTCACCTAGCGTTGATCGTTTTCGAGATATCGAACGAAAAAGTAGAAAATTCGGAGATTCAAACTTGTTTTCTGCTGTTTTCTCCTTTCTCGTTAAACATATCGAAAATATGTCTATTATGAAACTTGACGAATATTATGAATATTGAGACCCACAATTCGTTTTTTTTTTCGTTTTTTTTCTTAGTACAAAAATTACGACTTTAAGCGCCCCACAAATTATGAATAATATGTGTGAAATTTAATGTGCAAATACATTTTTTTGGGTTGTAGAAGGTGATAATGAATGAAGGTCCGTTTTTAATATTTATATTAAGATGGTTAAAAAAAATTGATCTTTTTTTTTCTCGAGCATAGTTGATAGAAAATTAGAGAATGATGAAAAAAATATGTGAAAAGAAGGGCTTCTAGCTAAATATTTAAAGGTTGCGCAAGCTTTTTTTTGAAATTTCTGCTTTCCATTGCAGTTTTTGAAGAAAAGGATGAAGAAATGGATGACGTCCATTTTCTATACTGTCCTTCAGCTTGAAGCAAAAAATCTCAGATTTCGGGAGATCGGCCATTTTCAATTTTTTTTCAAAAACTTATTTTAACATTTACTTTAATAACTGACTGAAGATTGTTTACTTTTAATTTAAACAAATATTTCAAGAAAACACTGTAAATCTTCACTTCGCATAAAAATACATTTGATAAAAAAAGATTCTCGTTTAATTATGAAACAAATATAAAGAAAAATTTCTTCACGATGGAACCAGTCTTGAAAATAGTTGAAAAAAAATCATCGAATTTCGAAAAAAATCTATTTCTCGTGAACGGACTGACTTTATCCATTATCACCTTCTACAACCTAAAAAAATGTATTTGCACAATAAATTTGACACATATGATTCATAATTCAGCTCTTCGATTTATTTATATTTTACTCGAATAATTTCCTCTACAACCTTGAATCCGTTACAACATATACATATATATACCATCGCGCGAGCTATGAAATCCAACTTTCGTGCGGTCTTGCCAACTCTGCGGGGCGCTTAGTCGTAATTTTTGTCCGAAGAAAAAAAAACAAAAAAAAATAAATTGTGGGTCTCGATATGCTCTACAAGTTTAATAATAGACATTTTTTCGTTATGTTTAACGATAAAGGATAAAACAGCAAAAAACAAGTTTCAATCTCGAAATTTTGTACTTTCTCATTAGATATCTCGAAAACGATCAGCGGTAGGTGAAAAGTTTACAGGATTTTCATTGTAAAGCGGAAAAAAAATAACAAAAAAGTATTCAAGCAAAATTTCCGTACCATAACGGAGAACCCAGTTATCGCAAAAAAACTACATTTAACACTTTTTTCAAGATGGCGGCGAAAGCTTATAGGAAATCTTGGTCCACAATTTGAAGTTAAGTTTTTCTAAGCCCCTCCAACACAATATCCACAAATCAGCCTTCTCGGTTCATTCGCATTTCCAAATGTATATAATGACTGGATTATAAAAAATTTTCCTATATTTTTTCAAACCGACGAAGGCTTCTAGTCTCTTCATCACCAATCGCACATTAGCTAGGAAATACTTGACGCTATTCGAATTTTCTTTTCGACATAAATAGAAACAAATAAATCTCAAACAATAAAGTCTTTGACCTCATGTACCCGTTCTTCCCATCGAAAAAACTGCCTTTAACTGCAATCAGTGCTTGCACGAATCACGGCATCCGATCAGTGAATGAAG
The DNA here is from genome assembly GCA_963989365.1 of Rhimphoctona megacephalus. Taxonomy (NCBI): domain Eukaryota; kingdom Metazoa; phylum Arthropoda; class Insecta; order Hymenoptera; family Ichneumonidae; genus Rhimphoctona; species Rhimphoctona megacephalus. The sequence continues at coordinate 2,051 of CAXDIM010000061.1, read as the reverse complement.
TCAAGGGCGGTTTTTCCGATGAAAAACTCGATTAGATCAACTAAAGTTAAAAAAAATTAAGAAAAATTGTAGAAAAAAAATTTAAACAAAAGAAAGAGAGTTCAGTTTAAATATAACTAGGGAAAAAAGTTGAATATTTTAATTATGAGAATTTCCGCCGCATTTTTCCAAGAGACTCGTTGAAAGGATGACGCGTTTAGTCCAAAAAGGACTGAGTGCTAAAGGCGGTTTCTTCGACGAGACACAATTTTAATCGGGGAGTAAATAAATTTATCTACAAAAATTCGAAAGCTATCAAAATTGAAATATACAATTTATTTCCCTCGTAATACTTTAACCTAACCACAAATTCGAAATAAGCATCGTCGGACAAAAAAATGTAAAAAAAAATCTGAAAAAATTCTTAAACGTTTGAAATGATGAAATAAAACTTTTTTGTACTGACAATGAGACTTATTGTCATCAAACCCATAGTTTCCAACTACGGAAATCGGTATACTTGAGGTTCCACTGAAACCGACGAAAAGAAACTTTCGAAAAAAATCTAGTGACGCGAAATATCGCAGTAAAAATATCCAAAAAGTTCTGTCGTAATATCTACATATGATTTGTCGATCATATAATAATAACAAATGTCATATAAAATATATGAAAAATGAAAAAAAACGATCAGATAAAAATAACAAAAACATATAATAATGACAAATAATAATAAATGTAAAATAAAAAAATAATCACAAATAATAACAAACATATAATAAAAAAATATATATGAAAATAATAACAAAGAATAACAAAAAAAACAAAACAAATAAAAAATAATAATAACAGATGCCGATCGTATAATAACGGTCGACATTTGTTATACTTCTTCCCGGTCCCTCATTAGTCCGCGGGTTATGCGCGTTTCCAACCTGAATAACACGAGAATCTCGAGACTGTTAAATGAAATCCGTACAAAGCGACCTGAACTAATTTTTCTCAAACATTTCGAATAAAAATTGTTAAACACTGAGGATCGTTTCATCATAAAGAAGGAGACCAATGAGGATGAGAGGGAGAGAGAGAAAAAGAGAGTAAAATAGAGATAGATATAGATTTATGGCAGGGTGTCAACTCAACACTGGAAAACTTTCCACCGCATCGTTTGCGTATGTATATAGATACACTCAAACAGCTCGGTGATGAGTTGCTTGGTGTCCATTTAACACCCTGCCGCAGCACAGACAGTTAACATACAAATGAAGCAAAAGTCACGAAAACATCAAGAAATCGCAAAGGAATGGCAAAAAACCGCAAAAAAAAGTTACAACAAAATAGAAAAATGGAAAATAATAATTGAGAAGAGAAAGAGATACAAAAAAATATGTATAACTAAAATTAACAATAAAATAAAGTGCAGAGGGCGGAAAAAGAGAAAATAACACAATGTAACACACTAGGGTATCGAAAACATAGAAAAAAAATAAAATGACTGAAAAGGACAGAAAAATGTATACAAAATAAATATAAAAGAAAATAAGAATGTTCACTCTCAAAAAATTAGCCAATGCATTCAGACAGTCCAATTCAGAAAGATAGAGATAGAGATAGAGATAGAGATAGAGAGATAGAGAGATAGAGAGAGATAGAGATAGAGATAGAGATAGAGATAGAGATAGAGAGATAGAGATAGAGATAGAGATAGAGATCGAGATAGAGATAGAGATAGAGAGAGAGAGGGGGGGAGAGCGAGAGAGAGAGAGAGAGAGAGAGAGAGAGAGAGAGAGAGAGAGAGAGAGAGAGAGAGAGAGAGAGAGAGAGAGAGAGAGAGAGAGAGAGAGAGAGAGAGAGAGAGAGAGGAGAGAGAGAGAGGAGAGAGGGGGGGGGGGGAGAGGGGGAGAGGGGGGGAGAGAGGGGGGAGAGAGAGAGAGAGAGAGAGAGAGAGAGAGAGAGAGAGAGAGAGAGAGAGAGCGAGAGCGAGAGCGAGAGCGAGAGCGAGAGCGAGAGCGAGAGCGAGAGCGAGAGCGAGAGCGAGAGCGAGAGAGAGAGGAGAGAGAGAGAGAGAGAGA
>CAXDIM010000059.1:0-17333 GCA_963989365.1 Rhimphoctona megacephalus | reverse complement strand
AAAAAGTGTCATTTTTACGATTTTTATTCTACTTCAATAAGAATTTTGGGAAATTTTTGGGCTTCTTTATTGCATTTTTTGACATTAGAATACTTTTTTTTTCAAGGGTGAATTACACGTGTCTCTTAGCCAAACATTTCATTGGATCAGAATTTCGAAACTTCTCAATTGGACAAAAATCTGAAAGAATTTAATCATCTTTGAAACTTTGCAAACTCCGATTTTTAGTCATAATAATTCAAAAAAGTTATCAACGTTCTGCTTATAAAATATTCTTCCACAGATAATGAGACAATTTTTTTTTTCATGACGTGAAATGAGTTTAGTATTTTTTTTTCAAATGAGAATTCTCAGAAACTGCCTCCAAAAAGAGTTGGAACGATAGAATAACAAAAAAAAATAAAAAAAGTGTTGAAAAGTATTCTAAAACATCAACAAATTTATTCATATGACAAAAAAAAAATTTTTTTTGAACAAAAAAAAATTAGTTGAACAAATTTTAGAAAACTTTATTATTGCCTATCAATGTTCGTAACGTCTTAAAAATGACTGAATTTTTTCAGATTTTTTTCCAACCGCTCATTACTAAAATTTTTAGGAAATACAATTATTATCGGCATGATGAATATATCCTTAATCTAAAAAGGTAGAAAAAGATTCTTTTAATTGCAGCTAAAAAAAGAATCGCAAAAATTATTCTTTTTTAAACGTTTCTATTCTGGTTCCTCTCTCAGGAATTTTTGGCATATTTCTTGCCGGATGAATATTTTTTCCAAACGAATTTTTTTGTTAATTTGATGAATATTGAAAAAAAATCCAATCGTTTTCGAAATACAGCAGACATTGATTTTTCATGATTAAAATATCGAAAAGTTAACAGATTTGAATTTTTACAGTATTTTTTTTTCTCTTTTGAATTATTTGGTTGAATTATTATTTTGGATGCTGAAAAATATATGAAACATGAGGAAAATGGGGTACAAAACATTCTTAAAGCCATTCGACGATTACGATAAAAGCACTGCGCCTGAAACGAGAAAAAGGAAATACTAAAAAAAAGAATGTCAGCGGAGATTCATTTATCCGCAGACATGAAGGAAAGAAGCTATTTCGCCAAATGGCTTCCATTCAACCGTGTACAGCGAATCAGCTATTTTAATGAAGACGAAGGAAGAATTTTATTGATGCGTAAAGGCAGCCATTACTTTTCCTAATTCGTTTTAGCATACTCAGCAGCTTTATTCCCATTTTCATTAAAATACCAAATTATTCCTTTATTTTTATATTTTTAACGATGTTCTTCAAAAATTAAGTTTAAGAAGACCATTTTGTTGATAATGGCGCTAATTAACTGAAAGTTTATCGATCAGCAATTTTCACCTTTTATCAAAATTCGCCATAATTATTATGTAATTATTTATTTCTAAAAATTGGTTCATTATTGTGGATTTTTAATTTAATCTTGATAAAGATTAACTTTGATCATTTAGGAGTGATAATCTGGAATTTTATTTCGTTGCAGTTCACCGAGATTAGTACACTAAAAACCTTAGTGACCCTCCCTCCCCCCTTTTTCTCTTACCCGTTATTTCCCGTTATGCAGAGCAGCTGCATCGGATGATCTCGACAAAACGGTCGAGTCTCGAGTCAAGTGTCGAGTCATCTCCGCAATTCTCAGTTCATATATATTTATATATAAAAGATCCGTTTTTGTTTTGCAAGTTACCTGCATTAGCTGAAGGCTAAACACTTAATTTTTTGCTTTACCGCTCATTATTATTTCGTGCCGAAAGCACTTATTTTTTCGTCATCGTTAATCAATTCAATTTTATATTATTATTTAAGGTAGGAGTCTCGCCACAGTCACGTTCAAAAGTTAACTCTCCGGTCAAAATTCGAAAATTCGGATATAACCTGCGAAATAACCTAAGAATGGCAATTGTCAAGTCATACGGGAGCCTAAAAAAATACAAATTTTCGGGAACAATGTTTAATATAAAATTCAGATTTTCCGGAATACCCGCGTTTTCCTATGCAATACACGTAACATATAGTTCATATCACTATATCTCCGAAACTAAGTAGTCAGTATTGTTGTAATTTTTCGAAAAACTTCGTCATATACACCAGTGCAAATGACAATTAAGGAGGTTGTATCGTTTCTCATGTAAAAATTATTTTCCAGCTTTACACAATAAAATTTTGTAAATAGAAAGCTTAAGACAGTATTAAACTTCTGGCGGAATATGCCGATGATTCATCATCTCAAAATTGAGATATTTATTGTTGAAGTTCGCAATTTTTTGAAAGCTTCCATAAGAGCCCATGTTAAACTTGTCATTTTCAACAATGAATATCTCGATTACCAGGCGGTGAAACCTCTCCAAATTTTTCACACATAATTAAATGCTGTTCAAGACGATTCACGCCAAATTTCAATACATTAACTTGGAATAATCAAATATAATGTATTTTTCGTATGATGTCATATAAATATCGATACAACTTTCTTAAAAAAAAAAAATCTGTAGAAAAGTTTCGAAGTTATGCGTAAAATGTGAAATTTTCTACCTTTGCCCATAAGAACACACGTAAAACTATACAATTTTTTATTTCCGATATCTCGAATATGGAATAGTGAATCCTATTCAAATTTTGCACATAATGGTGTTCTGAATAAGTTCTCGAAATATAAAAAAATTCTGTAGAAAAACGCTTTCGCGAGACTCCTACCTTAAACAGTAATAAAATAAAATAACGATAATGTTTGCAAAACCCTTTACGTTGAAAAAGATGCGAAAACGAAAATCAACGATAAAAAAAATGATATTCGTAATCGAAGTAAATACAAAATTTTAATTAATAAAAATACAAAATTTTAACAGAAAATCCATTTTTTATCCGGGTAATATTGCGGCCTGACTCGAGTTTTACTCTTTTGCAATTAATAATAATAATGAAACGATTATTATTCCGCTCTTTTTATACGCTAAAACTCGGTTGCAATTTTTCGGAGCGTGAAGCGTTCATTCGGACCATAACAAGAGGATTTTGCCTCGTCAGCTTGGCCTAACCTGCGCAAGTGCAGCATACGCATACGAGAAATAAAAAACAAGAACAATTAAAACCTCACACGCGGCGTCGTTCTGCTCGTATTCACCGGAGAAGCATTTTTTTCTCTACTTCGAACGTAAACGCTGCATTTTCTCGCTGACGTGTGTAAAGTCGAGCCTCGAATTGCTGCCCGGCGCGAGAAAGAGAGAAAGAAAAAAACGAACGAGAAAGGAATACCGACGAAGAGCGCCCCACACGTCGAGGGTGCACAAATTGTCAAGTGCAAACACTGTGCTCGAATACGGTTTTTCCATCTTTACCGGCCTCACGATAAACGCCGGTAAAAAAATACTCCCCCCTCCCCCGCTTTCGACCATGCGGGTCTGTTCACTTCAACACTATGTGGAAAAAAACACGAAACAAAGTGAGATCGTTGTAACCCTCTACTTTGTGAAGTATGAAAGATATGGAAAAATAAAAATTTAATTGCAACATCTTTTATTTTTGACGTTTTAATTTAAACGTAATGAAAAACAGAAAAACGAAATTATTTCGTCTGTATTCAACCTAAAAGACCGCAATTTGTGGTTCATGGAGAAAGTGATCTGAAATTGAATGAAAACAAATAAAAGTAACGAAAAATTTCACTATCTACGAACTATTTGTTAAATAAACCAAATTTTCACTCTTTTTGTTTTAAATAAACAAAAACAGATATGGAAATCGATATTTGATTGCATAATATTTGCACATTTACTCAATATAGTTGAACAAATTTGATTTATTTATTCATTTAATAATAATACTCCGAAAATTTGGATTCGATTCAGTCAGAGTAATATTGATAGTCTTTTTTTATTAATGATTTTATGGGTTATGCTTGGGAGATAATATAATATTGCTGTATGAGTGAAATGTCACTAAAAAAAAGTATGCAAATAATTGAAATAGCCGAGCGAAAATTATGCAAACTCCAAGCACGTCAAAAAGTGCATAAGGGGTGTTTGTGTGTCGTCAAACGCATGTGACGTGTGACTATAATATACCTATTTCGCTCGGTAACTATGGGCTACGGGAGAAGAAACGGAGACGCAGCAAAAGTTGTTTTATAAACGTGTTAGTTTTTCTCGTCCAAGAACGAGGAAATTTCTTAATTAAAGCATAGCGAAGATTAAAGACTTAGGAGCATGACATTAACATTTATATCGACTAGAAAAAACGTATTATTATCGTTATAATAGTTATGGAAATATTTATTTAAAATGAAATGAAAAAAGGCAAAGTAGCGTGGAGTGTACAAGTGCGCGCGCAGCGGCTTTGTCCTGCGTCGGGAGTCACGGAAGAGAGCGCAGTGGTGGAGGAGTTCGGCGGCAGAGAGTAGAGGAGCGAAAAGTGGGGGAAGTTCGGCTGAGACGAAGCACGCGGGGGCAAATACGGAGATCCACGAGCCAACGCGAGGACCCTATGGCTGTTGAACGGCAACTGCATCCTCTCAGTCGGCCGCTGAACCCGCGCGACGTTTGGTTGGTTCTGCCGTGATTTTCGTTTCGCTTCCTTTCTCTGTGTGTTTTTGTCTCATATCTTCAGAAAAAAACGCATGATTGTCTATTTTTGTTTAAATGAATTATTCTTTCAATCAAGATTCTCCAACTTGCCTATCGAAAATCGTCGGTATAAATTTCTATTATTATTCGTTAATTTTAACGAATCATGATGCGGAAAACAAACCCGAAAGCTTTTCTCTTTGTGCCGTCTCCTTAAATCGGTGATAATCTTGGAATAGATTTTTTGTTTTTTATATCGCGAAATATACAAAAAAAAATTCCGTGGATATCCGCGAGTGTCGAGATTCCCTGGACGAGGTTACGAACCTCGGCGAAGGTTTTCATCCCCCTGATCTTTCCAATATTAACTCCGAGCTTTTCGTTCCATGCTGTTCTTTTTTATTTGTGTTGTTAGACTGATTTACTTGTCAGGAGCTTTGAACTGTGTGATGCCCGACACTTTTTGACTCTTTTGCGCGAACTAGTGTTATATACTTATGTGTATAATTATTATTGCATGTATACACATTTATGGTGTATATATTGAGGTGTAAGGAAAAAATCACCAACCGAGTGGATTTTTGCTCATCTTCCTGTCAAGTTTTCGGACTGTTCAAACAACTTTAAGCTGCTTTTGTACGAAAAATCATTCTGCATGGTGAGTCTAGAATTCTTTTCTTATTTTTCTATTTTTAATAGTAATACATTTTTTTTAATATTACGTGTGTAGTTGTGTCTGCAAACCGAAGGAAAATAATGTGATTTTGAAGATTGTATCAATAATGGAATTCTACGAAAATGTTTATCTTTCAATTTACTCATTTTTTAAAAATTGGCACTGTTTTTTTTTGCTCATTTCGTCTCTGGATTCTCAAAATCCTTTTATATATTCTGGATTTTTGAATTTTTTAAACTTTTACCTCCAAAAACATTGTTTTTGAGTTTCGTAATCCAAACTGCAAATAAATCGACGAAAACCAGAAATGTCGTTGCATTCTATAGATGCGAACTTTAACATCGAAATTATCACGTGTTTTGTGTGGTATTTTAAAAAATATTGAAAATCCTTTTTTTTTAAATAGAATATAAATATTTTGCCCTTTTCTCTCATATTGTTTTTTTTAATTCAATTTGAATGATTAATGTGGAGATGTGATACACAATGGACCCGGCTTGGCGGCAAATTCTGTTTCCGAATGTCGATGAACGACGAAACAAAAAATATTTTTCAAATGTGACGAACGAAAAAGCCGAAATGGCACTGGAGTTGGAAAAAAAATGAATTACATACTCAATTATTTGGATATTTGTTTTTAAAAAAGTTAAAAAAAAAATTTTTAAACGCTGCTCGTGAGTCGTGCGAAACCAAAAGGTGGAACACGCAATCGCGGTGCTTCTTGCGGTGATTCTGTTTCCTTAGTCTTGACCAACTTCCGTTTTCTCACAAAATATACGAGCCGTATAAAAATTGGTGCAAATATGGACCACTACGTCGAATTTCATAAAATATCTTTTTTTAAATGAAAACAAAAGAAAAATCGCAACAAATATCCAAACAAAGTGTTAAATTTAACCAAAAAATACAATTTTTTGACACAAATTTAACCAAACGAAAATATCTGAAAATCTTGCGCGTTGAGATTTAAAAAATGGTGAAATTTTGTAGCGATGGAATACAACAATTTTTGTGTTTAACATTTGCCAAAAATTTGTAGCTTCAGAGCACAAAATTAGTCAATTTTTATTTTTCGGACCTGTGGTCAAAATTCATCGGCAAATTTCGTTAAAGAAATGTATACAATTGAACAAAATAAAGAAAAAAAACTAAGACAATTGAATGCCATTTAAACGATACAAATGTCAGCCATAAAATGCTTCGAAAAAATTCACAGCTAAATGTTAATTTTAAGTGATTCTTCCAGAGAATTTCTTACACTCGTTCTTTCGAACATTTTCACTAAAAAAAGAGGCTCAAGGGAAAACGTAGCACTGGCGCGTTTAAGACTACGCATGATCTCGTGATGTAAAAAAATGAAATTGCACGTACTGCGGTACGAACACCGAGTTATATACATATTTGTGTAAACATAATTCGAAGTTTTCGTGCGTACAAGGTGAATCGCGAAGCGTGGTTGATTATAATTATAATAATTATAAATTGTTCCTACGTACGAGAAAAAACGAATGTTTCATTTTTTGAAACGCGTACACGTATTTTTACATGTAAAAACTCGACCATCCACTAAATAAAATTACATATGTCTGGAAATAAAGATTCCTTAAAAAAAAATAAAAAGAAGAAATCTCAATCTTTCTATCCATACAATTTTGTATACACAAGATTGAAGAACAAGAGTAAAATGACGGGGAAAAAACCAGAAAAATAAACGATAAGAGTAAAAAAAAGGGATAGAAACGAAGACCGGCTGGTGTGGATCTCGCGACTTCCGGTGTGAGACACGCAAATGTTTCCTTACTCGCATGTACCATGAACTATAAGTATACTTTAACTCCATCATTTCTTCGCCCTCTATACATACAAATAACATATATGCATATGTGTTTGTATTTATGCGGACGAAGGAGGACGTGTTCTCCATGTAATCGACCGATTTTAACCCAAACCCCCTTTTTTCAATGCAGAGAAAATAATAATTGGATAATTTTGAAAAAAAAGTACTGGATTTTTTTTTTAGAATTTATGGAGTTATAAATTAAAATAACATTTTATGATTTTTGTAAATGTTGAAAACGATATTGATTTTTTGATATTTCAACTTTTTTGATAATTTCATTCGATTTTGAGTCGTTTTTTAAGATTTTTTTATATTTTTACTATGAAAATAAATATTCAGTCGTTTTTCAACCGAAAATTATTTCTTCTATTTTACATTTATAGTGGCCAAAAAACGCTGTCCCTGAGACAGTTTCCCTCGTGGATGGAAACCTTTTAAGGTAATTGAATTTCTTACCTTTCTGGAAAATTGTCCGACGAAAATTAAATTAGAAGTTCGGAGGGGCAAAAAATCAACGAAAATCGTCTGAAAGGCTTCTCCTTCTGAATTCATATGAAAATGTATATTTCACTCGATGTGAGTGCAATTATTGCGAACGAGAGTTCATTTTGAATGCCACTATTTTCATATTAGGTTTTAAACTTAATTCCCGCTGTTTTTCAATTAAAAAAATAAAAAATTATTTATGGTTTATGGTACATTCTATTTTATTCGAAGTATTGTCCTTCAGAAGCTACGACCTTTTCCCATCTTTCAGGCAACAAATGGATTCCACGCCAATAGAAATCGTTGCTTTTTGAGACGATCCATTCCTCGATCCATTTTTTGATATCTTCAAAAGACTTCAAATGCTGCGATGACCAATCATTCCGAATCGCTCGAAACAAATGATAATCAGACGATGCTATGTCCGGTGAATACGACGGGTGAGATACATTGAAAAGAAGGCATAGTGTTGAAAACGGAGGCGTAGTTGGCTCAACTACGCCCTGAGGTTGAATAAGGCGAACCCAATGGCGTAGTTGACGCAACCTCCGCGCGTGGTTGAATGTATTTTGTTGAGCCAGCTATGCTCGCAATTTAAGATAAAACTTTAAATATTCAATAGAACCAAAACATTTTTTGAACAAAATTCAATAAATATTTGAAATAGTATCATCGTATTGCTCGGGAAATGCGGAAAAGTATTTCAGTCAATTGTATCAATCATGTTTGGATTGAATGAATTGCATTGTGCAATTAAAAAGTATAGTGATTGTGATTGTACCGAACAATTAGGATTTTGAAATGACCGTAAGAAATATTTGACATTTTTTTTATATATACATATTTTTTGGAATATTTTTGATTTTATATTTTCCGACTTTCAATAGGAAATACGATTGATCGATTTTTTACTGCGGTAAGAGCACCACCTATCCTGACATAATTAGATGGCAAAACCTTTTTATATCAGCGTACTTCAATTGTACGATAAGGCCTTAGAGACCTTCTTACCTCGTAAAACAAGAGTTCGGGTTTTCTCGACGACCATCGGTCGGAGTAATCGATATTTAATGATTCAATGTCGGAGCCTTATAGGCACACGGGCGGTGCGACGCTTACGCGAGAGCGCTCCACCAGTGGCCCTCTAGCCGATTTCTGCCACACCAGAAATCCAGCCAGGGAATAAGGCTGTCCGGTTACAATATATATAATTCATGTTAAACAAAACTTATTATTTGCGCAATGAAATTTTAGCAGCTTTAGCAAAAGGTTTATTTGTTTGAATAGTAACAAAAGATTTCATCCAAATTACTACTAGGTAATTAGCTTAATCACAAATTATATTCCGTTTATTTCAAATTCAATCGATTCTGTGTCCTCAAGTTTTATTTTTTGTTCAATGTAACCATTTATTGCGGTTGTATCACATGAAATACACTAAACTCAAATAAATTAAAATTTAGCGGCAAAATCGTGGCTTAGTTGTCTCAGCGACATGACTTTCAATGAATCAACCACCGGGTGATTAACTAAACGTAATATGACTATTGGCGCAACGAAATTCGTCCAACCTCATCGCGTACTTGGCAATACTTTAATTTTTTTTTCAATGTAAGACTTCCCAGTTCATGTCCTTTATATACTTTTTTACGGTTTCTGCTACATGTGGCCGAGCATTGTCATGGAACAAAATTAGTTTGTTATGATGTTTGGCGTACTCAGGCCGCTTTTTTATCAATTCCTGGTTTAGTTTCATTAATTGATGTTTATAGAGCACAGCTGTGATCGTTTCACCCGGTTTCACCAACTCGTGGTTCACCATACTTTCTTGATCTCATCGAACACACAGCATCACCTTTTAAGCATAAATATTGCGTTTTGGCGTTGATGAACCTGGTTCACCTGGCAGTATCCATGCTTTTTTTCGTTTGGGATTTTCATAATAAACCCATTTCTCATCGCCAGTCACGATTTGATGTAAAAATCACTTCCTTTCACATCGTTCAAGCAGCAATTCACAAATCGTTTTTCGCTTTTCGAGTTGTCTCTCGTTTAATTGATGTAGTAACCAATTTCCCGCTTTTTGAACCAGTGCAAAATTATGTAAACGTTTGCTAACAGCCATTTCAGTAACGTTTAATGTATTAGACAATTCTTTAATGGTCTGACATCGATCTTTATTGAGTAAGGCCTTCGATTCTTCATCTTCAAATTTTTTCAGCTGTCCTGGACGTTCTTCGTCTTTTCAGGTCAAAATCGCCACTTTTGAATCGTGTAAACCTATCTCTGCATGTTGTCTCAGATAGAGCATGTTCACCACAAGCTTCTTGAAGCAAGCGATGACTTTCAGTAGCACTTTTTCTTAAATTAAAGCAAAAAAGCAAAGTTTCCCGCATATGCTGTTTCGTTGAATCAAAACCTGACATTTTCGATATTATAAAAAAGTACTGTGTATAAGTGAATTTATTCTCGAATACTGAATATTGTAGGTTATGTCCAGTACTTCAACAAAGTATAGTTTTAGTGTTACTTCTATGAACATAATACTAGTTACCCCATCTCATATATAAAACAGCGGGAATTAAGTTTAAAACCCAATAATTTTCTACAATTTTTATAATATGTAAATTGTAGCTTCAAATATAATTGGTCAAAATGAACATTTTTCTCGAAGGAAGAAATTATTATTATTATAAATATAATTTTGTTTTTCGAGATTTTGAGAAAAATAAAAAAAAAAGATGAATTCAATTGAACAAGAGCCATGTTTTTGCATGGGTCTCCCGGACCCAGTCATAGTCAGAGGTCAGGGATGATGATGGCCAATGATTGGGAGGATGTTTACGTGACCATTTTTTTGGGTCTGCCAATGGTTATGAAGTTTCGGGAGAATCGCCGGTGGAAAGAAAAATGAAATGGCACTGGTGTACCGGTGCCAACCCCGACATCGTTGTCGCAGTACGACAATCGATATTGGCGGTCACTATGTGTTTCTCGACGTCGAGGAATGGGGCAAAATGTCGACAAATATCTATATAAGTATATATTTATATGTAAGAGCGTATATATATTTGTATATACATATTTACGTCCGTGGGTATGTTACAAGCCTCTTGCTAAATCGCCAGCTATACCCATACGTGCTTACCAATATCCTGATCAATTTTAGGGACGTTTTCACACACATAAATAATGAATTCGCATCTACGGAAGTCAATATACAATTTTATGTATATAAACGAGGTTTTGTACGTGAAAATAAGCAATTTTATCACAGGCAGCATAGGAGAATCGTAGGAATATTTATGAGAAATTAATCTTACGAAAAATGTACGTTAGATAAGAATTTAGAGTACGTGGCTTTGGGATCTAAATTTTGAAAAAATATTCACCATGCACAAAATTCTGGAAATTTGTATTAAATAAAGACCTCAACATTATAAATAAATTAATGAAAATTAAAACTTGTTTCATGAATTTAATTTTATTTTTTATTCATAAGTCACAAAAATTATCATAGTTTTTCGTAGTTATGGAAAAATTATGAAAATTCATGTGTTTTCACAAAAATGAAAGAATTTTTACTTGTTTTTATATTGAATTATCTTGTTTCTCTTACTTTCTTTTTGGAGTCGTCACTTTTAAGTGAAATTGATCTGAAAATACTTAATTTTCTATATCAACACATTTCGTGCAGGATTGCCCATAAATCGGTTTTTTTCACGGTTCTGGCTAATCCCTTGAGACCATAACCATCACGATCGTTGCTTTAGCTACGAAACACGTGAACGACGATATTGCGCTTCGCGAATCCCTTAAGGGCCATTATATACCATTAATTTCACCAACCCCTGCTGACTAGCATTATAGACGTATTCTCTTTTTCCCCTATCACTACGATGAACTTAAATTCAACTCGCTATCCCCCCTCAAATTTCTTTCTCTCTTTCTTTCTCCTTTTCATAAAAACGTAAAATTGATAGTTTTTTTTATTAATAAAATAAAAAGTACTAACAAACAATAAATTAATTTGCTTATTAACCCTTGAGCCATGGTGGGACTTACGTTGCCCCATCTTTTTTTATTTTGCTAAATTTTTGATTATTTAACTACATTTGCCACAACAAATACCGGATTTTTCGTTTGTAAATGGTCCGTAGAATATTCATCAATGTACAACAAGTATTGCCATTCATTATTTCTTAAAAAAAGAGATTGCATAAGTACCATGTATAAACAAATAGTCAAAATTCGTACTTTTTCATTTAAAAAAAATGCATTTTCTACTAATCCAATATGAAAATCGCGATAGCAATTTTTTCATAGCCTCAATACACTCCAAAGAATTGTTCTGAATTTTTTCAAAATTTTTTGGTTTTTGCCAAAAAAAATTAAGATACAATCGTTTCTATACTAGATCCAAATTAACAATAGTATTGACTGAAAACTTTAGCTTAATTTAGAATTTTTAGTTCAGATTCGTAATAAGCGATCCCAAAAACCTATGCGTGCAAACTTTCAAGTAAATCGCACGTAAGGAAAAATGTAAGCCTCAAAGGGTTGATTATATAAATTACGTAATAATTATAAATAGATATAGTTAATTGTAAAATTTGGCATTAAATTAATTTTTGTTAATTTTTCTTTCTTTCATTTCGATGCATTTTTATAAAATGTTAGATAAATAGTAATTTTTTTCTCACGTAACCCTTAATAATATCATTCCCCTAATCAGTCTTGATACCTTCTAAAATTATAAGTAAATCTACATATATATACATGACTTTATGAAAGAGAAGCAGAATTAGAAATTTCGCTCTTGACAAATCTCTCTCGCTGTAGTTTTTTGTCCTTGCAACATATTTTGTTTGGGCTCACTATATATTTCGTCGATCACACTCTCGCTTTCCATTCTGAGCGCCCACGCCTCGTCCGATACTCTTTCGAGAAGTGTGACACTATTTGATTTCTCACGTTTCTCGTACTTTTTGGATCTGCCAGTTCGCCCCGTCTCTCGCTCTGTTCGTGTTTCGTCCTCTCGTCATCATCGACGACGTCGTCATCCTCAGATCTCTCCTTTTCGAGCACCCAAGTTCACGCTCGTTAAATATATGTTGTAAAAAAAGAAAAAGGAAACAAATAGAATTTATATACATATGGAGCATTCCACGCCAAATCAACCTACGTCAGACCCTTCCATTCTTTGATTTGGTTGAAAATTTTATATGTTGTATGACCCATTGAAAGAAGCTCTCTTGATTTTTTTCAGATTTTTTTGTCCATACACTTGTGAGATATGATTTTTCGTCAAAATTTAATGTTTTTTTCTTCAAATGGCTGTGAATCCCTGAAAAATCGACCAAATCGAACTTTTTTTTTTAGAAAGATTGGCTTTCACCGTACTGTTAGAAAAAAATACAAAACAATGATTAATATTTGTATTCCATATTTTTTTTCAATTTAAAGCAATTTAAAGCAAAAAAACATTGGTTTTAAAATGTTTGCCCTTTTTAAATTTTTTTCAAAAAATTCACAATAAAACTTTGACCAATTATATGATTTTTGAGACCATCATCGTGGGCAGATTTTTCCTTATATCTTTTTCTTATTTTGAAAAAAAAAATTCATTTTTTTTCAGTCAATTTGCACCAAATCGAACTATTTTTTTGATATTTTGTTTCACACCAACATTTCTGATATAAAAAAGTCCTATTTGGTACGAATTGACTAAAAAAAAGAAAATTTTTTTGAAAGTAAGAGAAGAAATATGAAAAAATATCTCTCCACGATGGGACTGGTCTCAAAAATCATTTCATTGGGCAAGGTTTTTTTTGTGACTTTGTTGGAATAAATCAAAAGTGTCCAACATCTTAAATTTAATGACTTTTTGCTTAAACATTGAAAAAAATATAGGGGACGATTTTAAATCATTATTTCGTAATTTTTTCCGTGAGTCTGGAAAAAACCTACATTAAAAAAAAAAGTTTATTTTTATCCAAATTGATTGGGAAAAAAATGATTTTTTTTTTTCAAAATGAGAAAAAAATATAATGAAAAATCTGCCCACGGTGGAACTGGTCTCAAAAATCATTTAATTGGTCAAAGTTTTTTTGTACATTTTTTGAAAAACAAATAAAAAGGGCTAAAGTCTTAAAACCACTGTTTTTTTGCTTTAAATTCTTTTAATTTGAGAAAAAATACGGAATGCAAATATGAATCTTTATTCCATATTTTTTTTCTAACAGTACGGTGAAAAACCAACGTTTCTAAAAAAAAAAAGTTCGATTTGGTCGATTTTTGAGAGAGTTACAGTCATTTGAAGAAAAAAACATCGAACTGTGAAAAAAAATTATATCTCGCAAGTGTATGGATGAAAAAATCGGAAAAAATTAAGAGAGCTTCAATCAATGGGTCATACAACATATAACATTTTCAGTCAAATCAAAGAATGGAAGGGTCTGACGTAGGTCGATTTAGCGTGGAATGTCCTATATATATTGCGATAAAGACGAGACGCCAACGTGGACACGCATGAAATGAAATAGCATTCGATGAGAATGACAAAAAAAATCGCTACAGCCAGATAAATAAAGAGAGCAAATATTTGCATATGGGCTTATCGAACCTCTGCCTACGTAAAAGCTCAACAATCTTGTCCAACCTCAAAAGGATTATTCAATATCATCATTATTGCACATATTATTATTATTATTATATTTCTCGAATATATTAACAACATTAATAATGCAAATAATTACAATATGGGAAAATTTATAACAAAATTCTCAATGTAGGACGCTGTAATATTATTGTCAGTGAATTTTCGAGTGTTCTGGTAACATAACGTATATATAAATTACTGATGGAATACATTATGTAGCTATGTATTATAATATATATGTATAATTTATATAAAGTTTGGTAAATAATGCCTATGTACTAAGTTATAACATAGTAGCTGCCTATAGCCATGCTCGTGGCTTTATGTGTACAAATATATGTATTTGGGGATGATATAAGTTGCGACACGAAAAGTGAGCCAGATCAGAGCACATGGACCGCCTCGTCTCCACGAGCTTAAACCCACCCTCGTTTGTCCCCAACCCCTTCTCCTCTCGCCCTCTCTCTCTCTCTCTCTCTCTTTGTCTCTCCGTCTCTCTCTCTCTCTCTCTCGACTCTGAACGAACGTGAGCTTCGATTTAATCTAGCTCAACCTACATGCTGTGTTTTTATTATCGTTCGGTGTGTGTATGTGCAGCCACGTTGACTACAAACCACCAACAACTTTGCCTGAGCACCCCGTAGCTTCGTTCGGCAACGACGTTGAGTAATTGCGTGTGCGACGAAAACGTTACGTTTCTTTTTTATTTTTTTATTTTTATTTTTTGCCACCCTTGTATCATAAAACGCATACAGAGTCAAACTTCGTGAGTCGCACTCACGTCGGAAGGCCCTTTCTCCTTGAACTTTTGGATCTATTGATAAACGCGATTGGAAATGGACGACCTTTAAGATTTTGGTGAATTGATATCAATTGAAAGATTTGTTTGAATTAATTCAGATTTTTTCTTGGCAGGAATCAATTATCGGCCTCATTTTGAACGAAATTTTTTCATGAAATTCTTCGTTTTTTTTCTTTTAGTGGAATTCTAATTGAACGTCACATTTTTTGAAAAATTAAATCTTCATTTTCATTTCAATTTTATTAAATTTTTTATTCGACCGTCTTCCGCCCGATCTCCATTACCCCGATCTCCGAAGAGTCGCGTGCTCTCCATGAAACCGGGTATTTATACACGTACGACCTGAAACGTACACATAATAATTTATCGAACGAGTTTTTCGGCGCTCCTCTCCGAAGAGCCCCCACTGAATAATTGATTAAATTGCATGGATTATTATATAGCCATGAATCGTTGATTATTCGACGGTTCACCAACTTCTCTATTATTACTTTAATTAATGCACAATCAAATATTTGCTTAAGGAATGACAAATGGCTCGACTCGCTCGTGTCATTTGGTTTTTTTTCCTCATCAATTTTTTTTGTTTCATCGTCAAACGAAAGCTCAATTCATCGAGCTGCAATGATACGATGTAAGACGTTTTTTTTCTATCTCACATCACTTTTTTATTGTTCAATTATCGTTAAATCCTAATTAATTTGTTCAAATTATTATACCCTTGTTGTATCATTAATTATAATATTTAACGTATTTGTTAAAACGTTTTTTCTCCACTTTTTCAAATTACGTCTTTTCTCTGTTTCACGTATTTGAACATAAAGAAAAATCGGCGACTATCGATTAGGACAAATCGATGAATTTAAAAAACATAAAGAACATTTTTCCGCTTATATTACTTCGTGTCAATATCAATTTTTTTATTTCTCGGATGTGAAAATATTCGCTATAATACTGGCAAAAAGGGTCGAGATTAAGGAAGCAAATGGAGAAAAAAAAGAAGCCTAGAAAAACAGTAAATAAATAAATAAAAGAGAATCGACGACGACGAGTGTCGCGACGATCGTCGGGGTTCTCGCAAACTGAGATAAATCTCTTGACGACAGACCAGAAGCGTGGCTAAGAGGATCTGAAACACACAGACACAGTTATACAGAAATATATTTTTTACACGCATATATACGTGAGTCAGAAATTCGCCGGAGTGTAACTCGTCGGGCATAAAGTATTAAGAATGACGAAAGTGTTGGCCGGTCCAGGGCACCGTGTATTCTACGAGCGAAAGTCTCCCCCAAGAGGGTTCATCTCATTTTTACTTTTTTTTCCGCCGTTTTTTCTCTGCCTTTCTCTCTCTTTCTCTTTCTCTCTCTCTCCGGGGATTCGTCATGGAGTCTCTCGTGCCGTGTCCGGGTACGCCGGAAATTTTTTCGGTTTTATCCTGCGATAGCACGAATTATGTGTATGTACTTGTGTGAGTTATACAAACGACCCACACGCGGACTTTTGACAATCTCAAAGCGCAAATTTACCGGCAAAAAGTTTTATGCTCTCCGTATTATACGTGTGTGTATGTATAAATATATGTATGTATGCGTAATTATGTGTATTTGTACATTATGATACTAAACTGTATGTATTTATACTTTCATAAAAGATTTACATATGTGGCCGCAATTTCACTGAATCCTTTTCAACCTCATGAAATACGGATTATTTTTTATAATAAATTTTCACGAGTTTCGGTAATCTCGTGATTGAACAACCGCGAGGTTGAGAAGAAAGATATTTTATGATCCATGCGACCATAATGCTTTGTGATTTAAAGATGCGGATTTTTTTTTTAATTATAAATTATGATGGGAGTATTTTTGCGATTGAGCCAAATTTAAATTGATTCGATAGACGAGCTAGGAGATTTTATTTGAAGGGAAATAAATTTGATTAATGCATTTTGTAATCTGAGGATTTTTAGACAATATTCGGTTCGGACTAGTACATTTTTTAGCTTGAAATGTTCGATTGGAAAATGTCTCTGTTCGAATATTTCACTTGCAATGTTAATTTCAGGATTTGTGAACTTTTTAAAATTATGTTATTATTTATTTGCTAAATTGTCGAAGTTTTTTTTTGCAAAAGGAATTGCTTGGATCCAAAAGTAAAGCTTCTTGTTTTGAATCAAAACATGCAAATAATTTTTTGACACTACGATGAAAAAAAAAAAAAGAAAAACGAAATTCTTTGCATTTCAATGACAAAAACTTCAAGATTGT
>CAXDIM010000058.1:0-51251 GCA_963989365.1 Rhimphoctona megacephalus | reverse complement strand
TAACCGTTTTACTTAAATTCACCAGAGAAAACGCAATTTCGTATCAGTTCTCGATGCAAAACGTGAATTTTCGGTGAAAATCGTTTCCATGAACGCCAAATCTTATTTCGTCAATAAAAAATGATTTCTTCACGTTTTTATGCTGTTTGGCAGTGAATACTAAAATTACGAAGAAAAATCACCGTTTCACTTAAATTTACCACAGAAAACGCAATTTCGTATCAGTGTTCGATGCAAGACGTGAATTTTCGGTGAAAATCATTTCCATGAACGCCAAATTTTATTTCGTCAATATAAAATTATTTCTTCACGTTTTTATACTGTTTTGTGGTGAAAACTGAAATTGCGAAGAAAAATCACCCATTCACTCAAATTTACCAGAGAAAACGCGATTTCGTTTCAGTTTTCGATGAAACACGCGAATTTTCGGTGAAAATCGTTTCCATGAACGGTAAATCTTATTTCGGCAATAAAAAATGATTTCTTCACGTTTTTATGCTGTTTGGAAGTGAATACTAAAATTACGAAGAATAATCACCGTTTCACTCAAATTTGGCAGGGGAAACGCAATTTCTTATTAGTTTTCATTGAAAATCGTTGCTGTGAACGGCAAATCTTATTTCGCCAATAGACAATGATTTCTTCCCGATTTTATGCTGGTTGGTGGTGAAAACTGATATTACACAGAAACATCACCGTTTCACTCGAATTTACCAAAGAAAACGGAATTTCGTATCAGTTTTCGAAGCAAAACGTGAATTTTCGGTGAAAATCGTTTCTATAAACGGCTAATCGTATTTCGTCAATGAAAAATGATTTTGTCACGTTTTTATGATGTTTGGAAGTGAATACTAAAATTACGAAGAAAAATCACCGTTTCACTTAAATTTGGAAGGGGAAACGCAATTTCTTAATAGTTTTCGGTGAAAATCGTTTCTGTGAACGCCAAATCCTATTTCGTCAATAGACAATGATTTCTTCCCGTTTTTATGCTGGTTGGTGGTGAAAACTGAAATTACTCAGAAAAATCACCGTTTCACTCGAATTAACCAAAGAAAACGCAATTTCGTATCAGTTTTCGATGAAAAACGTGAATTTTCGGTGAAAATCATTTCTATGAACGCCAAATCTTATTTTGGATATACTGTTATTATATATACTGTTTTGTAGTGAAAACTGAAACTACGAAGAAAAAACAACGTTTCACTTAAATGTACCACAGAAAACGCAATTTCATATCAGTTTTCGATGAAAAACGTGAAATTTCGTTGAAAATCGTTTCTATAAACGGCTAATCGTATTTCATCAATAAAAAATGAATTCTTCACGTTTTTATACTGTTTTGTGGTGAAAACTTTAATTACGAAGAAAAATCACCGATTCACTCAAATTTGGCAGAGGAAACGCAATTTCGTATCAGTTTTCGATGAGAGAGAGAGAGAGAGAGAGAGAGGGGGGGGGGAGAGAGAGGTTGTTGGTGAAAACTGAAATTACACAGAAAAATCACCGTTTCACTCGAATATACCAAAGAAAACGGAATTTCGTATCAGTTTTCGAAGCAAAACGTGAATTTTCGGTGAAAATCGTTTCTATAAACGGCTAATCGTATTTCGTCAATGAAAAATGATTTTTTCACGTTTTTATGATGTTTGGAAGTGAATACTAAAATTACGAAGAAAAATCACCGTTTCACTCAAATTTGGCAGGGGAAACGCAATTTCTTAATAGTTTTCGGTGAAAATCGTTTCTGTGAACGCCAAATCCTATTTCGTCAATAGACAATGATTTCTTCCCGTTTTTATGCTGGTTGGTGGTGAAAACTGAAATTACACAGAAAAATCACCGTTTCACTCGAATTAACCAAAGAAAACGCAATTTCGTATCAGTTTTCGATGAAAATCGTGAATTTTCGGTGAAAATCATTTCTATGAACGCCAAATCTTATTTTGGATATACTGTTATTATATATACTGTTTTGTAGTGAAAACTGAAACTACGAAGAAAAAACAACGTTTCACTTAAATTTACCACAGAAAACGCAATTTCATATCAGTTTTCGATGAAAAACGTGAAATTTCGTTGAAAATCGTTTCTATAAACGGCTAATCGTATTTCATCAATAAAAAATGATTTCTTCTCGTTTTTATACTGTTTTGTGGTGAAAACTGAAATTACGAAGAAAAATCACCGATTCACTCAAATTTGGCAGAGGAAACGCAATTTCGTATCAGTTTTCGATGAGAGAGAGAGAGAGAGAGAGAGAGAGGGGAGGGGGGGAGAGAGAGAGAGAGGTTGTTGGTGAAAACAGAAATTACACAGAAAAATCACCGTTTCACTCGAATATACCAAAGAAAACGGAATTTCGTATCAGTTTTCGAAGCAAAACGTGAATTTTCGGTGAAAATCGTTTCTATAAACGGCTAATCGTATTTCATCAATAAAAAATGATTTCTTCACGTTTTTATACTGTTTTGTGGTGAAAACTGAAATTACGAAGAAAAATCACCGATTCACTCAAATTTGGCAGAGGAAACGCAATTTCGTCTCAGTTTTCGATGAGAGAGAGAGAGAGAGAGGGGGGGGGGGAGAGAGGTTGTTGGTGAAAACTGAAATTACACAGAAAAATCACCGTTTTACTCGAATTTACTAAAGAAAACGCAATTTCGTATCAGTTTTCGATGCAAAACGTGACTTTTCGGTGAAAATCGTTTCTATGAACGCCAAATCTTATTTCGTCAATAAAAAATGACGTCTTCACGTTTTTATGCTGATTGGCAGTGAATACTAAAATTACGAAGAAAAATCACCGTTTCACTCAGATTTGGCAGAGGAAACGAAATTTCGTATCAGTTTTCGATGATAAGCGAGACTTTTCGGTGAAAATCGTTTTTATAAACGGCTAATCGTACTTCTTCAATAAAATATGATTTATTCACGTTTTTATACTGTTTTGTGGTGTAAACTGAAATTACACAGACAAATAACCGTTTTACTTAAATTCACCAGAGAAAACGCAATTTCGTATCAGTTCTCGATGCAAAACGTGAATTTTCGGTGAAAATCGTTTCCATGAACGCCAAATCTTATTTCGTCAATAAAAAATGATTTCTTCACGTTTTTATGCTGTTTGGCAGTGAATACTAAAATTACGAAGAAAAATCACCGTTTCACTTAAATTTACCACAGAAAACGCAATTTCGTATCAGTGTTCGATGCAAGACGTGAATTTTCGGTGAAAATCATTTCCATGAACGCCAAATTTTATTTCGTCAATATAAAATTATTTCTTCACGTTTTTATACTGTTTTGTGGTGAAAACTGAAATTGCGAAGAAAAATCACCCATTCACTCAAATTTACCAGAGAAAACGCGATTTCGTTTCAGTTTTCGATGAAACACGCGAATTTTCGGTGAAAATCGTTTCCATGAACGGTAAATCTTATTTCGGCAATAAAAAATGATTTCTTCACGTTTTTATGCTGTTTGGAAGTGAATACTAAAATTACGAAGAATAATCACCGTTTCACTCAAATTTGGCAGGGGAAACGCAATTTCTTATTAGTTTTCATTGAAAATCGTTTCTGTGAACGGCAAATCTTATTTCGCCAATAGACAATGATTTCTTCCCGATTTTATGCTGGTTGGTTGTGAAAACTGATATTACACAGAAACATCACCGTTTCACTCGAATTTACCAAAGAAAACGGAATTTCGTATCAGTTTTCGAAGCAAAACGTGAATTTTCGGTGAAAATCGTTTCTATAAACGGCTAATCGTATTTCGTCAATGAAAAATGATTTTGTCACGTTTTTATGATGTTTGGAAGTGAATACTAAAATTACGAAGAAAAATCACCGTTTCACTTAAATTTGGAAGGGGAAACGCAATTTCTTAATAGTTTTCGGTGAAAATCGTTTCTGTGAACGCCAAATCCTATTTCGTCAATAGACAATGATTTCTTCCCGTTTTTATGCTGGTTGGTGGTGAAAACTGAAATTACACAGAAAAATCACCGTTTCACTCGAATTAACCAAAGAAAACGCAATTTCGTATCAGTTTTCGATAAAAATCGGGAATTTTCGGTGAAAATCATTTCTATGAACGCCAAATCTTATTTCGGATATACTGTTAATATATATACTGTTTTGTAGTGAAAACTGAAACTACGAAGAAAAAACAACGTTTCACTTAAATTTACCACAGTGTTTGAGAACTCGTTGCTCGCCTCAAGGCTAGGCGAGCTTCTCTGACTGACCACTTGCGGCAGCACCTCCTGGGCCTTCTCACCGCGCCACGAGGCCCGCGTGCTCGACAACGAAGACGAAGGCCTCGTGCCGGCTAACCGCCGAGAGCGGCCAGCTTTTGTTCGGTTCGCGTAGCACGGTGCACATCGCTCCCTAATTTTCTAACATCCTTTTTGATCTCAAGGCGCACTCATTACTAAACTCATGCTCAATTAATAGTTAAAGTTCATTAAACTCAAGTAGCGATTGATCCACGCGGGGACGATCTGCATAAGTATTAAAAAAGGTGCATCATCAATTTGTTCGTCTCATCTCACCATGTGGTCGTGCCGACACCACGTGTCAACGGTCTTCTCATCGGGCGACTCGAGCATTTCGTGTGGTGTATTAATACAATCTCCACTCCAATCATTGTGCTCATAAGACCCTCTCATTCCCAGTGCACTCATACATTAATTCATAAAACTAATAACATGAATTCTAATTCATCATTTTGTAAGTCCTAATTAATAAATACAAGTGTTTTTTGTTTTACTCTTATCTCGACCGCGTGTCTATTTATTCGTATTTTCCAACCTTGTCGCTATCCTTCCATCCCGGCATAAATCTACGATATTTCTCAAACATTGGTCCTTCGAGCCGGATAGCGACAAGTTAATGAACGTGCGCGAGTGTTGGTGAAACAAAAAAAAATCGAAATTTCGAACTCTCAACGGTCGGCTCAGTGTCGCGTCGCGTATAGCGCTCTCTTTGTCGCTCTCAGTGTCGCGTCGCGCATAACGCTCTCTTTGTCGCTCTCAGTGTCGCGTCGCGCATAACTCTCTCTTCGTCGCGCTCAGTGTCGCTTCGCGCATAACGCTCTCTTCGTCACTCTCAGTGTCGTTTCGCGTATAACGCTCTCTTCGTCGCGCTCAGGGTCGCTTCGCATAGTGCTCTCCTCGTCGCTCTCATTACCGCGAGTGCCAACCACTGTGTCTCAACGCAAACGCGCTACGTTATTACTCTTCTCAGTGTCGTAGGTGCCAATAACTGTGCGGTCACGCGGTAAAGTGGTCAATCACTGTACATTTTGACGGGTTTGTGCTATTTTCGCGAGCTCAACTCGAATTCTCTTAGTTGCGTGAAGTCAAGACTCATTTCAAGCGTGTTTGTTACAATTGCGGTGCTCAATTCTTGAAATTCAGCTACCGGTTTCGTGCTTCAACTCAATCGAGATTTGTACTTGCGCGCGCGCTCACATCTCTCAGTTTTCGCACGCGAATTACGACTGAGTCGACAACGCGCTCATCTCACTCACACAGTGAACACTCATCGCGTTAATTCAGTGAATTTTCGCGCATAATTCAAGGAATTTTCGTGTCGAAACTCGGTGCCTCGCTCGGCCCACTCACTCATCTTGAACATTCATCTTGGTGATTAAGTGACTTGTGCGATTTCGTGAAAGCTAATCATGTCTCAAAGCGGTTCCGGCAGAGCCTCACCTGAGCCACGCAAGTCGGGGGAAGTCACACCTCAACCATCCGACACAGTGCCGACAATCACTCTCGAGCCATCAAGCGGGGAGCGCACTGACTCACGCGAGTCACTCAATCTCGATCCCTCTCTCGAGGGTGTGGGAGAACTCAGCCAGCGTCTCACAGCACTCAACACCGGAAACAAGGCTGAAACATCAACCACAAGCGGTGCTGGAGGAGGACGCCCCCTCCGCAGCAACTCTCCGAAGCGGCTGCCAACCGAACTCAGCCTCAAGCACCAGTCTCAGTTGACGCGCATTGCTTGTATGCACTCAATCCTCACCTCATTGCCTGAGGACACCTCATCACTCACACTCACAGAGATTGAGACTGATCTTGAGCAAGTGGAGGAACTTCATCGAGACTTCGCAGCCACTCACACTCACTTCGAGCTCAATTGGCCAGCCACCTTCCTCGATCATGAGTATTTCACCGCAGATCGTCATCGACAAGAGGTGACCCTGTACAGGCGAGTAAAGCAGGCACTCAACAAGGCGAAGCAAGCACTCACAATTCCTGCTCAAGCTCCTGCAGCGCACTCATCCACAGACTCACGGCACGAGTCAAAACTGCCCGACATTGCTCTTCCGAGCTTCTCCGGACGGTACGCGGACTGGCCTCAATTTCGCGAGCTCTTCACATGCCTCATACTGGAGTGTGAACGGCTTTCCGACGTGGAGAAACTCCATTATTTGCGCAGTTGCATGGAGGCTGCCCCTACTCAACTCATCGCCAACTTTCCGCTGGTTGGCAGCTCTCTTCAACCATCTTGGGACTTACTCATTGGGCGCTACGAAAACAAACGCCTTCTCATCCAGGCACAACTCGACAAGATTGTCAATCTGCCTCAACTCACCTCCAAGTCAGCAAAGGGTCTGACCTCACTCATCTCGAAAGTCTCTGAGGCCAGGAAGGCTCTTGAGTCTCTTGGCGTCACCGACCAACTCGGAGACGTGATATTGGTGCATCACGTCACCTACAATCTCGACCGCGCCACGCGGGAGGGGTGGGAAACCTCACTAGGCGCCTCCACTGAGTACCCGTCGTTCAACCGCCTCGAAGAGTACGTCAATGCCAAGGCACGCGCACTCGAGCGCATTGAGGCCACACCCTCAGCACCTTCGCACACCAAGGGCACTCAGCGGAAATCAGCGTCAGCTCACCAAGCGAGCACTCAACCGACTCCTCGCGAGTCGAGCCAATACGAATGCGACTGCTGTAATGGCAATCATTTCATCGTGATGTGTCAGAAGTTTCGCAACCTTGACACCACTGGCAGAAGAAAGCTGGCCATCACCAACCGGCTATGTTTCAACTGCCTAGGCCGACACAACGCGAACTCATGTCGCTCGTCAAGGGGGTGTAAGCAGTGCGGAGCCAAACACCACTCAATGCTGCACGAGGCAACTCAACGGCAAGCTCCACCGCACTCACCAAGTGACGAGCCCTCTCCTTCGACTTCGTCAAGCACTCAATAGGAAGTCGGTGCAATCGTCCACTCATCCAACGCGCCCTGCACTCATCCAACAACGCTGCTTGCCACAGCAATTGCCAAGGTTCACTCAGCACTCAGCACTCACCTTGTTCGCATACTCATAGATCCGGGCTCTGAGCTTACGTTCGCTTCAGAGCAACTCATCAAAGCACTCCAAGTTCGTCGCACCCACTCATCAATACCAATCACAGGCATTGGAGGAAGAAAAGCAACTCAAACTCGAGGTATCGTATCTTTAACTCGGCACTCAACTCAATCGAGCAACTCTGTCGACGTGCAAGCTCACGTCCTCCGAACGGTCTCGTCAATACTACCATCGTTCGAAGCTCGCAATCAAACGTGGCCTCATCTCACCGGTCTAAGATTAGCCGATCCTGACTATTTAGAACCACGCTCGGTTGACGTCATTCTTGGTGCAGACTCATACGGGACAATCATCAAGCCAAACCTCATCAAACACTCACCTTCAATGCCGATTGCTCAATTGTCAATTTTCGGTTGGCTCATCCTGGGCCCAGTGCACTCAGCAACACCATTCACACTCACGGCGCTTCACGCCAATATTCAACCTGACAACACCGACCTGCAGCAACTCCTCACAAAATTTTGGGTACAAGAGGAGCTACCATCTGACACTGCAAGCGCACTCACCCCTGAAGAACAAGAGTGCGAGGATCACTTTCGCTCGACTCACTCACGTGACTCCGCCGGTCGGTACATTGTTCGAATACCACTCAGGTCGCCACGCAAGTTACTAGGCAACTCACACACGACAGCTCACCATTGCCTACAACGAATGCTCAAGAAGCTTCAGCGAGACGACACACTCAAGGAACTCTACACGAAATTCATGCGGGAGTATGAAGAGTTGGGTCACATGATCCGTGCATCAGGAAACTCATCGAGGACAACTCACCACGGTAAGTCCACGGTTGACGCGGCCTCCGGTGGGATGACCTTGGCACCAGATGCCTCAAAACCATCTGGAGGGTGAGGGTCTCATCCGGTGACGCGTCGACACGGACTCAACCCGTGTATTATTTACCACACCATGGCGTTCTCAAGCCTGATAGCGCAACAACAAAACTCCGTGTAGTCTTCAATGGTTCGAGCTCAACAACATCAGGACTCTCAGTCAACGATCTCATGCACACTGGGCCAAATCTGTTATTGGAAATATCAGATGTTCTCACATGGATTCGACATCATCGGCACATCTTCGCCACTGACATCACGAAGATGTATCGACAAATAAAAATTCACAAGGATGATTGGGACCTCCAACGCATCTTGTGGATTGACGACGAACTCAACGAGGTCCCATACCAACTCACAACTGTCACCTACGGAACCAAAGCTGCGCCGTATTTGGCTGTGCGAGCACTCATGCAGCTAGTCGAGGACGAAGGCCACCGCTTTCCACTTGCGGTGCCCTCACTCACAAGCGGCCGATACGTCGACGACATCTTTGGTGGCGCGGACTCAGTTGACCAACTCATAAAAATCGCTCAAGATCTCAGGAGCTTGTGCGATGCAGGAGGATTTCCGCTGGCCAAATGGCAAGCCACGGATCAAGCCCTACTCACGGCAGTTTCATCAACTCAGGAGCCCTCAAAGATCATCTCATTCGACGATTGCTCAACCAAAATTCTCGGAATCAAGTGGCTCCCACGAGCCGACCACTTTGTCTTCACGGCAAAACTCAAGAACTACTCACAACCAATCACGAAGCGTCTCATCTTATCTGAGGTAGCACAGATATTCGATCCACTCGGTTTCATCTCACCAGTCACAATCAGAGCAAAGGTGCTCCTCCAAGAGCTCTGGTTGCAAAAAATAAATTGGGATGACCCATTACCATCACACATCAACACAAGATGGTCACGCATCAGAGAAGATCTCAAAGACTTGGCCAAGATATCAATCCCCAGGTGGTTCAACACCTGGAGCGACTCAACAGTGGAACTTCATGGCTTTTCTGATGCGTCTCAACTCGCGATGTCAGCTGTTGTCTACATCGTTGCCCACTCATCGTCCACAGGCGCCAAATCATCTCTCGTTTGCGCAAAAACGAAAGTAGCTCCAATAAAACAACTCACAATCCCGAGGTTGGAACTCACAGCAGCGCTGCTACTCTCAAAACTCATCAAGCATGCCCATGCTGCGATTCAGCTACCAATTGCATCAACTCATTTGTGGACGGACTCTCAAGTTGCACTCACGTGGATCAAATCGCCCGCTTCACGCTGGAAGGACTACGTCAGAAACAGAGTAACTCAAATCCAAGAACTCACGCCTCATGCTCATTGGAGACACGTTCCTGGCACGTCCAACCCAGCTGATGGCCCTTCAAGAGGCCTCACAGCTCAACAACTCAAGGATCACTCACTATGGTGGACGGGACCACCATGGATGACCAAACCAATGGCATCCTGGCCACGACAGACACCACTCTCGGTTGACCTCAGTGCACATGAGGCCCGCCAAGGAGTTGCTCTCTTCGTGGCCTCGCCCAGGATCGAGTATCACTGGGACCTCATTCAGCGCTACTCATCCCTCTCAAAACTCATCCGAATCACCGCTCTGTGCTCTAAATTTGTTGCAAGAATGAGGAGACAGAGCAACTCACCACTCATCTCAAGGGGTGAAATGGAAGCTGCGAAAGTTTTCTGGGTCAAGGCCACTCAAGCAGCATACTTCTCACACGAGCTACGCTCTTTGAAGTCCAACATTCCGCTGCAAAGGAACCACGTCTTCTCTCGACTGACCGCCTTCCTTGATCACGAAGGCATCATTCGGGTTGGTGGAAGACTCAACAGGTCAACACTCGACCTGGAGACCAAGCATCCAGCCATCTTGCCACGCCACTCACGCTTGTCAGCACTCATAATCGATCATTCTCACCGGCGTAGTCTACATGGAGGCACTCAACTCACACTGGCAGACATTCGCCAGTCTTACTGGATTCTCGGAGGCAGAGCTTCAGTAAAAACTCACATCCTTCACTGCATAAAGTGCGCTCGACAGAGGGGGTCTCGCGCACAACAGTTGATGGGGCAATTGCCAATTGCTCGTGTCACTCCATCACGACCATTCACTCACACCGGGATCGATTACGCTGGACCACTCACCATCAAGACCTGGAAAGGCCGAGGCGCAAAGACGACAAAGGGTTGGATTTGTGTCTTTGTCTGCCTCACAACATCAGCCGTTCACCTTGAAGCAGTTAGTGACTATTCGACTGACAGATTCATCGCGACCTATCGACGCTTCATCTCAAGACGAGGCATTCCAGGCAAACTTTACTCAGACTGCGGTACCAACTTCGTGGGCGCCGACAAAGTGCTGAAACGCATGTTCACTCAAAGCACTCATGAACATCGCGAGATCGCCGCACTCCTCTCAATAGACAGCACTCAATGGCTCTTCAATCCACCAGCCGCACCACACATGGGCGGCAAGTGGGAAGCAGTTGTCAAGTCGATAAAGTATCATCTCAGACGCACAGTGGGAGAAACTGTGCTGACCTTCGAAGAACTCACGACTCTGCTCTCACAAATTGAATCGGTCTTGAACTCAAGACCACTCGAGCCACTCAGCGACGATCCTGAGGATATAACAGCACTCACTCCAGGTCATTTCTTGACCGGAGACGCACTCTCAAGCCTGCCTGAGCCATCTCTAGCTCACTTGAACGTAACGCATCTTTCAAGGTGGCAACTCATCCAACAGAAGCTTCAATGCTTCTGGACTCACTGGACTGCTCACTACTTACAACGTCAGCAGTCAATCTCGAAGTGGCATCACCCATCGAACAACATCATGGTGGGGTCGCTCGTGCTCATCACTGATGAGCGATTTCCACCAAGCAAGTGGCCATTAGCCAGGGTCACTGCTCTACACCCGGGTGCCGACGGACTCACCAGAGTAGTCACACTTAAAACCGCCACTACAACACTCACGAGGCCAATCACGAAGCTCGCGCCTCTGCCAACTCATCAGGATGGACAACTCAAACTGGAACATCATCACCAAGGCGCTGATGGCGGGAGGAATGTTTGAGAACTCGTTGCTCGCCTCAAGGCTAGGCGAGCTTCTCTGACTGACCACTTGCGGCAGCACCTCCTGGGCCTTCTCACCGCGCCACGAGGCCCGCGTGCTCGACAACGAAGACGAAGGCCTCGTGCCGGCTAACCGCCGAGAGCGGCCAGCTTTTGTTCGGTTCGCGTAGCACGGTGCACATCGCTCCCTAATTTTCTAACATCCTTTTTGATCTCAAGGCGCACTCATTACTAAACTCATGCTCAATTAATAGTTAAAGTTCATTAAACTCAAGTAGCGATTGATCCACGCGGGGACGATCTGCATAAGTATTAAAAAAGGTGCATCATCAATTTGTTCGTCTCATCTCACCATGTGGTCGTGCCGACACCACGTGTCAACGGTCTTCTCATCGGGCGACTCGAGCATTTCGTGTGGTGTATTAATACAATCTCCACTCCAATCATTGTGCTCATAAGACCCTCTCATTCCCAGTGCACTCATACATTAATTCATAAAACTAATAACATGAATTCTAATTCATCATTTTGTAAGTCCTAATTAATAAATACAAGTGTTTTTTGTTTTACTCTTATCTCGACCGCGTGTCTATTTATTCGTATTTTCCAACCTTGTCGCTATCCTTCCATCCCGGCATAAATCTACGATATTTCTCAAACACACAGAAAACGCAATTTCATATCGGTTTTCGATGAAAAACGTGAAATTTCGTTGAAAATCGTTTCTATAAACGGCTAATCGTATTTCATCAATAAAAAATGATTTCTTCACGTTTTTATACTGTTTTGTGGTGAAAACTGAAATTACGAAGAAAAATCACCGATTCACTCAAATTTGGCAGAGGAAACGCAATTTCGTATCAGTTTTCGATGAGAGAGAGAGAGAGAGAGAGAGAGAGAGAGAGAGAGAGAGAGAGAGAGAGAGAGAGAGAGAGAGAGAGAGAGAGAGAGAGAGGGGGGGGGAGGGAGAGCGAGAGGGAGAGCGAGACGGAGAGGGAGAGGGAGAGGGAGAGGGAGAGTGACAGGGAGAGGGAGAGGGAGAGGGAGAGGGAGAGGGAGAGGGAGAGGGTTAGAGGGAGAGAGAGAGAGAGAGAGAGAGGGGTTGGTAGTGAAAGCTGAAATTACACAGAAAAATCACCGTTTTACTCGAATTTCCCAAAGAAAACGCAATTTCGTATCAGTTTTCGATGCAAAACGTGGCTTTTCGGTGAAAATCGTTTCTATGAACGCCAAATCTTATTTCGTCAATAAAAAATGACGTCTTCACGTTTTTATGCTGTTTGGCAGTGAATACTAAAATTACGAAGAAAAATCACCGTTTCACTCAAATTTGGCAGAGGAAACGAAATTTCGTATCAGTTTTCGATGATAAGCGAGACTTTTCGGTGAAAATCGTTTTTATAAACGGCTAATCGTATTTCTTCAATAAAAAATGATTTATTCACGTTTTTATACTGTTTTGTGGTGTAAACTGAAATTACACAGACAAGTAACCGTTTTACTTAAATTCACCAGAGAAAACGCAATTTCGTATCAGTTTTCGATGCAAAACGTGAATTTTCGGTGAAAATCGTTTCCATGAACGCCAAATCTTATTTCGTCAATAAAAAATGATTTCTTCACGTTTTTATGATGTTTGGCAGTGAATACTAAAATTACGAAGAAAAATCACCGTTTCACTCAAATTTTGCAGAGGAAACGAAATTTCGTATCAGTTTTCGATGATAAGCGAGTCTTTTCGGTGAAAATCGTTTTTATAAACGGTTAATCGTATTTCTTCAATGAAAAATGATTTATTCACGTTTTTATACTGTTTTGTGGTGAAAACTGAAATTACGCAGACAAATCACCGTTTTACTCAAATTCACCAGAGAAAACGCAATTTCGTATCAGTTTTCGATGGAAAACGTGAAATTTCGTTGAAAATCGTTTCTAGGAACGCCAAATCTTATTTCGTCAATAGCCAATGATTTCTTCACGTTTTTACGCTGGTTGGTGGTGAAAACTGAAATTACACGGAAAAATCACGGTTTGACTCGAATTTCGCGAATAAAACGCAATTTCGTATCAGTTTTCGATGAAAAACGTGAATTTTCGGTGAAAATCATTTCCATCAACGCCAAATCTTATTTGGTCAATAAAAGATAATATCTTCACGTTTTCATGCTGTTTGGAAGTGGAAACTAAAATTACGAAGAAAAATCACCGTTTCACTCAAATTTACCACAGAAAACGCAATTTCATATCAGTTTTCGACGCAAAACGTGAAATTTCATTGAAAATCGTTTCTAGGAACGCCAAATCTTATTTCATCAATATACCAATGATTTCTTCAGATTTTCATGCTGGTTGGTGGTGAAAACTAAAATTACACAGAAAAATCACCGTTTCACTCGAATTTACCAAAGAAAACGGAATTTCGTATAAGTTTTCGAAGCAAAACGTGAATTTTAGGTGAAAATCGTTTCCATGAACGCCAAATCTTATTTCGCCAAGAAAAACTGATTTCTTCACGTTTTTATGCTGTTTGGAAGTGAATACTAAAATTACGAAGAATAATCACCGTTTCACTCAAATTTGGCAGGGGAAACGCAATTTCTTATTAGTTTTGGGTGAAAATCGTTTCTGTGAACGCCAAATCTTATTTCGTCAATAGACAATGATTTCTTCCCGTTTTTATGCTGGTGGGTAGTGAAAACTGAAATTACACAGAAAAAACACCGTTTCACTTAAATTTACTTAAGTTTTTTCTTCTTAGTTTCAGTTTTCACTGCAAAACAGTATATATAATAACAGTATTTCTAAAAAAAGATTTGGCGTTCATAGAAATGATTTTCACCGAAAATTCACGTTTTTCATCGAAAACTGATACGAAATTGCGTTTCCTCTGCCAAATTTGAGTGAATCGGTGATTTTTCTTCGTAATTTCAGTTTTCACCACAAAACAGTATAAAATCGTGAAGAAATCATTTTTTATTGAAGAAATACGATTAGCCGTTTATAGAAACGATTTTCAACGAAATTTCAAGTTTTTCATCGAAAACTGATACGAAATTGCGCTTTCTATGGTAAATTTAAGTGAAACGGTGTTTTTCCTTCGTAGTTTCAGTTTTCACTACAAAACAGTATATATAATAACAGTATATCTAAAATAAGATTTTGCGTTCATAGAAATGATTTCCACCGAAAATTCACGTTTTTCATCGAAAACTGATACGAAATTGCGTTTTCTTTAGTAAATTCGAGTGAAACGGTAATTTTTCTGTGTAATTTCAGTTTTCACCACCAACCAGCGTAAAAACGGGAAGAAATCATTGTCCATTGACGAAATAGGATTAGGCGTTCAAAGAAACAATTTTCACCGAAAACTAATAAGAAATTGCGTTTCCCCTGCCAAATTTGAGTGAAAGGGCGATTTTTCTTCGTAATTTTAGAATTCACTTCCAAACAGCATAAAAACGTGAAGAAATCATTTTTTATTGACGAAATAAGATTTAGCGCTCATGGAAACGATTTTCACCGAAAATTCACGTATTTCATCGAAAACTGTTACGAAATTGCGTTTTCTCTGGTAAATTTGAGTGAATGGGTGATTTTTCTTCGTAGTTTCAGTTTTCATCACAAAACAGTGTTACGTCCTCGGGTTAACATATTTTAGTCGCTAACCCTTATTAAACATATCCTATTCTAATCGCTGTTCTCGTAACAACAATTTATTGATAAACTACTAATCATTATATTCTTACATACTATATACTTACCCATGGGAAATAAGGAGAGGCAAAATAACGAAATAATTGGTAATCCACGGAAATTTACAACATTTTATTCATTCATCGAATTCTGAAAAAGGGTAAAAACGGATAAATAATTTACGAAAACATTGTAAAAACACAACTTTATTCAGTCCAAAACCATATTTTACAGGTATATTCACAATAGCATGAAGATAGGCATGCAAAAATACATTTTCTCAAATAACTTGGTCAATTATTTCATAAAGTAAAATATTTTGTCAAAAACGTTATTAATGAGGTCCCAGCTTCATTTTAGACCAATAAAAAACGATCACTTTTTGGGACACCCTATACATTTTTTTCAAAAAACTTTTCCAAGCATTTTGGGGTATACGACTTTTGGGACACCCTGTATATGAAAGTTCAGTTAAACATTGACCAGGTCCCTTAATATTAACAATATCCATCAGTAAACTCTCGCTGACTCAAGGGACACCCTATGTAATAACTTGCCGGAACGAAAAACCGAATTTGAAACTATCTGTAACGGATTATTAACTAAAAGGACTATTACATTTGGAACAACCTATATCAATTATTAACTAAAAGGAATTATTGCATTTGAAACTAACTATATCAATTATTAACTAAAAGAATTATTATACATATTGCAAATGAGAAAACCTATACTTACCCTAACCGAAGAAACACGAACTCCTGCGAAGACACCTAAAAAGAGAAAAAGAGAAAATATGTAATTATTCATAATTATTGTTAAACTGTCAAAGTGAATATTCAAACTTACCTGAAGAACCGTACTACCTGAAAAAGAAAGAAACCAATAATTATTAAAATAATGTTAAAAATGGAAAAATCTAATTAATGTTAAAACAGAAGAAATACCTATAATAATTGTTAACAACAAAACATTTATACTTACCGTTACCTATGCGCCTACCGTTTACCTGAAAAGAGAAAAAACAAATTTTGTAACTACCTATATTAATTATTAACTTGTAAAAGAGAAAAGGAGTTTTGAAAGAAGCTGTACACACCATTTTGCAATTGGGGGTTCCATATTCCCCCGAAGTTGTTATCTCCAGACGTCTAGTCCCAGGCATCTAAAAATAAAGTTTTCTCCATTGGTCAAGCATTAACACCAGCAGTGGGAATCGTCTAGACGAGGGGAACTCACCATGTACGCACTAAAGGCCTCAGTGTCTGGCCCTCTCCAGCCAGCCCAGACACCACCTCCAACGGGTCCAGACATCTCCTTCAGCGCCTGAGAGCATATAAGCGAGGGAGCTCGGGCCATTTCTTTAGTTCTACCACGGTCTCTCCACGGTGCACATCAAGTCGTCATCTCTACAAATTCAGTACGCGTCAAGTCACCGAAAACCGTCTCTCTTATTATATTCATTTAATTCATTTTTCTCAAAGTTTGTAACAATATACTAAAAAGTAACTACGTGTTCATTTACTACATAATCCCTACATCAGTCTATGCAAACAACATAAGAGCCACGATCAACGACACTTACCATACTCTACCACGTTCACTCGCACTCACGTTTGATTTCTGAAACATATAACATATTTCATTAATTAACTACGGACAACAATAATTCAACTTACACTCACTTCCATCAACTTAACCATTATTTGATTTCATTTAACTATTTTAATTAATTATTCTGCTCACGTAATTGGTATCCAACTAATTCATTTGGCCCATTTAATTCATTTAATCCACTCAATTCATTTAATCCATTTATTTCATTTAATTCAGTTAACTCGTTCGATTCATTTAATTCTTTCAATCATTTGCATTTCAACTCATAGTAATTCGACTTTTATATCGCTCATCCTCTTTCGTCCTGATAATACCCACCTTATATCCTAGTCAGCCGCCGTGCCCACACGCTGGCACGCAGCAGACCCTCTCTCCCCGCATCCCCGTCAGCTTCTGTGCCCACACGCTGGCACGTTGCAGACATTCTGTCCCTATATCCACGGTTGCCCTCTGTGCCTACACGCAGGCACGTCGACGACTTCCTTCCCTCGTACACCTGTAAGAATAAAAGAGCGAGATTAAAATTCGAATTCATCCATTATTAACTTAAATTAACTACAGTTTTCACTTGCCTTTATACCTATACCTACTTACCTGCATGCTCACCTATTTCCTCCCCGTCAGCTCCTGTGCCCACACGCCGGCACGTTGCAGACACTCTTTCCCCCATCCACGGTTGTCTTCTGTGCCTACACGCAGGCACGTCGATGATCTCCTTCCCTGCAGACCTGTAAGAAAAAAGTGAAACCTGGTTAGATAATATCAATGATCGACAAACGAGTAACTACGAATTTAATTAAATATAGGAATGCTCAGACGTAGCGTCCTTAAACGCATCAGCAAGGCACGAGCCATTGAGAGGATCGCCAACGATCCAACACCTCTCACCTCTGAGCAATCGAGTGAACTTGGTTGGGTATTAAGTGATGGCCGCGACAGGCCCCAAACAGTAACCATTCGTTCGGTTCAACCATTTTTAGGTAAAGTCATTATCGTGCATTATAAAAACGGACAAAAGTGGACGCGAATCGCAGGTACTTCTACTTGGAGACCTGAACCTCCCGGTGGCATTCGCGTACCCGGCAGTGAAGAGGCACCGATCCTCCAGTTCGATCGCGATATAGAACAGATCATAATAGACTAGTTTCCAGGATAGTAAATGTCTGATTCCGGAAGTGATACCGCTCCGCGCAAAAACATCGCTCAATTATTCCGTAAAATTTCTCGTAGGCGACCGGGCGATTCGTCCAAAATTAACGTCGACGCAGTAAGAGCTCTTCGCTGGGACGTTAGGAATCAGCAAACGGAGGACGCGATAGTAGTTTCCGAAGTTACCGTAACCCGTCGCGTATTTTACATTAAAAATTCGGAATCTGAGCCTTTGCTTATTGGCGAACAATCCAGTACTAAAAAGAAATTATTTAAAGTAGTTGGTGACCGTTACTCGGACCCTGTTCCGGCCTATTCACCTCCCGTTGTCGACGTTATTACGATCGATTAAAATTAACATACATGCCGAGACGCCGCGCAGGTAAAAAATTTCAGGCACGGCGATTAATCGCTCAAATTTTCGGGAATATTCCGCGTCGGCGCGGTAATAATCAAACCGAATTTCTTCGTCTGCTCCGGGACAATTCCGAAGCGATTCAAGCACATCCGGGTTCGTCAAAACCCCGCGTGGTATCGGAGCATATTTTTATAGGAAAAATCATAATTTGCGACAGCCTGAACGGCCAGGAAAAAACCCGGTTCGTCGGCACTTCAACGTGGCATTACCATTGCTCATCGGCCAGCGCCCAAGGAGTCCCCACGTTGGTAGAGGTTGATTGATGGGATCAGCCTATCTTCGTCGTCATCATCATCAGCGTATTCATCGTCATCCGTCAGCGTCATCGTCGACATCCATCGGAGTGGTCGTCTTCATCTTGGATCATCGTTGACCCTCTACGTCTCGCCGCTCATCTGAAACAAAAGGTAAATATTTTTATTATTCTAATCTTATTTTATTTTCAGGGCCCTTTCCTACCTATTCCTAGCACCCCGTAATTAGCGCGCACACGATTCCTTATCCTTGAGGGGAAGATCTCGCCCTTCTCAACAAGAGGAATCACCATTATTCCTACACGTCGACAGCTCGTGTATCCTTATCCTCCCCAATCCGAGCATTACCCCCACGACGTAACAAGACAATGATCTATTCACGTTTTTGTACAATTTTTTGGTGAAAACTGAAATTACGAAGAAAAATCACCGATTCACTTAAATTTACCAGACAAAACGCAATTTCGTATCAGTTTTCGATGAAAAACGTGAATTTTCGGTGAAAGACGTTACGGTAAACGCCAAATCTTACTCCGTCAATCGACAATGATTTCTTCACGTTTTTATGCTGTTTGGGTGAATTTTCGGTGAAAATCGGTGAAAACGTGAATTTTCGCTGAAAATCATTACTATGAACGCCAAATCTTATTTGGTCAATAAAAGATGATATCTTCACGTGTTCATGCTGTTTGGAAGTGGAAACTAAAATTACGAAGAAAAATCACCGTTTCACTCAAAATTACCACAGAAAACGCAATTTCGTATCAGTTTTCGATGCAAAACGTGAAATTTCGTTGAGAATCGTTTCTAGGAACGCCAAATCTTATTTCGTCAATAGACAATGATTTCTTCAGGTTTTTATGCTGGTTGGTGGTGAAAACTGAAATTACACGGAAAAATCACCGTTTCACTTAAATTTAGCACAGAAAATGCAATTTTGTATCAGTTTTCGATTAAAAACGTGATTTTTTGTTAAAAATCGTTTCTAGGAACGCCGAATCTTATTTCGCCAAAAAAAAAGGATTTCTTCACGTTTTTGTACTGCTTTGTGGTGAAAACTGAAATTACGAAGAAAAATCACCCATTCACTCAAATTTACCAGAGAGAACGCAATTTCGTATCAGTTTTCGATGAAAAACGTGAATTTTCGGTGAAAGACGTTACGGTAAACGCCAAATCTTACTCCGTCAATCGACAATGATTTCTTCACATTTTTTATGCTGTTTGGGTGTGAAAACTAAAATAACGATGAAAAATCACTGTTTCACTCGAATTTACCAATGAAAACGCAATTTCGTATCAGTTTGCGAAGCAAAACGTGAATTTTCGGTGAAAATCATTACTATGAAGGCCAAATCTTATTTGGTCAACAAAAGATGATATCTTCACGTGTTCATGCTGTTTGGAAGTGGAAACTAAAATTACGAAGAAAAATCACCGTTTCACTCAAAATTACCACAGAAAAAGCAATTTCGTATCAGTTTTCGATGCAAAACGTGAAATTTCGTTGAGAATCGTTTCTAGGAACGCCAAATCTTATTTCGTCAATAGACAATAATTTCTTCAGGTTTTTATGCTGGTTGGTGGTGAAAACTGAAATTACACGGAAAAATCACCGATTCACTTAAATTTAGCACAGAAAACGCAATTTCGTATCAGTTTTCGATTAAAAAAGTGATTTTTTGTTTAAAATCGTTTCTAAGAACGCCGAATCTTATTTCGCCAATAAAAAAGAATTTCTTCACGTTTTTGTACTGTTTTGTGGTGAAAACTGAAATTACGAAGAAAAATCACCCATTCACTCAAATTTACCAGGGAGAACGCAATTTCGTATCAGTTTTCGATGAAAAACGTGAATTTTCGGTGAAAAACTTTACGGTAAACGCCAAATCTTACTCCGTCAATCGACAATGATTTCTTCACGTTCTTATGCTGTTTGGGAGTGGGATTACACCGAAAAATCGCGGTTTCACTCAAATTTACCAGAGAAAACGCAATTTCGTATCAGTTTTCGATAAAAACCATGAATTTTCGGTGAAAATCGTTTCTATAAACGGGTGATCGTATTGCGTCAATAGACAATGATTTCTACACGTTTTTATACTTTTCCGTGGTGAAAACTAAAATAACGATGAAAAATCAGCGATTCCCTCATAGTTAACAGAGAAAACGCAATTTCGTATCACTTTTCGATGAAAAACGAGAATTTTCGGTGAAAATCATTTCCATCAACGCCAAATCTTATTTGGTCAATAAAAGATAATATCTTCACGTTTTCATGCTGTTTGCAAGCGGAAACTAAAATTACGAAGAAAAATCACCGTTTCACTCAAATTTACCACAGAAAACGCAATTTCATATCAGTTTTCGACGCAAAACGTGAAATTTCATTGAAAATCGTTTCTAGGAACGCCAAATCTTATTTCATCAATATACCAATGATTTCTTCAGGTTTTTATGCTGGTTGGTGGTGAAAACTAAAATTACACAGAAAAATCACCGTTTCACTCGAATTTACCAAAGAAAACGGAATTTCGTATAAGTTTTCGAAGCAAAACGTGAATTTTAGGTGAAAATCGTTTCCATGAACGCCAAATCTTATTTCGCCAAGAAAAACTGATTTCTTCACGTTTTTATGCTGTTTGGAAGTGAATACTAAAATTACGAAGAATAATCACCGTTTCACTCAAATTTGGCAGGGGAAACGCAATTTCTTATTAGATTTGGGTGAAAATTGTTCCTGTGAACGCCTAATCCTATTTCGTCAATGGACAATGATTTCTTCCCGTTTTTACGCTGGTTGGTGGTGAAAACTGAAATTACACAGAAAAATTACCGTTTCACTCGAATTTACTAAAGAAAACGCAATTTCGTATCAGTTTTCGATGAAAAACGTGAATTTTCGGTGAAAATCATTTCTGTGAACGCCAAATCTTATTTCGTCAATAGACAATGATTTCTTCCCATTTTTATGCTGGTGGGTAGTGAAAACTGAAATTACACAGAAAAAACACCGTTTCACTGAAATTTACTTAAGTTTTTTCTTCTTAGTTTCAGTTTTCACTGCAAAACAGTATATATAATAACAGTATATCTAAAAAAAGATTTGGCGTTCATAGAAATGATTTTCAACGAAAATTCACGTTTTTCATCGAAAACTGATACGAAATTGCGTTTCCTCTGCCAAATTTGAGTGAATCGGTGATTTTTCTTCGTAATTTCAGTTTTCACCACAAAACAGTATAAAATCGTGAAGAAATCATTTTTTATTGAAGAAATACGATTAGCCGTTTATAGAAACGATTTTCAACGAAATTTCAAGTTTTTCATCGAAAACTGAACGAAATTGCACTTTCTATGGTAAATTTAAGTGAAACGGTGTTTTTTCTTCGTAGTTTCAGTTTTCACTACAAAACAGTTTATATAATAACAGTATATCTAAAATAAGATTTGGCGTTCATAGTTTATATTACAATTATAAATATGTTTGGCATAGTATTCACTGCCAAACAGCATAAAAACGTGAATAAATCATTTTTTATTGACGAAATAAGATTTGGCGTTCATGGATACGATTTTAACAGAAAATTCACGTTTTGCATCGAAAACTGATACGAAATTGCGTTTTCTTTGGTAAATTCGAGTGAAACGGTGATTTTTCTATGTAATTTCAGTTTTCACCACCAACCAGCATAAAAACGGGAAGAAATCATTGTCTATTGACGAAATAGGATTTGGCGTTCACGGAAACGATTTTCACCGAAAACTAATAAGAAATTGCGTTTCCCCAGCCAAATTTGAGTGAAACGGTGATTTTTCTTCGTAATTTTAGTATTCACTTCCAAACAGCATAAAAACGTGAAGAAATCATTTTTTATTGACGAAATAAGATTTAGCGTTCATGGAAACGATTTTCACCGAAAATTCACGTTTTTCATCGAAAACTGATACGAAATTGCGTTTTCTCTGGTAAATTTGAGTGAATGGGTGATTTTTCTTCGTAATTTCAGTTTTCACCGCAAAACAGTATAAAAACGTGAAGAAATCCTTTTATATTGACGAAATAAGATTTGGCGTTCATGGAAATGATTTTCACCGAAAATTCACGTCTTGCATCGAAAACTGATGCGAAATTGCGTTTTCTGTGGTAAATTTAAGTGAAACGGTGATTTTTCTTCGTAATTTTAGTATTCACTGCCAAACAGCATAAAAACGTGAATAAATCATTTTTTATTGACGAAATAAGATTTGGCGTCCATGGAAACGATTTTCACCGAAAATTTACCTTTTGCATCGAAAACTGATACGAAATTGCATTTTCTTTGGTAAATTC
This sequence comes from Rhimphoctona megacephalus, assembly GCA_963989365.1. Classification (NCBI taxonomy): domain Eukaryota; kingdom Metazoa; phylum Arthropoda; class Insecta; order Hymenoptera; family Ichneumonidae; genus Rhimphoctona; species Rhimphoctona megacephalus. Next base: position 28,473 of record CAXDIM010000058.1, on the reverse strand, counting down.
GAGTGAAACGGTGATTTTTATGTGTAATTTCAGTTTTCACCACCAACCAGCAAAAAAACGTGAATAAATCATTGTCTATTGACGAAATAAGATTTGGCGTTCATAGTAACGATTTTCACCGAAAATTCACGTTTTTCATCGAAAACTGATACGAAATTGCGTTTTCTCTGGTAAATTTGAGTGAATGGGTGATTTTTCATCGTAATTTCAGTTTTCACCACAAAACAGTATAAAAACGTGAAGAAATCCTTTTATATTGACGAAATAAGGTTTGGCATTCATGGAAATGGTTTTCACCGAAAATTCACGTCTTGCATCGAAAACTGATGCGAAATTGCGTTTTCTGTGGTAAATTTAAGTGAAACGGTGATTTTTCTTCGTAACTTTAGTATTCACTGCCAAACAGCATAAAAACGTGAATAAATCATTTTTTATTGACGAAATAAGATTTGGCGTCCATGGAAACGATTTTCTCACCGAAAATTCACGTCTTGCATCGAAAACTGATACGAAATTGCGTTTTCTTTGGTAAATTCGAGTGAAACGTTGATTTTTCTGTGTAATTTCAGTTTTCACCACCAACCAGCATAAAAACGGGAAGAAATCATTGTCTATTGACGAAATAGGATTTGGCGTTCACGGAAACGATTTCCACCGAAAACTAATAAGAAATTGCGTTTCCCCAGCCAAATTTGAGTGAAACGGTGGTTTTTCTTCGTAATTTTAGTATTCACTTCCAAACAGCATAAAAACGTGAAGAAATCATTTTTTATGGACGAAATAAGATTTAGCGTTCATGGAAACGATTTTCACCGAAAATTCACGTCTTGCATCGAAAACTGATGCGAAATTGCGTTTTCTGTGGTAAATTTAAGTGAAACGGTGATTTTTCTTCGTAATTTTAGTATTCATTGCCAAACAGCATAAAAACGTGAATAAATCATTTTTTATTGACGAAATAAGATTTGGCGTTCATGGAAACGACTTTCACCGAAAATTCACGTTTTGCATCGAAAACTGATACGAAATTGCGTTTTCTTTGGTAAATTCGAGTGAAACGGTGATTTTTCTGTGTAATTTCAGTTTTCACCACCAACCAGCAAAAAAACGTGAAGAAATCATTGTCTATTGACGAAATAAGATTTGGCGTTCATGGCAACGATTTTCACCGAAAATTCACGTCTTGCATCGAAAACTGATACGAAATTGCGTTTTCTGTGGTAAATTTGAGTGAAACGGTGATTTTTCTTCGCAATTTTAGTTTCCACTTCCAAACAGCATGAAAACGTGAAGATATCATCTTTTATTGACCAAATAAGATTTTGCGTTCATAGAAACGATTTTTACCGAAAATTCCCGTTTTTCATCGAAAACTGATCCGAAATTGCGTTTTCTCCGTTAAATTTGAGTGAAACGGTGATTTTTGATCGTTATTTTATTTTTCACTCCCAAACAGCATAAAAACGTGAAGAAATCATTGTCGATTGACGGAGTAAGATTTGGCGTTTACAGTAACGTCTTTCACCGAAAATTCACGTTTTTCATCGAAAACTGATACGAAATTGCGTTTTCTCTGGTAAATTTGAGTGAATGGGTGATTTTTCTTCATAATTTCAGTTTTCACCACAAAACAGTATAAAAACGTGAAAAAATCCTTTTATATTGACGAAATAAGATTTGGCGTTCATGGAAATGATTTTCACCGAAAATTCACGTCTTGCATTGAAAACTGATGCGAAATTGCGTTTTCTGTGGTAAATTTAAGTGAAACGGTGATTTTTCTTCGTAATTTTAGTATTCACTGCCAAACAGCATAAAAACGTGAATAAATCATTTTTTATTGACGAAATAAGATTTGGCGTTCATGGAAACGACTTTCACCGAAAATTCACGTTTTGCATCGAAAACTGATACGAAATTGTGTTTTCTTTGGTAAATTCGAGTGAAACGGTGATTTTTCTGTGTAATTTCAGTTTTCACCACCAACCAGCATAAAAACGTGAAGAAATCATTGTCTATTGACGAAATAAGATTTGGCGTTCATGGAAACGACTTTCACCGAAAATTCACGTTTTGCATCGAAAACTGATACGAAATTGCGTTTTCTTTGGTAAATTCGAGTGAAACGTTGATTTTTCTGTGTAATTTCAGTTTTCACCACCAACCAGCATAAAAACGGGAAGAAATCATTGTCTATTGACGAAATAGGATTTGGCGTTCATGGAAACGATTTTCACCGACAACTAATAAGAAATTGCGTTTCCCCAGCCAAATTTGAGTGAAACGGTGATTTTTCTTCGTAATTTTAGTATTCACTTGCAAACAGCATAAAAACGTGAAGAAATCATTTTTTATTGACGAAATAAGATTTAGCGTTCATGGAAACGATTTTCACCGAAAATTCACGTTTTTCATCGAAAACTGATACGAAATTGCGTTTTCTCTGGTAAATTTGAGTGAATGGGTGATTTTTCTTCGTAATTTCAGTTTTCACCGCAAAACAGTATAAAAACGTGAAGAAATCCTTTTATATTGACGAAATAAGATTTGGCGTTCATGGAAATGATTTTCACCGAAAATTCACGTCTTGCATCGAAAACTGATGCGAAATTGCGTTTTCTGTGGTAAATTTAAGTGAAACGGTGATTTTTCTTCGTAATTTTAGTATTCACTGCCAAACAGCATAAAAACATGAATAAATCATTTTTTATTGACGAAATAAGATTTGGCGTCCATGGAAACGATTTTCACCGAAAATTTACCTTTTGCATCGAAAACTGATACGAAATTGCATTTTCTTTGGTAAATTCGAGTGAAACGGTGATTTTTATGTGTAATTTCAGTTTTCACCACCAACCAGCAAAAAAACGTGAATAAATCATTGTCTATTGACGAAATAAGATTTGGCGTTCATAGTAACGATTTTCACCGAAAATTCACTTTTTGCATCGAAAACTGATACGAAATTGCATTTTCTGTGGTAAATGTGAGTGAAACGGTGATTTTTCTTTGTTATTTTAGTTTCCACTTCCAAACAGCATGAAAACGTGAAGATATCATCTTTTATTGACGAAATAAGATTTTGCGTTCATAGAAACGATTTTCTCCGAAAATTCCCGTTTTTCATCGAAAACTGATACGAAATTGCGTTTTCTCTGTTAAATTTGAGTGAAACGGTGATTTTTGATCGTTATTTTATTTTTCACTCCCAAACAGCATAAAAACGTGAAGAAATCATTGTCGATTGACGGAGTGATTTGGCGTTTACCGTTAACGTCTTACACCGAAAATTCACGTTTTTCATCGAAAACTGATACGAAATTGCGTTTTCATTGGTAAATTCGAGTGAAACGTTGATTTTTCTGTGTAATTTCAGTTTTCACCACCAACCAGCATAAAAACGGGAAGAAATCATTGTCTATTGACGAAATAGGATTGGGCGTTCACGGAAACCATTTCCAGCGAAAACTAATAAGAAATTGCGTTTCCCCAGCCAAATTTGAGTGAAACGGTGGTTTTTCTTCGTAATTTTAGTATTCACTTCCAAACAGCATAAAAACGTGAAGAAATCATTTTTTATTGACGAAATAAGATTTAGCGTTCATGGAAACGATTTTCACCGAAAATTCACGTTTTTCATCAAAAACTGATACGAAATTGCGTTTTCTGTGGTAAATTTGAGTGAATGGGTGATTTTTCTTCATAATTTCAGTTTTCACCACAAAACAGTATAAAAACGTGAAGAAATCCTTTTACATTGACGAAATAAGATTTGGCGTTCATGGAAATGATTTTCACCGAAAATTCACGTCTTGCATCGAAAACTGATGCGAAATTGCGTTTTCTGTGGTAAATTTAAGTGAAACGGTGATTTTTCTTCGTAATTTTAGTATTCACTGTCAAACAGCATAAAATCGTGAATAAATCATTTTTTATTGACGAAATAAGATTTGGCGTTCATGGAAACGATTTTCACCGAAAATTCACGTTTTGCATCGAAAACTGATACGAAATTGCGTTTTCTTTGGTAAATTCGAGTGAAACGGTGATTTTTCTGTGTAATTTCAGTTTTCACAACCAACCAGCATAAAAACGGGAAGAAATCATTGTCTATTGACGAAATAGGATTTGGCGTTCACGGAAACGATTTTCACCGAAAACTAATAAGAAATTGCGTTTCCCCAGCCAAATTTGAGCGAAACGGTGATTTTTCTTCGTAATTTTAGTATTCACTTCCAAACAGCATAAAAACGTGAAGAAATCATTTTTTATTGACGAAATAAGATTTAGCGTTCATGGAAACGATTTTCACCGAAAATTCACGTTTTTCATCGAAAACTGATACGAAATTGCGTTTTCTCTGGTAAATTTGAGTGAATGGGTGATTTTTCTTCGTAATTTCACTTTTCACCACAAAACAGTATAAAAACGTGAAGAAATCCTTTTATATTGACGATGTAAGGTTTGGCGTTCATAGAAATGATTTTCACCGAAAATTCACGTCTTGCATCGAAAACTGATGCGAAATTGCGTTTTCTGTGGTAAATTTAAGTGAAACGGTGATTTTTCTTCGTAATTTTAGTATTCACTGCCAAACAGCATAAAAACGTGAATAAATCATTTTTTATTTGACGAAATAAGATTTGGCGTCCATGGAAACGATTTTCACCGAAAATTTACGTTTTGCATCGAAAACTGATACGATATTGCGTTTTCTTTGGTAAATTCGAGTGAAACGGTGATTTTTCTGTGTAATTTCAGTTTTCACCACCAACCAGCATAAAAACGGGAAGAAATCATTGTCTATTGACGAAATAGGATTTGGCGTTCACGGAAACGATTTTCACCGAAAACTAATAAGAAATTGCGTTTACCCAGCCAAATTTGAGTGAAACGGTGGTTTTTCTTCGTAATTTTAGTATTCACTTCCAAACAGCATAAATACGTGAAGAAATCATTTTTTATGGACGAAATAAGATTTAGCGTTCATGGAAACGATTTTCACCGAAAATTCACGTCTTGCATCGAAAACTGATGCGAAATTGCGTTTTCTGTGGTAAATTTAAGTGAAACGGTGATTTTTCTTCGTAATTTTAGTATGCATTGCCAAACAGCATAAAAACGTGAAGAAATCATTTTTTATTGACGAAATAAGATTTGGCGTTCATGGAAACGACTTTCACCGAAAATTCACGTTTTGCATCGAAAACTGATACGAAATTGCGTTTTCTTTGGTAAATTCGAGTGAAACGGTGATTTTTCTGTGTATTTTCAGTTTTCGCCACCAACCAGCAAAAAAACGTTAAGAAATCATTGTCTATTGACGAAATAAGATTTGGCGTTCATGGCAACGATTTTCACCGAAAATTCACTTTTTGTATCGAAGACTGATACGAAATTGCGTTTTCTGTGGTAAATTTGAGTGAAACGTTGATTTTTCTTCGCAATTTTAGTTTCCACTTCCAAACAGCATGAAAACGTGAAGATATCATCTTTTATTGGCCAAATAAGATTTTGCGTTCATAGAAACGATTTTCACCGAAAATTCCCGTTTTTCATCGAAAACTGATACGAAATTGCGTTTTCTCTGTTAAATTTGAGTGAAACGGTGATTTTTGATCGTTATTTTATTTTTCACTCACAAACTGCATAAAAACGTGAAGAAATCATTGTCGATTGACGGAGTAAGATTTGGCGTTTACCGTAACGTCTTTCACCGAAAATTCACGTTTTTCATCGAAAACTGATACGAAATTGCGTTTTCTCTGGTAAATTTGAGTGAATCGGTGATTTTTCTTAATAATTTCAGTTTTCACCACAAAACAGTATAAAAACGTGAAGAAATCCTTTTATATTGACGAAATAAGATTTGGCGTTCATGGAAATGATTTTCACCGAAAATTCACGTCTTGCATCGAAAACTGATGCGAAATTGCGTTTTCTGTGGTAAATTTATGTGAAACGGTCATTTTTCTTCGTAATTTTAGTATTCACTGCCAAACAGCATAAAAACGTGAATAAATCATTTTTTATTGACGAAATAAGATTTGGCGTTCATGGAAACGATTTTCTCACCGAAAATTCACGTTTTGCATCGAAAACTGATACGAAATTGCGTTTTCTTTGGTAAATTCGAGTGAAACGTTGATTTTTCTGTGTAATTTCAGTTTTCACCACCAACCAGCATAAAAACGGGAAGAAATCATTGTCTATTGACGAAATAGGATTGGGCGTTCACGGAAACGATTTCCACCGAAAACTAATAAGAAATTGCGTTTCCCCACCCAAATTTGAGTGAAACGGTGGTTTTTCTTCGTAATTTTAGTATTCACTTCCAAACAGCATAAAATCGTGAAGAAATCATTTTTTATTGACGAAATAAGATTTAGCGTTCATGGAAACGATTTTCACTGAAAATTCACGTTTTTCATCAAAAACTGATACGAAATTGCGTTTTCTCTGGTAAATTTGAGTGAATGGGTGATTTTTCTTCATAATTTCAGTTTTCACCACAAAACAGTATAAAAACGTGAAGAAATCCTTTTATATTGACGAAATATGGTTTGGCGTTCATTTCACCGAAAATTCACGTCTTGCATCGAAAACTGATGCGAAATTGCGTTTTCTGTGGTAAATTTAAGTGAAACGGTGATTTTTCTTCGTAATTTTAGTATTCACTGCCAAACAGCATAAAAACGTGAATAAATCATTTTTTATTGACGAAATAAGATTTGGCGTCCATGGAAACGATTTTAACCGTAAATTTACGGTTTGCATCGAAAACTGATACGAAATTGCATTTTCTTTGGTAAATTCGAGTGAAACGGTGATTTTTATGTGTAATTTCAGTTTTCACCACCAACCAGCAAAAAAACGTGAATAAATCATTGTCTATTGACGAAATAAGATTTGGCGTTCATAGTAACGATTTTCACCGAAAATTCACTTTTTGCATCGAGAACTGATACGAAATTGCGTTTTCTGTGGTAAATTTGAGTGAAACGGTGATTTTTCTTCGTAATTTTAGTGTCCACTTGCAAACAGCATGAAAACGTGAAGATATCATCTTTTATTGACCAAATAAGATATTGCGTTCATAGAAACGATTTTCTCCGAAAATTCCCGTTTTTCATCGAAAACTGATACGAAATTGCGTTTTCTCTGTTAAATTTGAGTGAAACGGTGATTTTTGATCGTTATTTTATTTTTCACTCCCAAACAGCATAAAAACGTGAAGAAATCATTGTCGATTGACGGAGTAAGAGTTGGCGTTTACCGTAACGTCTTTCACCGAAAAATCACGTTTTTCATCGAAAACTGATACGAAATTTCGTTTTCTCTGGTAAATTTTAGTGAATGGGTGATTTTTCTTCGTAATTTCAGTTTTCACCACAAAACAGTATAAAAACGTGAAGAAATCCTTTTATATTGACGAAATAAGATTTGGCGTTCATGGAAATGATTTTCACCGAAAATTCACGTCTTGCATCGAAAACTGATGCGAAATTGCGTTTTCTTTGGTAAATTTAAGTGAAACGGTGATTTTTCTTCGTAATTTTAGTATTCACTGCCAAACAGCATAAAAACGTGAATAAATCATTTTTTATTGACGAAATAAGATTTGGCGTTCATGGTAACGATTTTCGCCGAAAATTCACGTTTTGCATCGAAAACTGATACGAAATTGCGTTTTCTTTGGTAAATTCGAGTGAAACGGTGATTTTTCTGTGTAATTTCAGTTTTCACCACCAACCAGCATAAAAACGGTAAGAAATCGTTGTCTATTGACGAAATAGGATTTGGCGTTCACGGAAACGATTTTCACCGAAAACTAATAAGAAATTGCGTTTCCCCAGCCAAATTTGAGTGAAACCGTGATTTTTCTTCGTAATTTTAGTATTCACTTCCACACAGCATAAAAACGTGAAGAAATCATTTTTTATTGACGAAATAAGATTTAGCGTTCATGGAAACGTTTTTCACCGAAAATTCACGTTTTTCATCGAAAACTGATACGAAATTGCGTTTTCTCTGGTAAATTTGAGTGAATGGGTGATTTTTCTTCATAATTTCAGTTTTCACCACAAAACAGTACAAAAACGTGAAAAAATCCTTTTATATTGAAGAAATAACATGTGGCGTTCATGGAAATGATTTTCACCGAAAATTCACGTCTTGCATCGAAAACTGATGCGAAATTGCGTTTTCTGTGGTAAATTTAAGTGAAACGGTGATTTTTCTTCGTAATTTTAGTATTCACTGCCAAACAGCATAAAAACGTGAATAAATCATTTTTTATTGACGAAATAAGATTTGGCGTTCATGGAAACGATTTTCACCGAAAATTTACGTTTTGCATCGAAAACTGATACGAAATTGCGTTTTCTTTGGTAAATTCGAGTGAAACGGTGATTTTTCCGTGTAATATCAGTTTTCACCACCAACCAGCAAAAAAACGTGAAGAAATCATTGTCTATTGACGAAATAAGATTTGGCGTTCATAGTAACGATTGTCACCGAAAATTCACTTTTTGCATCGAAAACTGATACGAAATTGCGTTTTCTGTGGTAAATGTGAGTGAAACGGTGATTTTTCTTCGGAATTTTAGTTTCCACTTCCAAACAGCATGAAAACGTGAAGATATCATCTTTTATTGACCAAATAAGATTTTGCGTTCATAGAAACGATTTTCTCCGAAAATTCCCGTTTTTCATCGAAAACTGATACGAAATTGCGTTTTCTCTGTTAAATTTGAGTGAAACGGTGATTTTTGATCGTTATATTATTTTTCACTCCCAAACAGCATAAAAACGTGAAGAAATCATTGTCGATTGACGGAGTAAGATTTGGCGTTTACCGTAACGTCTTTCACCGAAAAATCACGTTTTTCATCGAAAACTGATACGAAATTTCGTTTTCTCTTGTAAATTTGAGTGAATGGGTGATTTTTCTTCGTAATTTCAGTTTTCACCACAAAACAGTATAAAAACGTGAAGAAATCCTTTTATATTGACGAACTAAGATTTGGCGTTCATGGAAATGATTTTCACCGAAAATTCACGTCTTGCATCGAAAACTGATGCGAAATTGCGTTTTCTGTGGTAAATTTAAGTGAAACGGTGATTTTTCTTCGTAATTTTAGTATTCACTGCCAAACAGCATAAAAACGTGAATAAATCATTTTTTATTGACGAAATAAGATTTGGCGTTCATGGAAACTATTTTCACCGAAAATTCACGTTTTGCATCGAAAACTGATACGAAATTGCGTTTTCTTTGGTAAATTCGAGTGAAACAATGATTTTTCTGTGTAATTTCAGTTTTCACCACCAACCAGCATAAAAACGTGAAGAAATCATTGTCTATTGACGAAATAAGATTTGGTGTTCATGGTAACGATTTTCACCCAAAATTCACTTTTTGCATCGAAGACTGATACGAAATTGCGTTTTCTGTGGTAAATTTGAGTGAAACGTTGATTTTTCTTCGCAATTTTAGTTTCCACTTCCAAACAGCATGAAAACGTGAAGATATCATCTTTTATTGACCAAATAAGATTTTGCGTTCGTAGAAACGATTTTCACCGAAAATTCCCGTTTTTCATCGAAAACTGATACGAAATTGCGTTTTCTCTGTTAAATTTGAGTAAAACGGTGATTTTTGATCGTTATTTTATTTTTCACTCCCAAACTGCATAAAAACGTGAAGAAATCATTGTCGATTGACGGAGTAAGATTTGGCGTTTACCGTAACGTCTTTCACCGAAAATTCACGTTTTTCATCGAAAACTGATACGAAATTGCGTTTTCTCTGGTAAATTTGAGTGAATCGGTGATTTTTCTTCGTAATTTCAGTTTTCACCACAAAACAGTATAAAAACGTGAAGAAATCCTTTTATATTGACGAAATAAGATTTGGCGTTCATGGAAATGATTTTCACCGAAAATTCACGTCTTGCATCGAAAACTGATACGAAATTGCGTTTTCTGTGGTAAATTTGCGTGAAACGGTGATTTTTCTTCGTAATTTTAGTATTCACTGCCAAACAGCATAAAAACATGAATAAATCATTTTTTATTGACGAAATAAGATTTGGCGTTCATGGAAACGACTTTCACCGAAAATTCACGTTTTGCATCGAAAACTGATACGAAATTGTGTTTTCTTTGGTAAATTCGAGTGAAACGGTGATTTTTCTGTGTAATTTCAGTTTTCACCACCAACCAGCATAAAAACGTGAAGAAATCATTGTCTATTGACGAAATAAGATTTGGCGTTCATGGAAACGATTTTCACCGAAAATTCACGTTTTGCATCGAAAACTGATACGAAATTGCGTTTTCTTTGGTAAATTCGAGTGAAACGATGATTTTTCTGTGTAATTTCAGTTTTCACCACCAACCAGCATAAAAACGGGAAGAAATCATTGTCTATTGACGAAATAGGATTTGGCGTTCACGGAAACGATTTTCACCGAAAACTAATAAGAAATTGCGTTTCCCCAGCCAAATTTGAGTGAAACGGTGGTTTTTCTTCGTAATTTTAGTATTCACTTCCAAACAGCATAAAAACGTGAAGAAATCATTTTTTATTGACGAAATAAGATTTAGCGTTCATGGAAACGATTTTCACCGAAAATTCACGTTTTTCATCGAAAACTGATACGAAATTGCGTTTTCTCTGGTAAATTTGAGTGAATGGGTTATTTTTTTTCGTAATTTCAGTTTTCACCACAAAACAGTATAAAAACGTGAAAAAATCCTTTTATATTGAAGAAATAACATTTGGCGTTCATGGAAATGATTTTCCCCGAAAATTCACGTCTTGCATCGAAAACTGATGCGAAATTGCGTTTTCTGTGGTAAATTTAAGTGAAACTGTGATTTTTCTTCGTAATTTTAGTTTTCACTGTCAAACAGCATAAAAACGTGAATAAATCATTTTTTATTGACGAAATAAGATTTGGCGTCCATGGAAACGATTTTCACCGAAAATTTACGTTTTGCATCGAAAACAGATACGAAATTGCGTTTTCTTTGGTAAATTCGAGTGAAACGTTGATTTTTCTGTGTAATTTCAGTTTTCACCACGAACCAGCAATAAAACGTTAAGAAATCATTGTCTATTTACGAAATAAGATTTGGCGTTCATGGTAACGATTTTCACCGAAAATTCAATTTTTGCATCGAAGACTGATACGAAATTGCGTTTTCTGTGGTAAATTTGAGTGAATCGTTGATTTTTCTTCGCAATTTTAGTTTCCACTTCCAAACAGCATGAAAACGTGAAGATATCATCTTTTATTGACCAAATAAGATTTTGCGTTCATAGAAACGATTTTCACCGAAAATTCCCGTTTTTCATCGAAAACTGATACGAAATTGCGTTTTCTCTGTTAAATTTGAGTGAAACGGTGATTTTTGATCGTTATTTTATTTTTCACTCCCAAACTGCATAAAAACGTGAAGAAATCATTGTCGATTGACGGAGTAAGATTTGGCGTTTACCGTTAACGTCTTTCACCGAAAATTCACGTTTTTCATCGAAAACTGATACGAAATTGTGTTTTCTCTGGTAAATTTGAGTGAATGGGTGATTTTTCTTCATAATTTCAGTTTTCACCACAAAACAGTATAAAAACGTGAAGAAATCCTTTTATATTGACGAAATAAGATTTGGCGTTCATGGAAATGATTTCCACCGAAAATTCACGTCTTGCATCGAAAACTGATGCGAAATTGCGTTTTCTGTGGTAAATTTAAGTGAAACGGTGATTTATCTTCGTAATTTTTGTATTCACTGCCAAACAGCATAAAAACGTGAATAAATCATTTTTTATTGACGAAATAAGATTTGGCGTTCATGGAAACGATTTTCACCGAAAATTCACGTTTTGCATCGAAAACTGATACGAAATTGCGTTTTCCTTGGTCAGTTCGAGTGAAATGGTGATTCTTCTGTGTAATTTCGGTTTTTACAGCCAACCAGCATAAAAACGTAAAGAAATCATTGTCTATTGACGAAATAAGATTTGGCGTTCATAGTAACGATTTTCACCGAAAATTCACATTTTGCATCGAGAACTGATACGAAATTGCGTTTTCTGTGGTAAATTTGAGTGAAACGGTGATTTTTCTTCGTAATTTTAGTTTCCACTTCCAAACAGCATGAAAACATGAAGATATCATCTTTTATTGACCAAATAAGATTTTGCGTTCATAGAAACGATTTTCTCCGAAAATTCCCGTATTTCATCGAAAACTGATACGAAATTACGTTTTCTCTGGTAAATTTGAGTGAATGGGTGATTTTTTTTCGTAATTTCAGTTTTCACCACAAAACAGTATAAAAACGTGAAGAAATCCTTTTATATTGACGAAATAAGATTTGGCGTTCATGGAAATGATTTTCGCCGAAAATTCACGTCTTGCATCGAAAACTGATGCGAAATTGCGTTTTCTGTGGTAAATTTAAGTGAAACGGTGATTTTTCTTCGTAGTTTTTGTATTCACTGCCAAACAGCATAAAAACGTGAATAAATCATTTTTTATTGACGAAATAAGATTTGGCGTTCATGGAAACGATTTTCACCGAAAATTTACGTTTTGCATCGAAAACTGATACGAAATTGCGTTTTCTTTGGTAAATTCGAGTGAAACGGTGATTTTTCCGTGTAATATCAGTTTTCACCACCAACCAGCAAAAAAACGTGAAGAAATCATTGTCTATTGACGAAATAAGATTTGGCGTTCATAGTAACGATTGTCACCGAAAATTCACTTTTTGCATCGAAAACTGATACGAAATTGCGTTTTCTGTGGTAAATGTGAGTGAAACGGTGATTTTTCTTCGGAATTTTAGTTTCCACTTCCAAACAGCATGAAAACGTGAAGATATCATCTTTTATTGACCAAATAAGATTTTGCGTTCATAGAAACGATTTTCTCCGAAAATTCCCGTTTTTCATCGAAAACTGATACGAAATTGCGTTTTCTCTGTTAAATTTGAGTGAAACGGTGATTTTTGATCGTTATATTATTTTTCACTCCCAAACAGCATAAAAACGTGAAGAAATCATTGTCGATTGACGGAGTAAGATTTGGCGTTTACCGTAACGTCTTTCACCGAAAAATCACGTTTTTCATCGAAAACTGATACGAAATTTCGTTTTCTCTGGTAAATTTGAGTGAATGGGTGATTTTTCTTCGTAATTTCAGTTTTCACCACAAAACAGTATAAAAACGTGAAGAAATCCTTTTATATTGACGAACTAAGATTTGGCGTTCATGGAAATGATTTTCACCGAAAATTCACGTCTTGCATCGAAAACTGATGCGAAATTGCGTTTTCTGTGGTAAATTTAAGTGAAACGGTGATTTTTCTTCGTAATTTTAGTATTCACTGCCAAACAGCATAAAAACGTGAATAAATCATTTTTTATTGACGAAATAAGATTTGGCGTTCATGGAAACTATTTTCACCGAAAATTCACGTTTTGCATCGAAAACTGATACGAAATTGCGTTTTCTTTGGTAAATTCGAGTGAAACAATGATTTTTCTGTGTAATTTCAGTTTTCACCACCAACCAGCATAAAAACGTGAAGAAATTATTGTCTATTGACGAAATAAGATTTGGTGTTCATGGTAACGATTTTCACCCAAAATACACTTTTTGCATCGAAGACTGATACGAAATTGCGTTTTCTGTGGTAAATTTGAGTGAAACGTTGATTTTTCTTCGCAATTTTAGTTTCCACTTCCAAACAGCATGAAAACGTGAAGATATCATCTTTTATTGACCAAATAAGATTTTGCGTTCGTAGAAACGATTTTCACCGAAAATTCCCGTTTTTCATCGAAAACTGATACGAAATTGCGTTTTCTCTGTTAAATTTGAGTAAAACGGTGATTTTTGATCGTTATTTTATTTTTCACTCCCAAACTGCATAAAAACGTGAAGAAATCATTGTCGATTGACGGAGTAAGATTTGGCGTTTACCGTAACGTCTTTCACCGAAAATTCACGTTTTTCATCGAAAACTGATACGAAATTGCGTTTTCTCTGGTAAATTTGAGTGAATCGGTGATTTTTCTTCGTAATTTCAGTGTTCACCACAAAACAGTATAAAAACGTGAAGAAATCCTTTTATATTGACGAAATAAGATTTGGCGTTCATGGAAATGATTTTCACCGAAAATTCACGTCTTGCATCGAAAACTGATACGAAATTGCGTTTTCTGTGGTAAATTTGCGTGAAACGGTGATTTTTCTTCGTAATTATAGTTTCCACTTCCAAACAGTATGAATAAGTGAAGATATCATCTTTTATTGACCAAATAAGATTTTGCGTTCATAGAAACGATTTTTACCGAAAATTCCCGTTTTTCATCGAAAACTGATACGAAATTGCGTTTTCTCCGTTAAATTTGAGTGAAACGGTGATTTTTGATCGTTATTTTATTTTTCACTCCCAAACAGCATAAAAACGTGAAGAAATCATTGTCGATTGACGGAGTAAGATTTGGCGTTTACCGTAACGTCTTTCACCGAAAATTCACGTTTTTCATCGAAAACTGATACGAAATTGCGTTTTCTCTGGTAAATTTGAGTGAATGGGTGATTTTTCTTCATAATTTCAGTTTTCACCACCAAACAGTATAAAAACGTGAAAAAATCCTTCTATATTGACGAAATAAGATTTGGCGTTCATGGAAATGATTTTCACCGAAAATTCACGTCTTGCATCGAAAACTGATGCGAAATTGCGTTTTCTGTGGTAAATTTAAGTGAAACGTTGATTTTTCTTCGTAATTTTAGTATTCACTGCCAAACAGCATAAAAACGTGAATAAATCATTTTTTATTGACGAAATAAGATTTGGCGTTCATGGAAACGACTTTCACCGAAAATTCACGTTTTGCATCGAAAACTGATACGAAATTGTGTTTTCTTTGGTAAATTCGAGTGAAACGGTGATTTTTCTGTGTAATTTCAGTTTTCACCACCAACCAGCATAAAAACGTGCAGAAATCATTGTCTATTGACGAAATAAGATTTGGCGTTCATGGAAACGATTTTCACCGAAAATTCACGTTTTGCATCGAAAACTGATACGAAATTGCGTTTTCTTTGGTAAATTCGAGTGAAACGATGATTTTTCTGTGTAATTTCAGTTTTCACCACCAACCAGCATAAAAACGGGAAGAAATCATTGTCTATTGACGAAATAGGATTTGGCGTTCACGGAAACGATTTTCACCGAAAACTAATAAGAAATTGCGTTTCCCCAGCCAAATTTGAGTGAAACGGTGGTTTTTCTTCGTAATTTTAGTATTCACTTCCAAACAGCATAAAAACGTGAAGAAATCATTTTTTATTGACGAAATAAGATTTAGCGTTCATGGAAACGATTTTCACCGAAAATTCACGTTTTTCATCGAAAACTGATACGAAATTGCGTTTTCTCTGGTAAATTTGAGTGAATGGGTGATTTTTCTTCATAATTTCAGTTTTCACCACAAAACAGTATAAAAACGTGAAGAAATCCTTTTATATTGACGATGTAAGGTTTGGCGTTCATAGAAATGATTTTCACCGAAAATTCACGTCTTGCATCGAAAACTGATGCGAAATTGCGTTTTCTGTGGTAAATTTAAGTGAAACGGTGATTTTTCTTCGTAATTTTAGTATTCACTGCCAAAGAGCATAAAAACGTGAATAAATCATTTTTTATTTGACGAAATAAGATTTGGCGTCCATGGAAACGATTTTCACCGAAAATTTACGTTTTGCATCGAAAACTGATACGATATTGCGTTTTCTTTGGTAAATTCGAGTGAAACGGTGATTTTTCTGTGTAATTTCAGTTTTCACCACCAACCAGCATAAAAACGGGAAGAAATCATTGTCTATTGACGAAATAGGATTTGGCGTTCACGGAAACGATTTTCACCGAAAACTAATAAGAAATTGCGTTTCCCCAGCCAAATTTGAGTGAAACGGTGGTTTTTCTTCGTAATTTTAGTATTCACTTCCAAACAGCATAAATACGTGAAGAAATCATTTTTTATGGACGAAATAAGATTTAGCGTTCATGGAAACGATTTTCACCGAAAATTCACGTCTTGCATCGAAAACTGATGCGAAATTGCGTTTTCTGTGGTAAATTTAAGTGAAACGGTGATTTTTCTTCGTAATTTTAGTATGCATTGCCAAACAGCATAAAAACGTGAATAAATCATTTTTTATTGACGAAATAAGATTTGGCGTTCATGGAAACGACTTTCACCGAAAATTCACGTTTTGCATCGAAAACTGATACGAAATTGCGTTTTCTTTGGTAAATTCGAGTGAAACGGTGATTTTTCTGTGTATTTTCAGTTTTCGCCACCAACCAGCAAAAAAACGTTAAGAAATCATTGTCTATTGACGAAATAAGATTTGGCGTTCATGGCAACGATTTTCACCGAAAATTCACTTTTTGTATCGAAGACTGATACGAAATTGCGTTTTCTGCGGTAAATTTGAGTGAAACGTTGATTTTTCTTCGCAATTTTAGTTTCCACTTCCAAACAGCATGAAAACGTGAAGATATCATCTTTTATTGGCCAAATAAGATTTTGCGTTCATAGAAACGATTTTCACCGAAAATTCCCGTTTTTCATCGAAAACTGATACGAAATTGCGTTTTCTCTGTTAAATTTGAGTGAAACGGTGATTTTTGATCGTTATTTTATTTTTCACTCCCAAACTGCATAAAAACGTGAAGAAATCATTGTCGATTGACGGAGTAAGATTTGGCGTTTACCGTAACGTCTTTCACCGAAAATTCACGTTTTTCATCGAAAACTGATACGAAATTGCGTTTTCTCTGGTAAATTTGAGTGAATCGGTGATTTTTCTTAATAATTTCAGTTTTCACCACAAAACAGTATAAAAACGTGAAGAAATCCTTTTATATTGACGAAATAAGATTTGGCGTTCATGGAAATGATTTTCACCGAAAATTCACGTCTTGCATCGAAAACTGATGCGAAATTGCGTTTTCTGTGGTAAATTTATGTGAAACGGTGATTTTTCTTCGTAATTTTAGTATTCACTGCCAAACAGCACAAAAACGTGAATAAATAATTTTTTATTGACGAAATAAGATTTGGCGTTCATGGAAACGATTTTCTCACCGAAAATTCACGTTTTGCATCGAAAACTGATACGAAATTGCGTTTTCTTTGGTAAATTCGAGTGAAACGTTGATTTTTCTGTGTAATTTCAGTTTTCACCACCAACCAGCATAAAAACGGGAAGAAATCATTGTCTATTGACGAAATAGGATTGGGCGTTCACGGAAACGATTTCCACCGAAAACTAATAAGAAATTGCGTTTCCCCACCCAAATTTGAGTGAAACGGTGGTTTTTCTTCGTAATTTTAGTATTCACTTCCAAACAGCATAAAAACGTGAAGAAATCATTTTTTATTGACGAAATAAGATTTAGCGTTCATGGAAACGATTTTCACTGAAAATTCACGTTTTTCATCAAAAACTGATACGAAATTGCGTTTTCTCTGGTAAATTTGAGTGAATGGGTGATTTTTCTTCATAATTTCAGTTTTCACCACAAAACAGTATAAAAACGTGAAGAAATCCTTTTATATTGACGAAATATGGTTTGGCGTTCATTTCACCGAAAATTCACGTCTTGCATCAAAAACTGATGCGAAATTGCGTTTTCTGTGGTAAATTTAAGTGAAACGGTGATTTTTCTTCGTAATTTTAGTATTCACTGCCAAACAGCATAAAAACGTGAATAAATCATTTTTTATTGACGAAATAAGATTTGGCGTCCATGGAAACGATTTTCACCGTAAATTTACGGTTTGCATCGAAAACTGATACGAAATTGCATTTTCTTTGGTAAATTCGAGTGAAACGGTGATTTTTATGTGTAATTTCAGTTTTCACCACCAACCAGCAAAAAAACGTGAATAAATCATTGTCTATTGACGAAATAAGATTTGGCGTTCATAGTAACGATTTTCACCGAAAATTCACTTTTTGCATCGAGAACTGATACGAAATTGCGTTTTCTGTGGTAAATTTGAGTGAAACGGTGATTTTTCTTCGTAATTTTAGTGTCCACTTCCAAACAGCATGAAAACGTGAAGATATCATCTTTTATTGACCAAATAAGATTTTGCGTTCATAGAAACGATTTTCTCCGAAAATTCCCGTTTTTCATCGAAAACTGATACGAAATTGCGTTTTCTCTGTTAAATTTGAGTGAAACGGTGATTTTTTATCGTTATTTTATTTTTCACTCCCAAACAGCATAAAAACGTGAAGAAATCATTGTCGATTGACGGAGTAAGAGTTGGCGTTTACCGTAACGTCTTTCACCGAAAAATCACGTTTTTCATCGAAAACTGATACGAAATTTCGTTTTCTCTGGTAAATTTGAGTGAATGGGTGATTTTTCTTCGTAATTTCAGTTTTCACCACAAAACAGTATAAAAACGTGAAGAAATCCTTTTATATTGACGAAATAAGATTTGGCGTTCATGGAAATGATTTTCACCGAAAATTCACGTCTTGCATCGAAAACTGATGCGAAATTGCGTTTTCTGTGGTAAATTTAAGTGAAACGGTGATTTTTCTTCGTAATTTTAGTATTCACTGCCAAACAGCATAAAAACGTGAATAAATCATTTTTTATTGACGAAATAAGATTTGGCGTTCATGGTAACGATTTTCGCCGAAAATTCACGTTTTGCATCGAAAACTGATACGAAATTGCGTTTTCTTTGGTAAATTCGAGTGAAACGGTGATTTTTCTGCGTAATTTCAGTTTTCACCACCAACCAGCATAAAAACGGTAAGAAATCGTTGTCTATTGACGAAATAGGATTTGGCGTTCACGGAAACGATTTTCACCGAAAACTAATAAGAAATTGCGTTTCCCCAGCCAAATTTGAGTGAAACCGTGATTTTTCTTCGTAATTTTAGTATTCACTTCCACACAGCATAAAAACGTGAAGAAATCATTTTTTATTGACGAAATAAGATTTAGCGTTCATGGAAACGTTTTTCACCGAAAATTCACGTTTTTCATCGAAAACTGATACGAAATTGCGTTTTCTCTGGTAAATTTGAGTGAATGGGTGATTTTTCTTCATAATTTCAGTTTTCACCACAAAACAGTACAAAAACGTGAAAAAATCCTTTTATATTGAAGAAATAACATGTGGCGTTCATGGAAATGATTTTCACCGAAAATTCACGTCTTGCATCGAAAACTGATGCGAAATTGCGTTTTCTGTGGTAAATTTAAGTGAAACGGTGATTTTTCTTCGTAATTTTAGTATTCACTGCCAAACAGCATAAAAACGTGAATAAATCATTTTTTATTGACGAAATAAGATTTGGCGTTCATGGAAACTATTTTCACCGAAAATTCACGTTTTGCATCGAAAACTGATACGAAATTGCGTTTTCTTTGGTAAATTCGAGTGAAACAATGATTTTTCTGTGTAATTTCAGTTTTCACCACCAACCAGCATAAAAACGTGAAGAAATCATTGTCTATTGACGAAATAAGATTTGGTGTTCATGGTAACGATTTTCACCCAAAATTCACTTTTTGCATCGAAGACTGATACGAAATTGCGTTTTCTGTGGTAAATTTGAGTGAAACGTTGATTTTTCTTCGCAATTTTAGTTTCCACTTCCAAACAGCATGAAAACGTGAAGATATCATCTTTTATTGACCAAATAAGATTTTGCGTTCGTAGAAACGATTTTCACCGAAAATTCCCGTTTTTCATCGAAAACTGATACGAAATTGCGTTTTCTCTGTTAAATTTGAGTAAAACGGTGATTTTTGATCGTTATTTTATTTTTCACTCCCAAACTGCATAAAAACGTGAAGAAATCATTGTCGATTGACGGAGTAAGATTGGGCGTTTACCGTAACGTCTTTCACCGAAAATTCACGTTTTTCATCGAAAACTGATACGAAATTGGGTTTTCTCTGGTAAATTTGAGTGAATCGGTGATTTTTCTTCGTAATTTCAGTTTTCACCACAAAACAGTATAAAAACGTGAAGAAATCCTTTTATATTGACGAAATAAGATTTGGCGTTCATGGAAATGGTTTTCACCGAAAATTCACGTCTTGCATCGAAAACTGATACGAAATTGCGTTTTCTGTGGTAAATTTGCGTGAAACGGTGATTTTTCTTCGTAATTATAGTTTCCACTTCCAAACAGTATGAATAAGTGAAGATATCATCTTTTATTGACCAAATAAGATTTTGCGTTCATAGAAACGATTTTTACCGAAAATTCCCGTTTTTCATCGAAAACTGATACGAAATTGCGTTTTCTCCGTTAAATTTGAGTGAAACGGTGATTTTTGATCGTTATTTTATTTTTCACTCCCAAACAGCATAAAAACGTGAAGAAATCATTGTCGATTGACGGAGTAAGATTTGGCGTTTACCGTAACGTCTTTCACCGAAAATTCACGTTTTTCATCGAAAACTGATACGAAATTGCGTTTTCTCTGGTAAATTTGAGTGAATGGGTGATTTTTCTTCATAATTTCAGTTTTCACCACCAAACAGTATAAAAACGTGAAAAAATCCTTTTATATTGACGAATCAAGATTTGGCGTTCATGGAAATGATTTTCACCGAAAATTCACGTCTTGCATCGAAAACTGATGCGAAATTGCGTTTTCTGTGGTAAATTTAAGTGAAACGTTGATTTTTCTTCGTAATTTTAGTATTCACTGCCAAACAGCATAAAAACGTGAATAAATCATTTTTTATTGACGAAATAAGATTTGGCGTTCATGGAAACGACTTTCACCGAAAATTCACGTTTTGCATCGAAAACTGATACGAAATTGTGTTTTCTTTGGTAAATTCGAGTGAAACGGTGATTTTTCTGTGTAATTTCAGTTTTCACCACCAACCAGCATAAAAACGTGAAGAAATCATTATCTATTGACGAAATAAGATTTGGCGTTCATGGAAACGATTTTCACCGAAAATTCACGTTTTGCATCGAAAACTGATACGAAATTGCGTTTCCTTTGGTAAATTCGAGTGAAACGATGATTTTTCTGTGTAATTTCAGTTTTCACCACCAACCAGCATAAAAACGGGAAGAAATCATTGTCTATTGACGAAATAGGATTTGGCGTTCACGGAAACGATTTTCACCGAAAACTAATAAGAAATGCGTTTCCCCAGCCAAATTTGAGTGAAACGGTGGTTTTTCTTCGTAATTTTAGTATTCACTTCCAAACAGCATAAAAACGTGAAGAAATCATTTTTTATTGACGAAATAAGATTTAGCGTTCATGGAAACGATTTTCACCGAAAATTCACGTTTTTCATCGAAAACTGATACGAAATTGCGTTTTCTCTGGTAAATTTGAGAGAATGGGTGATTTTTCTTCATAATTTCAGTTTTCACCACAAAACAGTATAAAAACGTGAAGAAATCCTTTTATATTGACGAAATAAGATTTGGCGTTCATGGAAATGATTTTCACCGAAAATTCACGTCTTGCATCGAAAACTGATGCGAAATAGCGTTTTCTGTGGTAAATTTAAGTGAAACGGTGATTTTTCTTCGTAATTTTAGTATTCACTGCCAAACAGCATAAAAACGTGAATAAATCATTTTTAATTGACGAAATAAGATTTGGCGTCCGGTAATATATATACGGTAATTATGTATAATTACCGTATATATATTACCTTATTGTACATTTACTTATTATATTATAATTCGTAAGTATATTAATAATGTATACGGCGTAAGTGAATTTTCGGTGAAAATCATTTCCATGAACGCCAAATCTTATTTCGTCAATATAAAAGGATTTTTTCACGTTTTTTATACTGTTTTGTAGTGAAAACTGAAATTATGAAGAAAAATCACCCATTCACTCAAATTTACCAGAGAAAACGCAATTTCGTATCAGTTTTCGATGAAAAACGGGAATTTTCGGTGAAAATCGTTTCCATGGACGCTAAATCTTATTTCGTCCATAAAAAATGATTTCTTCACGTTTTTATGCTGTTTGGAAGTGAATACTAAAATTACTAAGAAAAACCACCGTTTCACTCAAATTTGGCTGGGGAAACGTAATTTCTTATTAGTTTTCGGTGAAAATCGTTTCCGTGAACGCCAAATCCTATTTCGTCAATAGACAATGATTTCTTCCCGTTTTTATGCTGGTTGGTGGTGAAAACTGAAATCACACAGAAAAATCAACGTTTCACTCGAATTTACCATAGAAAACGCAATTTCGTATCAGTTTTCGATGCAAAACGTGAATTTTCGGTGAAAATCGTTTCCATGAACGCCAAATCTTATTTCGTCAATAAAAAATGATTTATTCACGTTTTTATGCTGTTTGGCAGTGAATACTAAAATTACTAAGAAAAATCACCGTTTCACTTAAATTTACCACAGAAAACGCAATTTCGCATCAGTTTTCTATGCAAGACGTGAATTTTCGGTGAAAATCATTTCCATGAACGCCAAATCTTATTTCGTCAATATAAAAGGATTTTTTCACGTTTTTATACTGTTTTGTGGTGAAAACTGAAATTACGAAGAAAAATCACCGATTCACTCAAATTTACCAAAGAAAACGCAATTTCGTATCAGTTTTCGATGAAAAACGGGAATTTTCTGTGAAAATCGTTTCTATGAACGCAAAATCTTATTTGGTCAATAAAAGATGATATCTTCACGTTTTCATGCTGTTTGGAAGTGGAAACTAAAATTGCGAAGAAAAATCAACGATTCACTCAAATTTACCACAGAAAACGCAATTTCGTATCAGTCTTCGATGCAAAAAGTGAATTTTCGGTGAAAATCGTTACCATGATACTTATTTCGTCAATAGACAATGATTTCTTAACGTTTTATTGCTGGTTGGTGGTGAAAACTGAAATTACACAGAAAAATCACCGTTTCACTCGAGTTTACCAAAGAAAACGCAATTTCGTATCTGTTTTCGATGCAAAACGTAAATTTTCGGTGAAAATCGTTTCCATGGACGCCAAATCTTATTTCGTCAATAAAAAATGATTTATTCACGTTTTTATGCTGTTTGGCAGTGAATACTAAAATTACGAAGAAAAATCACAGTTTCACTTAAATTTACCACAGAAAACGCACTTTCGCATCAGTTTTCGATGCAAGACGTGAATTTTCGGTGAAAATCATTTCCATGAACGCCAAATCTTATTTCGTCAATATAAAAGGATTTTTTCACGTTTTTATACTGTTTTGAGGTGAAAACTGAAATTACGAAGAAAAATCACCGATTCACTCAAATTTACCAAAGAAAACGCAATTTCGTATCAGTTTTCGATGAAAAACGTGAATTTTCGGTGAAAGACGTTACGGTAAACGCCAAATCTTACTCCGTCAATCGACAATGATTTCTTCACGTTTTTATGCTGTTTGGGAGTGAAAAATAAAATAACGATCAAAAATCACCGTTTCACTCAAATTTAACGGAGAAAACGCAATTTCGTATCGGTTTTCGATGAAAAACGGGAATTTTCGGTGAAAATCGTTTCTGTGAACGCAAAATCTTATTTGGTCAATAAAATATCTTCACGTTTTCATGCTGTTTGGAAGGGGAAACTAAAATTGCGAAGAAAAATCAACGTCTCACTCAAATTTACCACAGAAAACGCAATTTCGTATCAGTCTTCGATGCAAAAAGTGAATTTTCGGTGAAAATCGTTACCATGAACGCCAAATCTTATTTCGTCAATAGACAATGATTTCTTCACGTTTTTTTGCTGGTTGGTGGTGAAAACTGATATTACACGGAAAAATCACCGTTTCACTCGAATTTACCAAAGAAAACGCAATTTCGTATCAGTTTTCGATGCAAAACGTAAATTTTCGGTGAAAATCGTTTCCATGAACGCCAAATCTTATTTCGTCAATAAAAAATGATTTATTCACGTTTTTATGCTGTTTGGCAGTGAATACTAAAATTACGAAGAAAAATCACCGTTTCACTTAAATTTACCACAGAAAACGCAATTTCGTATCAGTTTTCGATGCAAAACGTGAATTTTCGGTGAAAATCGTTTCCATGAACGCCAAATCTTATTTCGTCAATAAAAAATGATTTATTCACGTTTTTATGCTGTTTGACAGTGAATACTAAAATTACGAAGAAAAATCACCGTTTCACTTAAATTTACCACAGAAAACGCAATTTCGCATCAGTTTTCGATGCAAGACGTGAATTTTCGGTGAAAATCATTTCCATGAACACCAAACCTTATTTCGTCAATATAAAAGGATTTCTTCACGTTTTTATACTGTTTTGTGGTGAAAACTGAAATTACGAAGAAAAATCACCGATTCACTCAAATTTACCAGAGAAAACGTAATTTCGTATCAGTTTTCGATGAAAAACGTGAATTTTCGGTGAAAGACGTTACGGTAAACGCCAAATCTTACTCCGTCAATCGACAATGATTTCTTCACGTTTTTGTACTGTTTGGGAGTGAAAAATAAAATAACTATCAAAAATCACCGTTTCACTCAAATTTAACGGAGAAAACGCAATTTCGTATCAGTTTTCGATGAAAAACGGGAATTTTCGGTGAAAATCGTTTCTATGAACGCAAAATCTTATTTGGTCAATAAAAGAAGATATCTTCACGTTTTCATGCTGTTTGGAAGTGGAAACTAAAATTACGAAGAAAAATCACCGTTTCACTCAAATTTACCACAGAAAACGCAATTTCGTATCAGTTCTCGATGCAAGAAGTGAATTTTCGGTGAAAATCGTTACTATGAACGACAAATCTTATTTCATCAATAAAAAATGATTTATTCACGTTTTTATGCTGTTTGGCAGTGAATACTAAAATTACGAAGAAAAATCACCGTTTCACTTAAATTTACCACAGAAAACGCAATTTCGCATCAGTTTTCGATGCAAGACGTGAATTTTCGGTGAAAATCATTTCCATGAACGCCAAATCTTATTTCGTCAATATAAAAGGATTTCTTCACGTTTTTATACTGTTTTGTGGTGAAAACTGAAATTACGAAGAAAAATCACCGATTCACTCAAATTTACCAGAGAAAACGCAATTTCGTATCAGTTTTCGATGAAAAACGTGAATTTTCGGTGAAAGACGTTACGGTAAACGCCAAATCTTACTCCGTCAAACGACAATGATTTCTTCACGTTTTTATGCAGTTTGGGAGTGAAAAATAAAATAACGATCAAAAATCACCGTTTTACTCAAATTTAACAGAGAAAACGCAATTTCGTATCAGTTTTCGATGAAAAACGTGAATTTTCGGTGAAAATCGTTTCTACGAACGCAAAATCTTATTTGGTCAATAAAAGATGATATCTTCACGTTTTCATGCTGTTTGGAAGTGGAAACTAAAATTGCGAAGAAAAATCAACGTTTCACTCAAATTTACCACAGAAAACGCAATTTCGTATCAGTCTTCGATGCAAAAAGTGAATTTTCGGTGAAAATCGTTACCATGAACGCCAAATCTTATTTCGTCAATAGACAATGATTTCTTAACGTTTTATTGCTGGTTGGTGGTGAAAACTGAAATTACACAGAAAAATCACCGTTTCACTCGAATTTACCAAAGAAAACGCAATTTCGCATCTGTTTTCTATGCAAAACGTAAATTTTCGGTGAAAATCGTTTTCATGGACGCCAAATCTTATTTCGTCAATAAAAAATGATTTATTCACGTTTTTATGCTGTTTGGCAGTGAATACTAAAATTACGAAGAAAAATCGCCGTTTCACTTAAATTTACCGCAGAATACGCAATTTCGCGTCAGTTGTCGATGCAAGACGTGAATTTTCGGTGAAAATCATTTCCATGAACGCCAAATCTTATTTCGTCAATATAAAAGGATTTCTTCACGTTTTTATACTGTTTTGTGGAGAAAACTGAAATTACGAAGAAAAATCACCGATTCACTCAAATTTACCAGAGAAAACGCAATTTCGTATCAGTTTTCGATGAAAAACGTGAATTTTCGGTGAAAGACGTTAACTGTAAACGCCAAATCTCACTCCGTCAATCTACAATGATTTCTTCACGTTTTTATGCAGTTTGGGATTGAAAAATAAAATAACATTCAAAAATCACCGTTTCACTCAAATTTAACAGAGAAAACGCAATTTCGTATCAGTTTTCGATGAAAAACGGGAATTTTCGGTGAAAATCGTTTCTATGAACGCAAAATCTTATTTGGTCAATAAAAGATGATATCTTCACGTTTTCATGCTGTTTGGAAGTGGAAACTAAAATTGCGAAGAAAAATCAACGTTTCACTCAAACTTACCACAGAAAACGCAATTTCGTATCAGTTTTCGATGCAAAAAGTGAATTTTCGGTGAAAATCGTTACTATGAACGCCAAATCTTATTTCGTCAATAGACAATGATTTCTTCACGATTTTTTGCTGGTTGGTGGTGAAAACTGATATTTCACGGAAAAATCACCGTTTCACTCGAATTTACCAAAGAAAACGCAATTTCGTATCAGTTTTCGATGCAAAACGTAAATTTTCGGTGAAAATCGTTTCCATGAACGCCAAATCTTATTTCGTCAATAAAAAATGATTTATTCACGTTTTTATGCTGTTTGGCAGTGAATACTAAAATTACGAAGAAAAATCACCGTTTCACTTAAATTTACCACAGAAAACGCAATTTCGCATCAGTTTTCGATGCAAGACGTGAATTTTCGGTGAAAATCATTTCCATGAACGCCAAATCTTATTTCGTCAATATAAAAGGATTTCTTCACGTTTTTATACTGTTTTGTGGTGAAAAGTGAAATTACGAAGAAAAATCACCGATTCACTCAAATTTACCAGAGAAAACGCAATTTCGTATCAGTTTTCGATGAAAAACGTGAATTTTCGGTGAAAGACGTTACGGTAAACGCCAAATCTTACTCCGTCAATCGACAATGATTTCTTCACGTTTTTGTACTGTTTGGGAGTGAAAAATAAAATAACGATCAAAAATCACCGTTTCACTCAAATTTAACGGAGAAAACGCAATTTCGTATCAGTTCTCGATGAAAAACGGGAATTTTCGGTGAAAATCGTTTCTATGAACGCAAAATCTTATTTGGTCAATAAAAGATATCTTCACGTTTTCATGCTGTTTGGAAGTGGAAACTAATATTACGAAGAAAAATCACCGTTTCACTCAAATTTTCCACAAAAATCTTAATAATGTATAGAAGAAAAATTTCACTCAAATTTGGCAGGGGAAACGCAATTTCTTAATAGTTTTCGGTGAAAATCGTTTCTGTGAACGCCAAATCCTATTTCGTCAATAGACAATGATTTCTTCCCGTTTTTATGCTGGTTGGTGGTGAAAACTGAAATTACACAGAAAAATCACCGTTTCACTCGAATTAACCAAAGAAAACGCAATTTCGTATCAGTTTTGTATGAAAATCGTGAATTTTCGGTGAAAATCATTTCTATGAACGCCAAATCTTATTTTGGATATACTGTTATTATATATACTGTTTTGTAGTGAAAACTGAAACTGCGAAGAAAAAACAACGTTTCACTTAAATTTACCACAGAAAACACAATTTCATAACAGTTTTCGATGAAAAACGTGAAATTTCGTTGAAAATCGTTTCTATAAACGGCTAATCGTATTTCATCAATAAAAAATGATTTCTTCACGTTTTTATACTGTTTTGTGGTGAAAACTGAAATTACGAAGAAAAATCACCGATTCACTCAAATTTGGCAGAGGAAACGCAATTTCGTATCAGTTTTCGATGAGAGAGAGAGAGAGAGAGGGGCGGGGGAGAGAGGTTGTTGGTGAAAACTGAAATTACACAGAAAAATCACCGTTTCACTCGAATTTACTAAAGAAAACGCAATTTCGTATCAGTTTTCGATGCAAAACGTGAATTTTCGGTGAAAATCGTTTCCATGAACGCCAAATCTTATTTCGTCAATAAAAAATGATTTCTTCACGTGTTTATGCTGTTTGGCAGTGAATACTAAAATTACGAAGAAAAATCACCGTTTCACTTAAATTTACCACAGAAAACGCAATTTCGTATCAGTGTTCGATGCAAGACGTGAATTTTCGGTGAAAATCATTTCCATGAACGCCAAATTTTATTTCGTGAATATAAAATTATTTCTTCACGTTTTTATACTGTTTTGTGGTGAAAACTGAAATTGCGAAGAAAAATCACCCATTCACTCAAATTTACCAGAGAAAACGCGATTTCGTTTCAGTTTTCGATGAAACACGCGAATTTTCGGTGAAAATCGTTTCCATGAACGCTAAATCTTATTTCGGCAATAAAAAATGATTTCTTCACGTTTTTATGCTGTTTGGAAGTGAATACTAAAATTACGAAGAATAATCACCGTTTC
>CAXDIM010000057.1:0-15596 GCA_963989365.1 Rhimphoctona megacephalus | reverse complement strand
GTCAAATTGTCAGGGCAGCCCTAACGTAAATCGGGGCCTTGAAGGACTTGGACATGGATGCCCTTTCAGACATTGCCAGAACACTGCCAGGTTAGGCCCCGACAGGGCAATATTAGGGACGCCAGGATTATTTAAAACATGGCACTTTTAAGGTATTCCAATGAGGAACTAGTCGGGCTGCATTAGGGCAGCTCCTATTTCAAGGAATTATCATATTATGACGTATATATTTTGTCGAGTATATCAAGAATTTGAATGTTTTTTCTTTATATTGATAATTTAAAAAAATGATGTAATAGTAAAAAATTATTATTATAATTTATGTTAAATTTACTTCATTTCATTGTTTTTATCAACATGTTTTTAAAAATTTTTTGATTTACGATATAGTGATTCTAAATTATTTGTTGGAAGATTTTGGAATGCTATAGGTATGTTACATTTCTTTTTTTTTTTTATTGTATTTGCCATTTCCCAGGGTTCTCCCTTTTTTAGCTTGCCCCCCCCCCCCTTTTCGAAAGACACCCCCTGTGCGGTTGTACCCGACTTATCCCCAACTGTATCGCATTTGCCGGGGGCGAATGGAAACTGCAGAAAACCTTGCCGATACAGCCGGTACCTACTTAATTTCCCCGGGTAGCAATGCGAGCATGCTCAAGCACAGCTACCAGAGGCGCTTAAGAAAGGTACCTCCTCAGTTGTAATGCAATGAGAGCTAGCCAGTACGCGGCTAGGGGGCCACCATCATCCGCACGATGAGAATCGTCCACGGGAGGCACCCGGAGCCGTACACCCGACCGCTCAGGCATCACAGCGAGGTCTGGACATGATTTTTATAAAGGTGGAGTCCAAACCACCCGGGATTACAGTGGAAACACGTGAAAAAAATCTCAATTTTTAATTGGTGTTTTGGTCGGGATTCGAACCCGGGACCCGCGGCGTGCGAGCCCGAGCCGTTATCCACTAGACCAATCGCTCTCCCACCACTAGGTATGTTACATTTTTTAACCAATTTTTTTCAATGAGACGTAGTAGGTAAGCAGGATTGAATTCCAGTGTAGGTAGGAAAATTTTTCTACGCAAATTAATATCAAGGATAATGGTAAAATAGTGAAATAATACTAAATGTGATCGAAAATTAAATTCTAATTAAAAAATTAATATTTTTTTAAATGTTTAATTTTTGATAGGGCTCTGACAGGGCTTCCGATAAAGGCCACGACTTATTTGCCTTTAAAGGCCCTTGTTTAAAAAACGTTACCGTCCTTTCAAGAGCCGGTTTGGGTTTGTTTGGATATATAGTCAGTCAGAATAATAAAACTACTTTGGTTCCCACAATTTATGCACATCCAGAGCGCAATTCGTATGTGAGAAATGACTCGACGCTCTGCGCTACGTCGTGGCCGGAGCGAGAAGCTTTAACGAGGCTACTCGAATAAACGGACTCAAATAGCATTATCTACTTCATTTAAATAGGGTTTCTAACTGAAGGGAATAGAAATTTTGTTGATTCAAATAAAAAAAAATCGAATAAACGATCCTAGTACACTGAGAAAAAAAAATTTGTTCCTCGAACAAAATCCCATTTAGTTGGACGAAGGAATGGTGAATTCAACTATTTTTTTGTTGAATAAACTGAATCGTTTGCCATTACAAAAAATAAATAGTTGAATCCACCATTTTCTAGTTCAACTAAATGGAATTTTGTTCGATGAGCAAATTTTTTTTCTCACAAAATTTGATGACAAAATTTTTTTGTCAGTGTAGATCTAAATAGAACTTTTTTCTGGATGTAACCCACAGATATATTGTTTCTGTTAGGAAATTCATAAATGACCGACCGAATTTTCGTTACAATTTACCAGCAGAAACTTTGATATCATGAAAATAGTGGAATTTTCGGATATAATTTTATTACTCAGTTCCCAAAATTAATTTACAGCTTCGAGCTATGAACATTGAGCAAAGATTTTTTGGGATCCAAAAATCAATTTGCTGTTTTAATTCGTATTTTATTAAATTGCTTTCTAAAATTGATCCGCTTTTTGGCAATTACGAATCAATATTCACGTATGACATAAAAAATTTAATTAATTATCATTTAAAATGTCATATATTTATAACTATCGTTATTTCGTCGAGCTACTATGGAAAACTTGTTTACAAAAAAAACGTTGAAAGACTAATTCTCAAATCTTGTAGAATATCTCGTATTTATTTTGTACATAATAATAAAAAGGAGGTGAATGGACCATTTTTCGATTCAAGTACTTTTTTTTTTTGACAATATCGTCGATTGAACCTAACTCGAGAGTTCATTCTTTTTTCACCCTTTTATTCAAATATTCTCAATTCAAAGACGACGGGAGATGATTCTTCCTTTCTTTTTATCTGAGTTTTTTCTTTTTTGCGAAACGAGCGACGAATGAATTTACGGAGTCGAATTTTTAAATGTTTGCTCGATGTGTGAGTGTGTGTAAGACGAGGAGAGAAGGAGAAAGAAAGAAAGAGTGCAGGCACGGGGCATAACAGGATCTCGTGTCAAGCACGGTGGTCCCTCCGCTCGTCTTTCTCTGTCGTTCTCTTCGTTTTCCTCCCCGCTCTTTCTTCATCCTCCGCACCACCGCCTTTTACTCTTTCTCTATCTCGTCAATTCCTTCTCGCATGCATGGAACACGAACTCGAGCTCACCGTGTATGATATGCTAGGCGCTTACTGTCAGAGAGCAAAGAGCCTCGTTTTAAGGAGAAGAGAAAGAAAGAAAAGAAATGAGAAATGAAACAAAAAAGAAATAGTATTGGAAAATCTGGCACAAACTTGAATTTATTAAATTTATTGATTGTACGAAATATCCAACGATTTAAATAATTAACTAAAAACAAATTCATTATTTCCTACTTTTGCTTACAATTTTGTTTTTTCTTTTCCCTCACATCTGTCGACATTTTATTATTCAAGATGCAGATGTAAACTCGAGAATTTCGCGATTTCCATCTCCCCACCTTGACACTTCTTCTCACGCATTTCTCAGAGGAAATATCGATGGAAACCTTCCAAGAATTCGAATTATTCCACCGTGAGATCGAGATTCGACGAGCCATCAGTCGACGGACGTCGAGTCACGTCTGACAATCGCGAGAATCGATTGCAAATTTGCCATTCAAAATAGTCGACGTGTATTTTTTTACATAACAGTTTAAATAGAGAGGCTAAAAAGTCTCGAATTTCCGAGACACTTTCACAAACATGTTTTATTAAAATTTCCCATTCAGTTTTATCGTGTATTTGTTATTTATTATGGATTAAAAACGTGTTTGGTGAATTTTTTTAAATTTACATCGATCGAAAATAATATCAATTCATGATATTTATGAGAATACACGAAGTTAAAGAAAGACGCAAAGAAAAAATCGTGTATTTCTTATTTATTTTAGATTAAAAACGTGTTTGCTGATTTTTTTCAAACTCCCATTGCAATAAATATTAAAAATAATTTCCATGTGCGTTTATAAGTATATGTTAATTTAAACAGCAACGTTGAAGAATATCTCATAAGTTGGAGAAACTCTAATAAAAATCTAAAAAGAAAGTGCCCCATTCGTTTTTATTGCATATCATTTATTGTAGATTAAATACCTGTTTTCCCGATTTTTTAAATTTACATCGAAAAAAGATCGACAATAAATCTGAATCAGTGATATTTATGAGAAAAAAATGAAAGGAGGGCAGGGGAGAGTGGATAAAATAGTATTGTTGGACCTCACGGATCGACGAATTCACGGATGGCAAAACGAGAAAGATCCAGTGAATTGTGAAACGTTGGCGAGAGAAAAGAAGAGGGAGAGAAAAAAATTTCTTTTGGGACTTTCAGGCCGCCCTTTTCAAGAGCGGCGCGAGCTAACTCTTAGGGCATATGCATGAAGCATCAAGAGAACCCTCTGGATTATTACACAGTATGGTAGCCGCACACGAAGTCGGCGCCCTTTAATCCTTCGGCATCCTCACGCAGAATATAAATACAGATATACTTTCCTCGTACTCATGTAATCGGCCGAGAGAGGGAGAGAGCGAGAGAAAGAGAGAGAGAGGGAGAGAGAGAGAGAGAGAGAGAGAGAGAGAGAGAGAGAGAGAGAGAGAGAGAGAGAGAGAGAGAGAGAGAGAGAGGATTCAAATTTGAACGTGTGTGTTATACGTGCGAGCTTGAATGGCTAGCATTGTGTCGAAGAATGATAAAAGAAAAGAAAAAAAAGACAGATGAAAACTTTTAGTTTGGAAAAATTAAATTACGATACAAAACATTGAATTCTACGTGTTCCAATTATTGAATTCCTAAAAGTAATTACACCCAGAAACATCCAATTGAATCAACTATAAGATCTAGTTAAATCAAATAAATTTGTTTCCTTGTCTCATGGCCTAATAGAAGTCTATTTAACTTTACGAAATTATTTTTTTCGAACACAATGTTTTTATATTTCTGATTAACGAAAAATTTATTTAATTCAAATATTTTTTGTGCCTAATAAAAAGTTTTTTTTTAAAATAAAAAACTATTTTATTCTAATTGAAAATATATATGTACAAAACCCAGAAATATTCTTATCTCAAATATTAAACGTATATGAAATATGAAGTTGAAATAAAATAATATTTATAATATTATTTATTACGATATTCCATTATAATATTATTTAATAATGTTTCTATTATAAAAATTCACAAACAACTTCTGTGACATAGCCAGTCAGAATGATAGAATTATCTTCGTTCTCTGAATATATGGATATTCAGAGCGAAGTTCGTATGTGAGAAATGCCTCGACGCTCTGCGCCGCGTGATGGTCGGAGCGAGAAGCATGAACTCAAATACCATTATATGTTTGATTTATATACAGCTTTCTAGTTGAAGCGAATAGAAATTTTGTTGATTGAAATTTAAAAAAATTCGAATAAACGATTCTAGTCGATTCGAATAAATCTTTTTTCTGTGTGATATTCATTTTTTATAAATACGTCGTTCAATCGATATATTTCGAGATTATTAATGTATTTAATCTAAATTATTTATAATATAAAAAAATTGGTCGACGATGAAGATAATAATACGAGCCGATGAATTATAACAGATTTTTGAACGGTTGAATCTTTGACCGACGTCAAAAATTAACCCGAATGGAAATGTGGCTATTTAGGGGCGAAATTTTTCGACGAAAATGTGATAATCAAGCGTGCATAGAATCGAAACCCGATTTTCACGTTTAAATACAACCATGGACAATCGTTATGCTCAAAATTTTAATTTTAGAAAATCTCTCCAATTTCTTTTCGGTCTCGCGGTGGAACAGTCTCCGATCAGTTGGTGGGTTTGCCCGACGATTTTTCACGCCAAGGGTCCACATTTTTCCGAATGTACCTCGGCTACGAAAAGAGCGGTATGTTCCCTTTGAAGATCTACCATATATAATTCACGATGCCTATATTTTGTGCCATGTCTACTTTTCGGTTCTATTTTCGCTTTCGTTATGCCTCGTTGTGCAAAGATGTTGTGCAGCCATGAAATGTGTGACGATGTATTCGCTATTCATCGAGTATTCGTTTCGATCGTAAAGCTCGTGTAGTCGATACCTTAAATATGGGCTACGAAGCGTATTTTTTTGTTCACTGCAGACGTAAATACAGGTATTTTAGTTGATGCAATGAAATATTCAAAATTCAAAAGAATTTAATAAAATTTTCGTTGTATTACGGAGTATCAAATTTTTCAAAGTTGCTGAAATTTTTTCTTTATTATTAAAAAAAAATCGATAAAATTTTCTGCCCGCTTAAAAACGTTTACTGTACGTCACAAAATGTAGGGGGAGTAGAAAATGTTATAAGTTTCAAACGTTATAATTAAAATGAATTGCTATTACTTTAAGATACTGTATAATTAAATAAAACTTTACAATCGTTATTAGGCTTGCCCTGACGTTCCAGAATATTACGGTAATTGTGAGCGTGAAATTAACTTCACATTTCTTTCCATACATATGCACAATGTTACGAAATAAATAATAATACGATTGGAACGAGATCGATTGAGGAGAGGGTTGCGAGGTTGGAGAATGGGAATACGATCCTCAGAGGCGATTTGAATTACGAACGGGGATCGGTGTATATAAAAGGCGATATGGGTGGTCTCAGAGTGACTTCCGGTAAAGCGAAATGCCGAAAGAATCGTTTGGAGCGTGTGGACACGAATAAATGTGTGCTCGATGGCCAGGAAGGAAATGGATATTGTATAAAGATGTATAATGATGAAAATCGGTAGTGGAATGATAACTACGCCCTCGAGAGATTCGATGGTATCGAAACTGAGAGAGAGAAAGAGGGGGGGGAGGGAGAGGGCGAGGGCGAGGGAGAGGGAGAGAGAGAGAGAGGGGGAGATGGGGAGAGAGAGAAGGAGAGGGAGAGAGGGGGGGAGAGGGAGAGGGAGGGGGGAGAGAGGGGAGAGAGAGAGAGAGAGAGAGGGGGGGGAGAGACAGGGAGGGAGGGAGGGAGGGAGGGAGAGGGAGGGAGGGAGGGGAGAGAGGAGAGAGAGAGAGAGAGAGAGAGAGAGAGAGAGAGAGAGAGAGAGAGAGAGAGAGAGAGAGAGAGAGGTCTTTGCTCATAGATATACAAGGGTACACGAGGCACAGTGAATTTGAAAAGAGAATAAGTGTTAAAGGGACTTTCCTATCTATGAGGTCTCCAACACTAACTTCGTCTCTGTATTGTGTATGGTTGGGCGTCAGCACGAGAGTAGAAAAAAAAAAATTCCGAGAAACGAGGTTTCTTCGACATCGTAGAG
Organism: Rhimphoctona megacephalus; assembly: GCA_963989365.1. Lineage (NCBI taxonomy): Eukaryota > Metazoa > Arthropoda > Insecta > Hymenoptera > Ichneumonidae > Rhimphoctona > Rhimphoctona megacephalus. The sequence continues at coordinate 8,768 of CAXDIM010000057.1, read as the reverse complement.
AGGAGCACAGTACATAGATCTGTGCGATGGTACAGAGCCCTGGATGGCTTTTTCGAACCATTGGACCGCCCCAACAGCGCGGTCAGGTTCAATAGCCACACAGAAACGTTGAACCAAAAGAGAAAAAAGAATTTTTCTTGTACCACCCGTATGCTATTTCAGATATTTTATATTTTAGCAATTTTCACCAATCTAAAGAAATCTTTAATGCTGTCAATTTAATTAAAAAATTTTACTGGAATTATTTTTACTTATACCTAGTCCAGTTTGCTTGTTTTCGAACCAAATGATTTTTTTGACGTTATGACTTTTCTACCACATTACGAAATTTTTATTTTCATTTTTAGTACTCCGAATCGATAAAAAAATATGTAAGAACGAGAATGTGAAAAGAGGGGAAACATTTTTTCGTAACGAAGGAGACACCGACGCTCGTCCTAACTGCACAGGACGTGAACCCTTGTATCGATCGATCGTTCTAGAGCTCGCAGCTGCACATGCGAAACCGAATCTGGCATACAATAATTCACCCCAATATCAAGGTCTTTAATAGGCTGATTTCAAAAAGAATTGATCATAAATGCTTATTTCATAATCAATCTTCCGGATTGTTTGCAATTAAAATGTTTTATCTTTAAATTAATTTATTAACAATACACGTTACTATCATTATTAATATTGACCGCTTAATAATATTGAATTATTAACTAATATCAAACTTCAAAGTTACTCCATTCACATTATTATTATTATTATTATTATTATTATTATTATTATTATTATTAACAATAATTAATATAATAAAAAATGTGGACTTTCGAAAATGCTCCCTTTTTGCCTACTATTATTATCACTATTAAAATTTATAAACACATGCTAATGTAAAATTTTGAAATTACCTTTTCGAGTTGATCCAAGGCGATTGCAGCATCCGTCCAGCTCGGTCTGACATAAAGGTCGGACTCGTGCCTGTGTTTCGTATTCTCTGAAGGAACATTGTTGTTGTTGTTGTTGTTGTTGCTGTTGTTGTTGTTGTTGTTGTTGTTCGAGTTGTTGCAAGAATTTGTATTTTTGGAATTGTTGGAACAACGGCCACGTGAATTGGAATTTGAGTTGACATTTTGTTGGGATTGCGAGTGTTGGAAGGAGTTTTGATGCTGATGCTGCTGATGGTGCTGAGTCGCAGTAGGGCGTCCCGCTAGGATCCCTGTAGGGCCGGACGCAGAGACCATGATCCGTCATGCATTTGCCCCAAGACCGCGCACAGATATTTTCAACTGATTTTTCTTTTATTATTATTGAAAATTTACATTCCCACTCCACTGTCGTCGTACTTTTGACTTCGAATTAATATTGACTAAAAGAAAAATAAAGAGCAACACGCGACTTTCGTGATGAATAAAAGAAAAGAAAAAAAACAACAACAACAATAAACGAAAAAACAATAAACTCCGAATCACTGAATCCTCTTCTTTCTTCATGCGATTCACTAACTTTCCTTCAATTTTATCGACCTTTTTTTCACCACTTCAAGGAACAATAAAAACACTCGAGTTTTCACACACTTTCGAAACGCAAAATTATTTATTTATTTTCCTCGATTTCCGGATATCCTTAATGCACTCGGGGCGATGTTTCTCCTTTCGTAATATTTCTGTTTACGTTTATCGTAAACGAAGTAAGATATAATATATATGTATATATTATATATAGATATGTACGGATATCGTCGTCTTTCTCTCTCTCTCTCTTGTAAATGCCTCTCTTCTTCTCTGTGTGTATCTCGTTCGTAAACTCGAGGAACGCTGGCTCCGGAGAGATCAGGCGAGAGAAATTCCTCGTGGCTCGGCCACTACACACCGACTTACGAGATATACACGGGCGAACCTCGCGCTGGGGATGAGACGAACCTTTTCGTCTCTTCTTTATATATAGATATATATATATATATAAATATATATATATAATCTATAATATAAACATATATTGTTGTATATATTTATATTTATTTAGATTTAATAATATAGGTCTACTGTCAATTGCGCTTGAAATATGATTGAAAAACTCAATTTTTCACTAAATTTCAACGTTTTTTGTCGATCGTTACGTGGCTTACAGCTGGTGAGCGAGTTTTTTAAACGACGAGGATTTAACGTGATAAACGTAGATCGCTCTTAAGGGAATCGAGTTTCCAGAAATTTTCATAATCAGACCGGTGTGCACGGGGAGAAGGAAGAGTGAGTGTGCGAGAGTGAGAGATTGCCCTCTACTCACGGGGGGGCGCGTTCGCTCGGTCGCGCGCGCGCGAACTCCTCTTGCCTCTTTCCTTCTCTGGCATCCGGTTACACACGCACACGGGAGAGAAACCGACGAGGGACAACCGGGCTTTTAACCACCGAAAAAAACTCTCGAGACGCGACACAAATATTACGAAACTTTTATATACGGTTTTTTAATTGTTGACGCGGAGGGGGGAAAGAAATCATTGAAAATTGTGGCAAGAGGATCTCGTTGACAGAAATCGGCTGTTTAAAAACACCGATTTCTCATTGCTTGAGGATAGATGCACTTTAGTGTGTGTGTTTTTTGTGTTGAGAGGTTGAAACTCTTTTTCGCGGTTTCTTGGCTCTTTGTTTACCTCTCGATTATTTAGATCTTTCACGATTTAATATTCCGTCACTCTCGATTAAATTAAAACACGACCCGGTTGTTTTCGTCCTTTTTTTTTAATGGACTTGTTTTTTCGTCTCTCTCTTTTTATTTTCTCTTCTTTCTGTGCAACACAATCATTTATTTATCGTTAAGTGTCTCCCGCGTCTCCTCTCTTTTACTCTTAAATCGAGTCTTTGCCTCCCCGAACAGCCACTCTCAACGCAGTCCAAGTTCGTACTAAACGAAACTCTCGACCACATTTCTTTCGTGGGGCCCCTCTTGGCTTACACGCCGGCCATAGTTGGTCGTACCCCCTCTTTCCACTTTCATCTCTTCGCCCTCTCTCTCTCTCTCTCCCTCTCTCTCTCTCTCTCTCTCTCTCTCTCTCTCTCTCTTCTTACTCTCCGGTCTCTTCGATGTGTACGGAGTTGCCTTCTCTCCAGAGATCCGCCGAGCTCGGCACAAACACACGCAGGTCCGTAACTTATCCATTATTTAAGGGGGTTCCCCATGAAGCAATAGTCCCTTTCCCCTTCCGAGACTCTAGACAAAAATCGTGCGCCGATCTGAAGTCTTCGATCTTCTGCGACGTTTCATTTTTAATCGATAAATACGAACTCACCCCGGGGGCCCAATATTTACGAGATTTTTTTTCAATTCTTTTCAGAATTAAACGCTGTATTTTAAAAGTTTGTCGAAGAAATTGCAATCTCTGTTCATATTGCAAAAAATGATCATATTGCAAAACTTTGTTTACTATTTCAGCCTGAAATGTTAATATTAAATATTTTTTACATCACATTGCAGTGAACAGAGCTTTTCTCTCGAATTCCTTAGACATTATCGCCCTCTATCGGTCATTGACGAAGCTAATAAAATAACAATAGTGTTCTCTAAATTTGAAAATGTTTAAAAAACTTCAATATATACGACCAACTAGCCAAAAAGCTGGAATTTCAGTAATCACTAGATTCTTGTGCGCATTGCGCTTTCTTAAAAAAAAGTGTAAGAATTGAGTTTTTCTTCGGTAAATGAATTGAAAGCACCGGGAGAGCGGATTTCTTGAGAATTTCTGATCAAGCAGCGGGGCCCGTGAAAATGATGATTACGGCGTTGCTCAGTCTCGAAGTCGTGAGCGAGTTGAACCGGAGATTGCCGAGTACGAGGGTGTTCTCGGCTGATTGGAGGATTCGGCTCGGCGTCTCAGGTTGCTAGGTAACCGTGATGAGAGAGAGTTGCCTCTTTCCCGTTTGCACACAAACATTTGCGTACATACAGACACGCGTTTACACACAGGATCGAGGCGGAGGCCGCGCTGCGATGCTCTTCGGCGTCGCCGGTCCGCAGCAGCGGGGCGAAAGGAGGAGAAACAACACCGGACCACACACGCGGTACTATTTCCCCTCGAGCAAAAAACATTACCAACACAAGGACTCGACCGACACGGGCCAGCACACGCTCGCAACGGCCTTAACCCAACACATTTGGATTTCTCTCCACCTTTTACGTACAACTGTAACTCTTTGTATTTATATATGTATATGTATTTTTCTTCTAAATAAATTTAATCGTCATTCAAGCAATTATATTTTTTCTAAACTGCCATTTTCGAATCGAATTATTTTTTTTATCGTGCCGTAACTCCGAAGCTTATGTGGCTAAAAAACTCGCAATTTTTCACGAAATACCCACTACTACAGAGAAGGCATTTATCAAGTTTTAGATTTTTTCGCAGTGATACTAAAGCGGATAAAAAAAAAATATCTGCAAAGTGCAAATTAAATTGGAAAATTCTTTATGTTGGAGGCACGACTCAGAGTTAAAAGGTAGGGACTTCAGGTTTCATATTATTTTTTATTTATTCGGAAACGTTTTGGCGCAGCAAAGACTGTCTCAATTCTAGCTGTACTCTCGGCGCTCCCGCTACGTTAAAGCGAGGCTTTGTCAAAAATTGTATTTTCATGACGGATGATGTTAAATTGCTCCACGTTACGTAGCGAAATTTTGTGTTCAAACAAGCAATCGAACGAATTGACTTTTCCATTCATTTATACATAGATAGAGTACGTTTATATTAAACCTGCTATATTAATTTGAGAAAAATATTGACGACATCCGATAACGGAAAACAAAAGATCTGTAATTCATTTCCGGTGAGTTCTGCTAAGAGGTCAGTGTAACAAATACGAGACAATATATCGTGAGTTATGTAGTAATACCTCATAAATACGCGTGTCGATCTACCCTTTGCGCGAGACAATTCGCGGCCATGTGAAAGACTAAGAAAGAAACCGAAGATGAAGAGAAAGAGAACGGCGAGTGAGCGGTGGTGCGCCTTCGGGCGAAAAGGACAACGAATAGTGCGTCGCTCACGAAGAGACGAGACGAGAGATAAAATCGTTTGTCTCTCTCTTAATAAGTTAAACGAACGGGTGTGCGAGCGAGAAAAATGACTCGAGAGATTCTCGGCTACGATATATCTGTATTGCTATACATAAGAGTGAGCCCGTTGCAGAGAGGGAGAAGCGAAACGCTGAAAGAGGACAGATAGAGAAGAGATATCGTACAAATACGAGACCACCCACAGCGACGCTTCTCTCTCTCTCTCTCTCTCTCTCTCTCTCTCTCTCTTTCTCTTTCTCTTTCTTACTCATTCTCCTTCAGACCACTCACCCCTTGCCGCTCGAAAGCAACGAGAAACAATTTCACACGTGCGATTGTACGAATCGTAAAAAAAGGAGAACAGAAATAATCGAATAAAAATAAAAACTGTATTTTGGTAGTTTTATTTTTATTCGAATTTTTCTTATTTTTATTTTTATTTTTATTTTTACTTTTTTTTTCGAAATACAAACAGGAGAGAAACATGCAGGCGTTTTCATTCTCGTATCTCAATCGTCGCGGCTTATTCGAGAGTCAACAAGCTCTTCCAAGCTCGGTGTACAGTGAATTATTGACCCTCGAAACTAAACGGAATACATCGCCGTAATTGATAATGGAAATTTTTATTTGAGGAAAAAAGGGGAGAGGCATGACAAAATAATATTGTGTTCAAAAATTGAGGCCTGGGTAACTTGTCTATGGAAGTGCGTGAAAGAAAAGCAGAATAGCTACGAAATTATAATTATACGGGCAACAAATTAGATAATGTATACTGTAAAAATATGTAAACAGACAAACGATAACATCACCAAAAATCAGTCACCATATCGAAATTCACGAAAATGGAAAACAAAGAAGGCTTCCAAAATGAAAAGCATCAGCAATCTTAAGAATATTATGAAAATAAAAATAGAAAAATAATTGAATAAAAAAATCATTGATTTTTATTATTTTTGCATTTACTCTCCTCATTTATTTTGTTCCTTATCCCTCTCCTAATTTGCTATTTTTTTTGTCAATAAACGAATTGTTTTGAGACTATTCCTAACGTGTTATTTGGACGAAAAATACGTTGGACAAAAAACCACCTTGATCGGAGTAGGCTGCCGAAAAAATCTTGACCGTGTTAAGTGTTAGTTAAGTAGAAGTTAAATTTTCCGAAAAGGTCAGAAAAAACAGAGAAGAGAATGGCGGAAGCTTCATCCAGATACCTCAATTGAAAAAAAAATTGCCGCACTTTAAATGTCGAAAAAAAAATGTTTTCTCTTTTTCAGAAATTCAATTAAATTTCAAGAATTTAGTTTTTGTGACAATAGAATATGTGATTTAAATATATTTTATTAAATTTGTGTATTCAAAAGTGTTCGATGGTTCGGAGTCCTGGACAAACAGTTTATCGAATTGTAAAAAAAAAATTTATCATCGAACTAAATCCAAATTTATTGGACAAAACATTGGTGGATCCAACGATTTTTTTGTTCAATGGCAAATGATTTAGTTTATTCAACTAAATCGTGAAAATTTCTTGTAGATGAATCAACTAAATCACCGGAGCCAAGTGATTTTGTTCGAACAACTGCTATCATTTATTTGCTTACGCGTACTTTTTAGTTGCTTTAATAAAATATTTGAATCTCAATGACCAAATTGACTAAACAATAATCGTCGAACGAATAAATGAATTAGTTTATTAGGATGATATTTTGTTGCATTAACATTAATTTTTTTGGTTGCACCAAAGTTTTGTTGGTTCGGCCAATAGCTTGTTTCAGCATTCACAAATTATTTTGTCTTATCTGAAAAATATTTTGTTGCCCCTATCGAACTAAATATTTTCGTTGAGAAAAACGAAATTTCTTTTGGTCAACAACATTTTTTTCTTAGTGTATGTGATAAAAAAGAAGATACAAAATAATAATGATAATGAGAAATAAATGAATATTTATCGGTTATGTAGACGATGCGTTTATATATGCATAACTCCGAGTATACATATATTCATGTCGTGTACAACCCTCACTCTTCTTCATACGATATTACTATAGCATATTCATTGATGCAAGTCTCGCGCGCTGTCGAAGAAGACGCAGAATGAATGGTGCAACGAGAGGAGTTACTTCCGGTTCGATTTTACTACAAAGCGATGCCGCAATGCGTGCCCTCGTTATTCCTTTATGTAAACGATACACCTATTACTTTATATAGACTCTCTTTTGAGACCAACAATTCAAATATTATTTCGCAATATAAGCCTATGGGCGATTTCACACGAAATGAACAACATTTTTCGATCGTCGGTGTATTCCAAAATTATATTTACAACATTCGATACTGAATTTCCAAATAACGAAAATATTCTAATTAGTTTTCTTACTGATCATGAAACGAGAGGAGATCGGTTGGTCTAGTGGATAGGAGCTCGGGCTCGCACGCCGTGGGTCCCGGGTTCGAATCCCGACCAAAACACCAATGAAAAATTGAGTTTTTTTTCACGTGTTTCCACTGTAATCCCGGGTGGTTTGCACTCCATCTTTATAAAAATCATGTCCAGACCTCGCTGTGATGCCTGAGCGGTCGGTGTACGGCTCAGGGTGCCTCCCGTGGACGGTTCTCATCGTGCGGATGGTGGCCCCCTAGCCGTGTACTGGCTAGCTCATTGCATTACAGCTGAGGAGGTACCTTTCTTAAGCGCCTCTGGTAGCTGTGCTTGAGCATGCTCGCATTGCTACCCGGGGAAATTAGGTAGGTACCGGCTGTATCGGCAAGGTTTTCTGCAGTTTCCCTTCGCCCTCGGCAAATGCGATACAGTTGAGGATACGTCGGCTGCAACCGCACAGGGGGTGTCTTTGGAAAAAGGGGGGGGGACAAGCTAAAAAGGGGAGAACCCTGGGCAATGGCAAATACAATAAATACTGACCGTAAAACGATAAAAAAAGACTATCGATTAGTCAAGTACACGTTTGGAGGTCTAACATTTTTTTACATTAGAGAATTATCAAGATAAAAAATCAGTTAAAATTACTAAACTTCTCAAAACGGGACAGATGATTCTTAGAAAACATTTCGAAACTCAGCAACTGATTTTTTTTTTTTGATTGTTTTTTTCCTAATAATCTTGTTTCAAAATCCGGCGTACTTTTGTTCGTATTTTCTTCGATATGATAAATAGATATAAAAAATGGCGCTTTATTCGTTTCCCAAAGCTCTAAAATCGGTAAATAAAATTTACAAATGACGTTTCGAAACTGAGCAACGTACGATTTACGCGTTTTTTTTTTTTTCAGCATAAATGAATACAAGGGATAAAAGATCGATTAAAATTCCCAGAGACTGAGGGTCACAGACCTGATGAGTCTGCTTGCAAAGTCTCATATACAATCAATGATTGATTAATATTATCAATATTATTATTTTTGTTGTTCGTTTATTATATTTGTATAACGAACCAAGGAGCGGAAGTTCTCGGATGAAGGAACGAGAGTTATGTATACATTAATGTTTGTGATGCAGCATCGTGAGTATATAAGAGTTGTTTAATGATTCGAACGGTAAATATCTCGTTAAGTATGTACACCAAGATCGAATTGTTTTTACATGGGTTCTATAAATTGCCCCATCCCAATTAATTTTTTTTCTCTCGTAATAAAACTAATTCAATGAGAAATGGTTTTTTTTTTTTTTTAATCTTCGTACAATCCAATTTCGCGAGATCGAGGATTAAAAAATGCTCAAAT